>JBBAGI010000107.1:0-450000 GCA_037127475.1 Arma custos
AACAAAAAAAAACTAACTGCGCTATTTGAAATACTGACCATCTTAGATACACGAGGAATACTAGAGTAAGTTGGACAGAAGTGAGGTAAATTCTGGCCAACTCAGACTAGTATTACCCTTGTATTTAAGATGACTGAAAATCCTAGTGTTACCACATCCCTAGCAGAATGAAGAAATAGACCTATTATTACCCTTTTACTTATGATGGCAGAAACTCCTAATACTTTAAAGAGCTATGATGAATAAACACTATTTTAGAATCAGAAAACGGAATGGAGCAACTGCTAGGAGAAAAAAGAGTGACCAGGGCTGACTATATTCAAAAAATTGGGAGATGGTACCGCCACCTCCCCTAGCAAATGAATATTAAGGGCCTATTCGACTTAACCCTAAGCATTAAATCCTAGTGAAAAGATGGAGTATAAAATTATAGCCTATATATTTTAATCAAATAAAAAAAAAATACTAACTGCACTATTCGAAATACAGACCATCTCAGATACATGAAGAATACTAGACTAAGTTGGACAGAAGTGAGGTAAATTCTGGCCAACTCAGACTAGAATTACCCTTGTATTTAAGATGACAGAAAATCCTAGGATTACCAAATGCCTTCGAAATAAAAAAGTGACCTATTCTGTCCTTGCACTTATGATGGCAAAAAATCCTAACAATTAGAAGAGATATAATAAATGAATACTATTTTAAATTCAGACTATGGATTAGGACAACTGCTAATAGAAAAACGACTGAACCCCGCTGACTATAGCCTAAAAATTGGCAGATGGTTCCGCTACGTCCCTACGCAAATGAAGATAAAGGACTTCTTCGACTTGCCTCAAAGGATTACAATTGGACATAACAAAAAAACATAAAATATTGAATCCTAGTGAAGAAATAGAGAACTGAATTACAACCAACTATAACTAACCAAAACAAGAAAAATAAAAGCAGCACTATTCGGAATACAGACCATCTTACATACAAAAAGAATACTAGACAAAGTTGGACAGAAGTGAGGTAAATTCTGGCCAACTCAGACTAGTATTACCCTTGTATTTAGGATGACTGAAAATTCTAGTGTAAATAAATCCCTTTGGAATAAAAAATTGACCTATTATTACCCTTTTACTTATGATGGCAGAAACTCCTAATACATTAAAGAGCTATGATGAATGAACAATATTCTAGACTCTGACTATGGATTAGGACAACTGCTAATAGATAAAAGAATAACCGGGGCTGGCTATATTCTAAAAATTGGGAGATGGTACCGCCACCGCCCCTTGCAAATGAATAATAAGGGCCTATTCGACTTAACCCTAAGCAATAAATCCTAGTGAAAAGATGGAGTGTAAAATTACAACCTGTATATGTTAATCTAATAAAAAAAAACTAACTGCGCTATTTGAAATACTGACCATCTTAGATACACGAGGAATACTAGAGTAAGTTGGACAGAAGTGAGGTAAATTCTGGCCAACTCAGACTAGTATTACCCTTGTATTTAAGATGACTGAAAATCCTAGTGTTACCACATCCCTAGCAGAATGAAGAAATAGACCTATTATTACCCTTTTACTTATGATGGCAGAAACTCCTAATACTTTAAAGAGCTATGATGAATAAACACTATTTTAGAATCAGAAAACGGAATGGAGCAACTGCTAGGAGAAAAAAGAGTGACCAGGGCTGACTATATTCTAAAAATTAGGAGATGGTACCGCCACCTCCCCTAGCAAATGAATATTAAAGGCCTATTCGACTTAACCCTAAGCATTAAATCCTAGTGAAAAGATAGAGTATAAAATAATAGCCTATATATTTTAATCAAATAAAAAAAAAAATACTAACTGCACTATTCGAAATACAGACCATCTCAGATACATGAGGAATACTAGACTAAGTTGGACAGAAGTGAGGTAAATTCTTGCCAACTCAGACTAGAATTACCCTTGTATTTAAGATGACAGAAAATCCTAGGATTACCAAATGCCTTCGGAATAAAAAAGTGACCTATTCCGCCCTTGCCCTTATGATGGCAAAAAATCCTAACATTTAGATGAGATATAATAAATGAATACTATTTTAAATTCAGACTATGGATTAGGACAACTGCTAATAGAAAAACGACTGAACCCCGCTGACTATAGCCTAAAAATTGACAGATGGTTCCGCTACGTCCCTACGCAAATGAAGATAAAGGACTTCTTCGACTTGCCTCAAAGGATTACAATTGGACATAACAAAAAAACATAAAATATTGAATCCTAGTGAAGAAATAGAGAACTGAATTACAACCAACTATAACTAACCAAAACAAGAAAAATAAAAGCAGCACTGTTCGGAATACAGACCATCTTACATACAAAAAGAATACTAGACAAAGTTGGACAGAAGTGAGGTAAATTCTAGCCAACTCAGACTAGTATTACCCTTGTATTTAGGATGACTGAAAATTCTAGTGTAACCAAATCCCTTTGGAATAAAAAATTGACCTATTATTACCCTTTTACTTATGATGGCAGAAACTCCTAATACATTAAAGAGCTATGATGAATGAACAATATTCTAGACTCTGACTATGGATTAGGACAACTGCTAATAGAAAAAAGAGTAACCGGGGCTGGCTATATTCTAAAAATTGGGAGATGGTACCGCCACCGCCCCTAGCAAATGAATAATAAGGGCCTATTCGACTTAACCCTAAGTATTAAATCCTAGTGAAAAGATGGAGTGTAAAATTACAACCTGTATATGTTAATCTAACAAAAAAAAACTAACTGCGCTATTTGAAATACTGACCATCTTAGATACACGAGGAATACTAGAGTAAGTTGGACAGAAGTGAGGTAAATTCTGGCCAACTCAGACTAGTATTACCCTTGTATTTAAGATGACTGAAAATCCTAGTGTTACCACATCCCTAGCAGAATGAAGAAATAGACCTATTATTACCCTTTTACTTATGATGGCAGAAACTCCTAATACTTTAAAGAGCTATGATGAATAAACACTATTTTAGAATCAGAAAACGGAATGGAGCAACTGCTAGGAGAAAAAAGAGTGACCAGGGCTGACTATATTCAAAAAATTGGGAGATGGTACCGCCACCTCCCCTAGCAAATGAATATTAAGGGCCTATTCGACTTAACCCTAAGCATTAAATCCTAGTGAAAAGATGGAGTATAAAATTATAGCCTATATATTTTAATCAAATAAAAAAAAAATACTAACTGCACTATTCGAAATACAGACCATCTCAGATACATGAGGAATACTAGACTAAGTTGGACAGAAGTGAGGCAAATTCTGGCCAACTCAGACTAGAATTACCATTGTATTTAAGATGACAGAAAATCCTAGGATTACCAAATGCCTTTGAAATAAAAAAGTGACCTATTCCGCCCTTGCACTTATGATGGCATAAAATCCTAACAATTAGAAGAGATATAATAAATGAATACTATTTTAAATTCAGACTATGGATTAGGACAACTGCTAATAGAGAAACGACAGAACCCCGCTGACTATAGCCTAAAAATTGACAGATGGTTCCGCTACGTCCCTACGCAAATGAAGATAAAGGACTTCTTCGACTTGCCTCAAAGAATTACAATTGGACATAACAAAAAAACATAAAATATTGAATCCTAGTGAAGAAATAGAGAACTGAATTACAACTAACTATAACTAACCAAAACAAGAAAAATAAAAGCAGCACTGTTCGGAATACAGACCATCTTACATACAAAAAGAATACTAGACAAAGTTGGACAGAAGTGAGGTAAATTCTGGCCAACTCAGACTAGTATTACCCTTGTATTTAGGATGACTGAAAATTCTAGTTTAACCAAATCCCTTTGGAATAAAAAATTGACCTATTATTACCCTTTTACTTATGATGGCAGAAACTCCTAATACTTTAAAGAGGTATGATGAATAAACACTATTTTAGAATCAGACAACGGAATGGAGCAACTGCTAGGAGAAAAAAAGAGTGTCCAGGGCTGACTATATTCTAAAAATTTGGAAATGGTACCGCCACCTCCCCTAGCAAATGAATATTAAGGGCCTATTCGACTTAACCCTAAGTATTAAATCCTAGTGAAAAGATGGAGTATAAAATTATAGCCTATATATTTTAATCAAATAAAAAAAAAATACTAACTGCACTATTCGAAATACAGACCATCTCAGATACATGAGGAATACTAGACTAAGTTGGACAGAAGTGAGGTAAATTCTGGCCAACTCAGACTAGAATTACCCTTGTATTTAAGATGACAGAAAATCCTTGGATTACCACATGCCTTCGGAATAATAAATTTACCAATTCCGCCCTTGGACTTATGATGGCAAAAAATCCTAACAATTAGAAGAGATATAATAAATGAATACTATTTTAAATTCAGACTATGGATTAGGACAACTGCTAATAGAAAAACGACTGAACCCCGCTGACTATAGCCTAAAAATTGACAGATGGTTCCGCTAAGTCCCTACGCAAATGAAAATAAAGGACTTCTTCGACTTGCCTCAAAGGATTACAATTGGACATAACAAAAAAACATAAAATATTAAATCCTAGTGAAGAAATAGAGAACTGAATTACAACCAACTATAACTAACCAAAACAAGAAAAATAAAAGCAGCACTATTCGGAATACAGACCATCTTATATACAAAAAGAATACTAGACAAAGTTGGACAGAAGTGAGGTAAATTCTGGCCAACTCAGACTAGTATTACCCTTGTATTTAGGATGACTGAAAATTCTAGTGTAACAAAATCCCTTTGGAATAAAAAATTGACCTATTATTACCCTTTTACTTATGATGGCAGAAACTCCTAATACATTAAAGAGCTATGATGAATGAACAATATTCTAGACTCTGATTATGGATTAGGACAACTGCTAATAGAAAAAAGAGTAACCGGGGCTGGCTATATTCTAAAAATTGGGAGATGGTACCGCCACCGCCCCTAGCAAATGAATAATAAGGGCCTATTCGACTTAACCCTAAGTATTAAATCCTAGTGAAAAGATGGAGTGTAAAATTACAACCTGTATATGTTAATCTAACAAAAAAAAACTAACTGCGCTATTTGAAATACTGACCATCTTAGATACACGAGGAATACTAGAGTAAGTTGGACAGAAGTGAGGTAAATTCTGGCCAACTCAGACTAGTATTACACTTGTATTTAAGATGACTGAAAATCCTAGTGTTACCACATCCCTAGAGAATGAAGAAATAGACCTATTATTACCCTTTTACTTATGATGGCAGAAACTCCTAATACTTTAAAGAGCTATGATGAATAAACACTATTTTAGAATCAGAAAACGGAATGGAGCAACTACTAGGAGAAAAAAGAGTGACCAGGGCTGACTATATTCTAAAAATTGGGAGATGGTACCGCCACCTCCCCTAGCAAATGAATATTAAGGGCCTATTCGACTTAACCCTAAGCATTAAATCCTAGTGAAAAGATGGAGTGTAAAATTACAACCTGTATATGTTAATCTAACAAAAAAAAACTAACTGCGCTATTTGAAATACTGACCATCTTAGATACACGAGGAATACTAGAGTAAGTTGGACAGAAGTGAGGTAAATTCTGGCCAACTCAGACTAGTATTACCCTTGTATTTAAGATGACTGAAAATCCTAGTGTTACCACATCTCTAGCAGAATGAAGAAATAGACCTATTATTACCCTTTTACTTATGATGGCAGAAACTCCTAATACTTTAAAGAGCTATGATGAATAAACACTTTTTTAGAATCAGAAAACGGAATGGAGCAACTGCTAGGAGAAAAAAGAGTGACCAGGGCTGACTATATTCTAAAAATTGGGAGATGGTACCGCCACCTCCCCTAGCAAATGAATATTAAGGGCCTATTCGACTTAACCCTAAGCATTAAATCCTAGTGAAAAGATGGAGTATAAAATTATAGCCTATATATTTTAATCAAATAAAAAAAAAATACTAACTGCACTATTCGAAATACAGACCATCTCAGATACATGAGGAATACTAGACTAAGTTGGACAGAAGTGAGGCAAATTCTGGCCAACTCAGACTAGAATTACCATTGTATTTAAGATGACAGAAAATCCTAGGATTACCAAATGCCTTCGGAATAAAAAAGTGACCTATTCCGCCCTTGCCCTTATGATGGCAAAAAATCCTAACATTTAGATGAGATATAATAAATGAATACTATTTTAAATTCAGACTATGGATTAGGACAACTGCTAATAGAAAAACGACTGAACCCCGCTGACTATAGCCTAAAAATTGACAGATGGTTCCGCTAAGTCCCTACGCAAATGAAAATAAAGGACTTCTTCGACTTGCCTCAAAGGATTACAATTGGACATAACAAAAAAACATAAAATATTAAATCCTAGTGAAGAAATAGAGAACTGAATTACAACCAACTATAACTAACCAAAACAAGAAAAATAAAAGCAGCACTATTCGGAATACAGACCATCTTACATACAAAAAGAATACTAGACAAAGTTGGACAGAAGTGAGGTAAATTCTGGCCAACTCAGACTAGTATTACCCTTGTATTTAGGATGACTGAAAATTCTAGTGTAACAAAATCCCTTTGGAATAAAAAATTGACCTATTATTACCCTTTTACTTATGATGGCAGAAACTCCTAATACATTAAAGAGCTATGATGAATGAACAATATTCTAGACTCTGATTATGGATTAGGACAACTGCTAATAGAAAAAAGAGTAACCGGGGCTGGCTATATTCTAAAAATTGGGAGATGGTACCGCCACCGCCCCTAGCAAATGAATAATAAGGGCCTATTCGACTTAACCCTAAGTATTAAATCCTAGTGAAAAGATGGAGTGTAAAATTACAACCTTTATATGTTAATCTAACAAAAAAAAACTAACTGCGCTATTTGAAATACTGACCATCTTAGATACACGAGGAATACTAGAGTAAGTTGGACAGAAGTGAGGTAAATTCTGGCCAACTCAGACTAGTATTACACTTGTATTTAAGATGACTGAAAATCCTAGTGTTACCACATCCCTAGCAGAATGAAGAAATAGACCTATTATTACCCTTTTACTTATGATGGCAGAAACTCCTAATACTTTAAAGAGCTATGATGAATAAACACTATTTTAGAACCAGAAAACGGAATGGAGCAACTGCTAGGAGAAAAAAGAGTGACCAGGGCTGACTATATTCTAAAAATTGGGAGATGGTACCGCCACCTCCCCTAGCAAATGAATATTAAGGGCCTATTCGACTTAACCCTAAGCATTAAATCCTAGTGAAAAGATGGAGTGTAAAATTACAACCTGTATATGTTAATCTAACAAAAAAAAACTAACTGCGCTATTTGAAATACTGACCATCTTAGATACACGAGGAATACTAGAGTAAGTTGGACAGAAGTGAGGTAAATTCTGGCCAACTCAGACTAGTATTACCCTTGTATTTAAGATGACTGAAAATCCTAGTGTTACCACATCCCTAGCAGAATGAAGAAATAGACCTATTATTACCCTTTTACTTATGATGGCAGAAACTCCTAATACTTTAAAGAGCTATGATGAATAAACACTATTTTAGAACCAGAAAACGGAATGGAGCAACTGCTAGGAGAAAAAAGAGTGACCAGGGCTGACTATATTCTAAAAATTGGGAGATGGTACCGCCACCTCCCCTAGCAAATGAATATTAAGGGCCTATTCGACTTAACCCTAAGCATTAAATCCTAGTGAAAAGATGGAGTGTAAAATTACAACCTGTATATGTTAATCTAACAAAAAAAAACTAACTGCGCTATTTGAAATACTGACCATCTTAGATACACGAGGAATACTAGAGTAAGTTGGACAGAAGTGAGGTAAATTCTGGCCACCTCAGACTAGTATTACCCTTGTATTTAAGATGACTGAAAATCCTAGTGTTACCACATCCCTAGCAGAATGAAGAAATAGACCTATTATTACCCTTTTACTTATGATGGCAGAAACTCCTAATACTTTAAAGAGCTATGATGAATAAACACTATTTTAGAATCAGAAAACGGAATGGAGCAACTGCTAGGAGAAAGAAGAGTGACCTGGGCTGACTATATTCTAAAAATTGGGAGATGGTACCGCCACCTCCCCTAGCAAATGAATATTAAGGGCCTATTCGACTTAACCCTAAGCATTAAATCCTAGTGAAAAGATGGAGTATAAAATTATAGCCTATATATTTTAATCAAATAAAAAAAAAATACTAACTGCACTATTCGAAATACAGACCATCTCAGATACATGAGGAATACTAGACTAAGTTGGACAGAAGTGAGGCAAATTCTGGCCAACTCAGACTAGAATTACCATTGTATTTAAGATGACAGAAAATCCTAGGATTACCAAATGCCTTTGAAATAAAAAAGTGACCTATTCCGCCCTTGCACTTATGATGGCAAAAAATCCTAACAATTAGAAGAGATATAATAAATGAATACTATTTTAAATTCAGACTATGGATTAGGACAACTGCTAATAGAAAAACGACTGAACCCCGCTGACTATAGCCTAAAAATTGACAGATGGTTCCGCTACGTCCCTACGCAAATGAAGATAAAGGACTTCTTCGACTTGCCTCAAAGGATTACAATTGGACATAACAAAAAAACATAAAATATTGAATCCTAGTGAAGAAATAGAGAACTGAATTACAACCAACTATAACTAACCAAAACAAGAAAAATAAAAGCAGCACTATTCGGAATACAGACCATCTTACATACAAAAAGAATACTAGACAAAGTTGGACAGAAGTGAGGTAAATTCTGGCCAACTCAGACTAGTATTACCCTTGTATTTAGGATGACCGAAAATTCTAGTGTAACCAAATCCCTTTGGAATAAAAAATTGACCTATTATTACCCTTTTACTTATGATGGCAGAAACTCCTAATACATTAAAGAGCTATGATGAATGAACAATATTCTAGACTCTGACTATGGATTAGGACAACTGCTAATAGATAAGAGAATAACCGGGGCTGGCTATATTCTAAAAATTGGGAGATGGTACCGCGTCGCCCCTTGCAAATGAATAATAAGGGCCTATTCGACTTAACCCTAAGCAATAAATCCTAGTGAAAAGATGGAGTGTAAAATTACAACCTGTATATGTTAATCTAATAAAAAAAAACTAACTGCGCTATTTGAAATACTGACCATCTTAGATACACGAGGAATACTAGAGTAAGTTGGACAGAAGTGAGGTAAATTCTGGCCAACTCAGACTAGTATTACCCTTGTATTTAAGATGACTGAAAATCCTAGTGTTACCACATCCCTAGCAGAATGAAGAAATAGACCTATTATTACCCTTTTACTTATGATGGCAGAAACTCCTAATACTTTAAAGAGCTATGATGAATAAACACTATTTTAGAATCAGAAAACGGAATGGAGCAACTGCTAGGAGAAAATAGAGTGACCAGGGCTGACTATATTCTAAAAATTAGGAGATGGTACCGCCACCTCCCCTAGCAAATGAATATTAAAGGCCTATTCGACTTAACCCTAAGCATTAAATCCTAGTGAAAAGATAGAGTATAAAATAATAGCCTATATATTTTAATCAAATAAAAAAAAAAATACTAACTGCACTATTCGAAATACAGACCATCTCAGATACATGAGGAATACTAGACTAAGTTGGACAGAAGTGAGGTAAATTCTTGCCAACTCAGACTAGAATTACCCTTGTATTTAAGATGACAGAAAATCCTAGGATTACCAAATGCCTTCGGAATAAAAAAGTGACCTATTTTGCCCTTGCCCTTATGATGGCAAAAAATCCTAACATTTAGATGAGATATAATAAATGAATACTATTTTAAATTCAGACTATGGATTAGGACAACTGCTAATAGAAAAACGACTGAACCCCGCTGACAATAGCCTAAAAATTGACAGATGGTTCCGCTAAGTCCCTACGCAAATGAAAATAAAGGACTTCTTCGACTTGCCTCAAAGGATTACAATTGGACATAACAAAAAAACATAAAATATTAAATCCTAGTGAAGAAATAGAGAACTGAATTACAACCAACTATAACTAACCAAAACAAGAAAAATAAAAGCAGCACTATTCGGAATACAGACCATCTTACATACAAAAAGAATACTAGACAAAGTTGGACAGAAGTGAGGTAAATTCTGGCCAACTCAGACTAGTATTACCCTTGTATTTAGGATGACTGAAAATTCTAGTGTAACAAAATCCCTTTGGAATAAAAAATTGACCTATTATTACCCTTTTACTTATGATGGCAGAAACTCCTAATACATTAAAGAGCTATGATGAATGAACAATATTCTAGACTCTGACTATGGATTAGGACAACTGCTAATAGAAAAAAGAGTAACCGGGGCTGGCTATATTCTAAAAATTGGGAGATGGTACCGCCACCGCCCCTAGCAAATAAATAATAAGGGCCTATTCGACTTAACCCTAAGTATTAAATCCTAGTGAAAAGATGGAGTGTAAAATTACAACCTGTATATGTTAATCTAACAAAAAAAAAAAAACTGCGCTATTTGAAATACTGACCATCTTAGATACACGAGGAATACTAGAGTAAGTTGGACAGAAGTGAGGTAAATTCTGGCCAACTCAGACTAGTATTACACTTGTATTTAAGATGACTGAAAATCCTAGTGTTACCACATCCCTAGAGAATGAAGAAATAGACCTATTATTACCCTTTTACTTATGATGGCAGAAACTCCTAATACTTTAAAGAGCTATGATGAATAAACACTATTTTAGAATCAGAAAACGGAATGGAGCAACTACTAGGAGAAAAAAGAGTGACCAGGGCTGACTATATTCTAAAAATTGGGAGATGGTACCGCCACCTCCCCTAGCAAATGAATATTAAGGGCCTATTCGACTTAACCCTAAGCATTAAATCCTAGTGAAAAGATGGAGTGTAAAATTACAACCTGTATATGTTAATCTAACAAAAAAAAACTAACTGCGCTATTTGAAATACTGACCATCTTAGATACACGAGGAATACTAGAGTAAGTTGGACAGAAGTGAGGTAAATTCTGGCCAACTCAGACTAGTATTACCCTTGTATTTAAGATGACTGAAAATCCTAGTGTTACCACATCTCTAGCAGAATGAAGAAATAGACCTATTATTACCCTTTTACTTATGATGGCAGAAACTCCTAATACTTTAAAGAGCTATGATGAATAAACACTTTTTTAGAATCAGAAAACGGAATGGAGCAACTGCTAGGAGAAAAAAGAGTGACCAGGGCTGACTATATTCTAAAAATTGGGAGATGGTACCGCCACCTCCCCTAGCAAATGAATATTAAGGGCCTATTCGACTTAACCCTAAGCATTAAATCCTAGTGAAAAGATGGAGTATAAAATTATAGCCTATATATTTTAATCAAATAAAAAAAAAATACTAACTGCACTATTCGAAATACAGACCATCTCAGATACATGAGGAATACTAGACTAAGTTGGACAGAAGTGAGGCAAATTCTGGCCAACTCAGACTAGAATTACCATTGTATTTAAGATGACAGAAAATCCTAGGATTACCAAATGCCTTCGGAATAAAAAAGTGACCTATTCCGCCCTTGCCCTTATGATGGCAAAAAATCCTAACATTTAGATGAGATATAATAAATGAATACTATTTTAAAATCAGACTATGGATTAGGACAACTGCTAATAGAAAAACGACTGAACCCCGCTGACTATAGCCTAAAAATTGACAGATGGTTCCGCTAAGTCCCTACGCAAATGAAAATAAAGGACTTCTTCGACTTGCCTCAAAGGATTACAATTGGACATAACAAAAAAACATAAAATATTAAATCCTAGTGAAGAAATAGAGAACTGAATTACAACCAACTATAACTAACCAAAACAAGAAAAATAAAAGCAGCACTATTCGGAATACAGACCATCTTACATACAAAAAGAATACTAGACAAAGTTGGACAGAAGTGAAGTAAATTCTGGCCAACTCAGACTAGTATTACCCTTGTATTTAGGATGACTGAAAATTCTAGTGTAACAAAATCCCTTTGGAATAAAAAATTGACCTATTATTACCCTTTTACTTATGATGGCAGAAACTCCTAATACATTAAAGAGCTATGATGAATGAACAATATTCTAGACTCTGATTATGGATTAGGACAACTGCTAATAGAAAAAAGAGTGACCAGGGCTGACTATATTCTAAAAATTGGGAGATGGTACCGCCACCTCCCCTAGCAAATGAATATTAAGGGCCTATTCGACTTAACCCTAAGCATTAAATCCTAGTGAAAAGATGGAGTGTAAAATTACAACCTGTATATGTTAATCTAACAAAAAAAAACTAACTGCGCTATTTGAAATACTGACCATCTTAGATACACGAGGAATACTAGAGTAAGTTGGACAGAAGTGAGGTAAATTCTGGCCACCTCAGACTAGTATTACCCTTGTATTTAAGATGACTGAAAATCCTAGTGTTACCACATCCCTAGCAGAATGAAGAAATAGACCTATTATTACCCTTTTACTTATGATGGCAGAAACTCCTAATACTTTAAAGAGCTATGATGAATAAACACTATTTTAGAATCAGAAAACGGAATGGAGCAACTGCTAGGAGAAAAAAGAGTGACCAGGGCTGACTATATTCTAAAAATTGGGAGATGGTACCGCCACCTCCCCTAGCAAATGAATATTAAGGGCCTATTCGACTTAACCCTAAGCATTAAATCCTAGTGAAAAGATGGAGTATAAAATTATAGCCTATATATTTTAATCAAATAAAAAAAAAATACTAAATGCACTATTCGAAATACAGACCATCTCAGATACATGAGGAATACTAGACTAAGTTGGACAGAAGTGAGGCAAATTCTGACCAACTCAGACTAGAATTAACATTGTATTTAAGATGACAGAAAATCCTAGGATTACCAAATGCCTTTGAAATAAAAAAGTGACCTATTCCGCCCTTGCACTTATGATGGCAAAAAATCCTAACAATTAGAAGAGATATAATAAATGAATACTATTTTAAATTCAGACTATGGATTAGGACAACTGCTAATAGAAAAACGACTGAACCCCGCTGACTATAGCCTAAAAATTGACAGATGGTTCCGCTACGTCCCTACGCAAATGAAGATAAAGGACTTCTTCGACTTGCCTCAAAGGATTACAATTGGACATAACAAAAAAACATAAAATATTGAATCCTAGTGAAGAAATAGAGAACTGAATTACAACCAACTATAACTAACCAAAACAAGAAAAATAAAAGCAGCACTATTCGGAATACAGACCATCTTACATACAAAAAGAATACTAGACAAAGTTGGACAGAAGTGAGGTAAATTCTGGCCAACTCAGACTAGTATTACCCTTGTATTTAGGATGACTGAAAATTCTAGTGTAACCAAATCCCTTTGGAATAAAAAATTGACCTATTATTACCCTTTTACTTATGATGGCAGAAACTCCTAATACATTAAAGAGCTATGATGAATGAACAATATTCTAGACTCTGACTATGGATTAGGACAACTGCTAATAGATAAAAGAATAACCGGGGCTGGCTATATTCTAAAAATTGGGAGATGGTACCGCGTCGCCCCTTGCAAATGAATAATAAGGGCCTATTCGACTTAACCCTAAGCAATAAATCCTAGTGAAAAGATGGAGTGTAAAATTACAACCTGTATATGTTAATCTAATAAAAAAAAACTAACTGCGCTATTTGAAATACTGACCATCTTAGATACACGAGGAATACTAGAGTAAGTTGGACAGAAGTGAGGTAAATTCTGGCCAACTCAGACTAGTATTACCCTTGTATTTAAGATGACTGAAAATCCTAGTGTTACCACATCCCTAGCAGAATGAAGAAATAGACCTATTATTACCCTTTTACTTATGATGGCAGAAACTCCTAATACTTTAAAGAGCTATGATGAATAAACACTATTTTAGAATCAGAAAACGGAATGGAGCAACTGCTAGGAGAAAAAAGAGTGACCAGGGCTGACTATATTCTAAAAATTAGGAGATGGTACCGCCACCTCCCCTAGCAAATGAATATTAAAGGCCTATTCGACTTAACCCTAAGCATTAAATCCTAGTGAAAAGATAGAGTATAAAATAATAGCCTATATATTTTAATCAAATAAAAAAAAAAATACTAACTGCACTATTCGAAATACAGACCATCTCAGATACATGAGGAATACTAGACTAAGTTGGACAGAAGTGAGGTAAATTCTTGCCAACTCAGACTAGAATTACCCTTGTATTTAAGATGACAGAAAATCCTAGGATTACCAAATGCCTTCGGAATAAAAAAGTGACCTATTTCGCCCTTGCCCTTATGATGGCAAAAAATCCTAACATTTAGATGAGATATAATAAATGAATACTATTTTAAATTCAGACTATGGATTAGGACAACTGCTAATAGAAAAACGACTGAACCCCGCTGACTATAGCCTAAAAATTGACAGATGGTTCCGCTAAGTCCCTACGCAAATGAAAATAAAGGACTTCTTCGACTTGCCTCAAAGGATTACAATTGGACATAACAGAAAAATATAAAATATTAAATCCTAGTGAAGAAATAGAGAACTGAATTACAACCAACTATAACTAACCAAAACAAGAAAAATAAAAGCAGCACTATTCGGAATACAGACCATCTTACATACAAAAAGAATACTAGAGTAAGTTTGACAGAAGTGAGGTAAATTCTGGCCAACTCAGACTAGTATTACCCTTGTATTTAAGATGACTGAAAATCCTAGTGTTACCACATCCCTAGCAGAATGAAGAAATAGACCTATTATTACCCTTTTACTTATGATGGCAGAAACTCCTAATACATTAAAGAGCTATGATGAATGAACAATATTCTAGACTCTGACTATGGATTAGGACAACTGCTAATAGAAAAAAGAGTAACCGGGGCTGGCTATATTCTAAAAATTGGAAGTTGGTACCGCCATCTCCCCTAGCAAATGGAGCTTAAGGAACTATTCAACATACCTCTAAGGATTACAATAGAACATTACAAAAAAACATAAAATATTAAATCCTAGTGGAGATAAGCTGCACTATTCGGAATGCTGACCATCTTAGATACACGAGGAATACTAGAGTAAGTTGGACAGAAGTGAGGTAAATTCTGGCCAACTCAGACTAGTATTACCCTTGTATTTAAGATGACTGAAAATCCTAGTGTTACCACATCTCTAGCAGAATGAAGAAATAGACCTATTATTACCCTTTTACTTATGATGGCAGAAACTCCTAATACTTTAAAGAGCTATGATGAATAAACACTTTTTTAGAATCAGAAAACGGAATGGAGCAACTGCTAGGAGAAAAAAGAGTGACCAGGGCTGACTATATTCTAAAAATTGGGAGATGGTACCGCCACCTCCCTTAGCAAATGAATATTAAGGGCCTATTCGACTTAACCCTAAGCATTAAATCCTAGTGAAAAGATGGAGTATAAAATTATAGCCTATATATTTTAATCAAATAAAAAAAAAATACTAAATGCACTATTCGAAATACAGACCATCTCAGATACATGAGGAATACTAGACTAAGTTGGACAGAAGTGAGGCAAATTCTGACCAACTCAGACTAGAATTAACATTGTATTTAAGATGACAGAAAATCCTAGGATTACCAAATGCCTTTGAAATAAAAAAGTGACCTATTCCGCCCTTGCACTTATGATGGCAAAAAATCCTAACAATTAGAAGAGATATAATAAATGAATACTATTTTAAATTCAGACTATGGATTAGGACAACTGCTAATAGAAAAACGACTGAACCCCGCTGACTATAGCCTAAAAATTGACAGATGGTTCCGCTACGTCCCTACGCAAATGAAGATAAAGGACTTCTTCGACTTGCCTCAAAGGATTACAATTGGACATAACAAAAAAACATAAAATATTGAATCCTAGTGAAGAAATAGAGAACTGAATTACAACCAACTATAACTAACCAAAACAAGAAAAATAAAAGCAGCACTATTCGGAATACAGACCATCTTACATACAAAAAGAATACTAGACAAAGTTGGACAGAAGTGAGGTAAATTCTGGCCAACTCAGACTAGTATTACCCTTGTATTTAGGATGACTGAAAATTCTAGTGTAACCAAATCCCTTTGGAATAAAAAATTGACCTATTATTACCCTTTTACTTATGATGGCAGAAACTCCTAATACATTAAAGAGCTATGATGAATGAACAATATTCTAGACTCTGACTATGGATTAGGACAACTGCTAATAGATAAAAGAATAACCGGGGCTGGCTATATTCTAAAAATTGGGAGATGGTACCGCCACCGCCCCTTGCAAATGAATAATAAGGGCCTATTAGACTTAACCCTAAGCATTAAATCCTAGTGAAAAGATGGAGTGTAAAATTTCAACCTGTATATGTTAATCTAACAACAAAAAACTAACTGCGCTATTTGAAATACTGACCATCTTAGATACACGAGGAATACTAGAGTAAGTTGGACAGAAGTGAGGTAAATTCTGGCCAACTCAGACTAGTATTACCCTTGTATTTAAGATGACTGAAAATCCTAGTGTTACCACATCCCTAGCAGAATGAAGAAATAGACCTATTATTACCCTTTTACTTATGATGGCAGAAACTCCTAATACTTTAAAGAGCTATGATGAATAAACACTTTTTTAGAATCAGAAAACGGAATGGAGCAACTGCTAGGAGAAAAAAGAGTGACCAGGGCTGACTATATTCTAAAAATTGGGAGATGGTACCGCCACCTCCCCTAGCAAATGAATATTAAGGGCCTATTCGACTTAACCCTAAGCATTAAATCCTAGTGAAAAGATGGAGTATAAAATTATAGCTTATATATTTTAATTAAATAAAAAAAAAATACTAACTGCACTATTCGAAATACAGACCATCTCAGATACATGAGGAATACTAGACTAAGTTGGACAGAAAGGAGGCAAATTCTGACCAACTCAGACTAGAATTAACATTGTATTTAAGATGACAGAAAATCCTAGGATTACCAAATGCCTTTGAAATAAAAAAGTGACCTATTCCGCCCTTGCACTTATGATGGCAAAAAATCCTAACAATTAGAAGAGATATAATAAATGAATACTATTTTAAATTCAGACTATGGATTAGGAAAACTGCTAATAGAAAAACGACTGAACCCCGCTGACTATAGCCTAAAAATTGACAGATGGTTCCGCTACGTCCCTATGCAAATGAAGATAAAGGACTTCTTCGACTTGCCTCAAAGGATTACATTTGGACATAACAAAAAAACATAAAATATTGAAGCCTAGTGAAGAAATAGAGAACTGAATTACAACCAACTATAACTAACCAAAACAAGAAAAATAAAAGCAGCACTATTCGGAATACAGACCATCTTACATACAAAAAGAATACTAGACAAAGTTGGACAGAAGTGAGGTAAATTCTGGCCAACTCAGACTAGTATTACCCTTGTATTTAGGATGACTGAAAATTCTAGTGTAACCAAATCCCTTTGGAATAAAAAATTGACCTATTATTACCCTTTTACTTATGATGGCAGAAACTCCTAATACATTAAAGAGCTATGATGAATGAACAATATTCTAGACTCTGACTATGGATTAGGACAACTGCTAATAGATAAAAGAATAACCGGGGCTGGCTATATTCTAAAAATTGGGAGATGGTACCGCCAACGCCCCTTGCAAATGAATAATAAGGGCCTATTCGACTTAACCCTAAGCATTAAATCCTAGTGAAAAGATGGAGTGTAAAATTACAACCTGTATATGTTAATCTAACAAAAAAAAACTAACTGCGCTATTTGAAATACTGACCATCTTAGATACACGAGGAATACTAGAGTAAGTTGGACAGAAGTGAGGTAAATTCTGGCCAACTCAGACTAGTATTACCCTTGTATTTAAGATGACTGAAAATCCTAGTGTTACCACATCCCTAGCAGAATGAAGAAATAGACCTATTATTACCCTTTTACTTATGATGGCAGAAACTCCTAATACTTTAAAGAGCTATGTTGAATAAACACTATTTTAGAATCAGAAAACGGAATGGAGCAACTGCTAGGAGAAAAAAGAGTGACCAGGGCTGACTATATTCTAAAAATTGGGAGATGGTACCGCCACCTCCCCTAGCAAATGAATATTAATGGCCTATTCGACTTAACCCTAAGCATTAAATCCTAGTGAAAAGATGGAGTATAAAATAATAGCCTATATATTTTAATCAAATAAAAAAAAAATACTAACTGCACTATTCGAAATACAGACCATCTCAGATACATGAGGAATACTAGACTAAGTTGGACAGAAGTGAGGTAAATTCTTGCCAACTCAGACTAGAATTACCCTTGTATTTAAGATGACAGAAAATCCTAGGATTACCAAATG
Source organism: Arma custos (assembly GCA_037127475.1). Taxonomy (NCBI): domain Eukaryota; kingdom Metazoa; phylum Arthropoda; class Insecta; order Hemiptera; family Pentatomidae; genus Arma; species Arma custos. The sequence continues at coordinate 18,544 of JBBAGI010000107.1, forward strand.
CCTTCGGAATAAAAAAGTGACCTATTCCGCCCTTGCCCTTATGATGGCAAAAAATCCTAACATTTAGATGAGATACAATAAATGAATACTATTTTAAATTCAGACTATGGATTAGGACAACTGCTAATAGAGAAACGACTGCACCCCGCTGACTATAGCCTAAAAATTGACAGATGGTTCCGCTACGTCCCTACGCAAATGAAGATAAAGGACTTCTTCGACTTGCCTCAAAGGATTACAATTGGACATAACAAAAAAACATAAAATATTGAATCCTAGTGAAGAAATAGAGAACTGAATTACAACCAACTATAACTAACCAAAACAAGAAAAATAAAAGCAGCCCTGTTCGGAATACAGACCATCTTACATCCAAAAAGAATACTAGACAAAGTTGGACAGAAGTGAGGTAAATTCTGGCCAACTCAGACTAGTATTACCCTTGTATTTAGGATGACTGAAAATTCTAGTTTAACCAAATCCCTTTGGAATAAAAAATTGACCTATTATTACCCTTTTACTTATGATGGCAGAAACTCCTAATACTTTAAAGAGCTATGATGAATAAACACTATTTTAGAATCAGACAACGGAATGGAGCAACTGCTAGGAGAAAAAAGAGTGTCCAGGGCTGACAATATTCTAAAAATTTGGAGATGGTACCGCCACCTCCCCTAGCAAATGAATATTAAGGGCCTATTCGACTTAATCCTAAGCATTAAATCCTAGTGAAAAGATGGAGTATAGAATTATAGCCGATATATTTTAATCAAATAAAAAAAAAAATACTAACTGCACTATTCGAAATACAGACCATCTCAGATACATGAGGAATACTAGACTAAGTTGGACAGATGTGAGGTAAATTCTGGCCAACTCAGACTAGAATTACCCTTGTATTTAAGATGATAGAAAATCCTAGGATTACCAAATGCCTTCGGAATAAAAAATTTACCAATCCCGCCCTTGGACTTATGATGGCAAAAAATCCTAACAATTAGAAGAGATATAATAAATGAATACTATTTTAAATTCAGACTATGGATTAGGACAACTGCTAATAGAAAAACGACTGAACCCCGCTGACTATAACCTAAAAATTGACAGATGGTTCCGCTAAGTCCCTACGCAAATGAAAATAAAGGACTTCTTCGACTTGCCTCAAAGGATTACAATTGGACATAACAAAAAAACATAAAATATTAAATCCTAGTGAAGAAATAGAGAACTTAATTACAACCAACTATAACTAACCAAAACAAGAAAAATAAAAGCAGCACTATTCGGAATACAGACCATCTTACATACAAAAAGAATACTAGACAAAGTTGGACAGAAGTAAGGTAAATTCTGGCCAACTCAGACTAGTATTACCCTTGTATTTAGGATGACTGAAAATTCTAGTGTAACAAAATCCCTTTGGAATAAAAAATTGACCTATTATTACCCTTTTACTTATGATGGCAGAAACTCCTAATACATTAAAGAGCTATGATGAATGAACAATATTCTAGACTCTGACTATGGATTAGGACAACTGCTAATAGAAAAAAGAGTAACCGGGGCTGGCTATATTCTAAAAATTGGAAGTTGGTACCGCCATCTCCCCTAGCAAATGGAGCTTAAGGAACTATTCAACATACCTCTAAGGATTACAATAGCACATTACAAAAAAACATAAAATATTAAATCCTAGTGGAGATAAGCTGCACTATTCGGAATACTGACCATCTTAGATACAAAAAGAATACTGGACAAAGTTGGACAGAAGTGAGGTAAATTCTGGCCAACTCAGACTAGTATTACCCTTGTATTTAAGATGACTGAAAATCCTAGTGTTACCACATCCCTAGCAGAATGAAGAAATAGACCTATTATTACCCTTTTACTTATGATGGCAGAAACTCCTAATACTTTAAAGAGCTATGATGAATAAACACTATTTTAGAATCAGAAAACGAAATAGAGAACTGCTAGGAGAAAAAAGAGTGACCAGGGCTGACTATATTCTAAAAATTGGGAGATGGTACCGCCACCTCCCCTAGCAAATGAATATTAAGGGCCTATTCGACTTAACCCTAAGCATTAAATCCTAGTGAAAAGATGGAGTATAAAATTATAGCTTATATATTTTAATCAAATAAAAAAAAAATACTAACTGCACTATTCGAAATACAGACCATCTCAGATACATGAGGAATACTAGACTAAGTTGGACAGAAGTGAGGCAAATTCTGACCAACTCAGACTAGAATTAACATTGTATTTAAGATGACAGAAAATCCTAGGATTACCAAATGCCTTTGAAATAAAAAAGTGACCTATTCCGCCCTTGCACTTATGATGGCAAAAAATCCTAACAATTAGAAGAGATATAATAAATGAATACTATTTTAAATTCAGACTATGGATTAGGACAACTGCTAATAGAAAAACGACTGAACCCCGCTGACTATAGCCTAAAAATTGACAGATGGTTCCGCTATGTCCCTACGCAAATGAAGATAAAGGACTTCTTCGACTTGCCTCAAAGGATTACAATTGGACATAACAAAAAAACATAAAATATTGAATCCTAGTGAAGAAATAGAGAACTGAATTACAACCAACTATAACTAACCAAAACAAGAAAAATAAAAGCAGCACTATTCGGAATACAGACCATCTTACATACAAAAAGAATACTAGACAAAGTTGGACAGAAGTGAGGTAAATTCTGGCCAACTCAGACTAGTATTACCCTTGTATTTAGGATGACTGAAAATTCTAGTTTAACCAAATCCCTTTGGAATAAAAAATTGACCTATTATTACCCTTTTACTTATGCTGGCAGAAACTCCTAATACTTTAAAGAGCTATGATGAATAAACACTATTTTAGAATCAGACAACGGAATGGAGAGATTAAAAATTGAGAGTGCGGAATAGTGCAAAGTGCAAGGGCGGAATAGGTCAATTTTTTATTTCGAAGGCATTTGGTAATCCTAGGATTTTCTGTCATTTTAAATACAAGGGTAATTCTAGTCTGAGTTGGCCAGAATTTACCTCACTTCTGTCCAACTTAGTCTAGTATTCCTCATGTCAGAATTTCAAATAGTGCTGTTTTTTTTTTTTGTTTCATTAACATATATTTGCTGTAATTTTACACTCCATCTTTTCACTAGGATTTAATGCTTAAGGTTAAGTCGAATACGCCCTTAATATTCGTTTGCTAGGGGAGGTGGCGGTACCAACTCCCAATTTTTAAAATATAGTCAGCCGGGGTGTCAGTCGTTTTTCTATTAGCAGTTGTCCTAATCCATAGTCTGATTATAGAATAGTGTTCATTCATGATATCTCTTCTAAGTGTTAGGATTTTCTGTCATCATAAGAAAAGGGTAATACTAGGTCTAATTTTTTATTTGCGTAGGGATGTGGTAACCATAAGATTTTCAGTCATCATAATACAAGGATAATATTAAAAAATTTACCAATTCCGCCCTTGGACTTATGATGGCAAAAAATCCTAACAATTAGAAGAGATATAATAAATGAATACTATTTTAAATTCAGACTATGGATTAGGACAACTGCTAATAGAAAAACGACTGAACCCCGCTGACTATAGCCTAAAAATTGACAGATGGTTCCGCTAAGTCCCTACGCAAATGAAAATAAAGGACTTCTTCGACTTGCCTCAAAGGATTACAATTGGACATAACAAAAAAACATAAAATATTAAATCCTAGTGAAGAAATAGAGAACTTAATTACAACCAACTATAACTAACCAAAACAAGAAAAATAAAAGCAGCACTATTCGGAATACAGACCATCTTACATACAAAAAGAATGCTAGACAAAGTTGGACAGAAGTGAGGTAAATTCTAGCCAACTCAGACTAGTATTACCCTTGTATTTAGGATGACTGAAAATTCTAGTCTAACCAAATCCCTTTGGAATAAAAAATTGACCTATTATTACCCTTTTTCTTATGATGGCAGAAACTCCTAATACATTAGAGAGCTATGATGAATGAACAATATTCTAGACTCTGACTATGGATTAGGACAACTGCTAATAGAAAAAACGACTGACCCTGGCTGACTAAAAATTGAGAGATGATTCCTCTTCTTCCCCTAGCAAATGGAGATTAAGGGCCTATTCGACATATCTCTAAGGATCACAATATGACATAACTAAACGAAATGGAGAAATCGAAAACTTAATTCAACCAACTATAACTAACCAAAGAAAAAAAAAAAAGCAGCACTATTCGGAATACTACCCATCTTAGATACAAAAAGAATTCTAGACAAAGTTGGACAGACGTGAGGTAATTTCTGCCCTACTGAGCCTAGTATTATCCTTGTATTATGATGACTGAAAATCTTATGGTTACCACATCCCTACGCAAATAAAAAATTAGACCTAGTATTACCCTTTTCTTATGATGACAGAAAATCCTAACACTTAGAAGAGATATCATGAATGAACACTATTCTATAATCAGACTATGGATTAGGACAACTGCTAATAGAAAAACGACTGACACCCCGGCTGACTATATTCTAAAAATTTGGAGATGGTACCGCCACCCCCCCTAGCAAATGAATATTAAGGGCCTATTCGACTTAATCCTAAGCATTAAATCCTAGTGAAAAGATGGAGTGTAAAATTACAGCATATATATGTTAATGAAACAAAAAAAAAAAACAGCACTATTTGAAATTCTGACCATCTCAGATACATGAGGAATACTAGACTAAGTTGGACAGAAGTGAGGTAAATTCTGGCCAACTCAGACTAGAATTACCCTTGTATTTAAAATGACAGAAAATCCTAGGATTACCAAATGCCTTCGAAATAAAAAATTGACCTATTCCGCCCTTGCACTTATGATGGCAAAAAATCCTAACAATTAGAAGAGATATAATAAATGAATACTATTTTAAATTCAGACTATGGATTAGGACAACTGCTAATAGAAAAACGACTAAACCCCGCTGACTATAGCCTAAAAATTGACAGATGGTTCCGCTACGTCCCTACGCCAATGAAGATAAAGGACTTCTTCGACTTGCCTCAAAGGATTACAATTGGACATAACAAAAAAACATAAAATATTGAATCCTAGTGAAGAAATAGAGAACTGAATTACAACCAACTATAACTAACCAAAACAAGAAAAATAAAAGCAGCACTTTTCGGAATACAGACCATCTTACATACAAAAAGAATACTAGACAAAGTTGGACAGAAGTAAGGTAAATTCTGGCCAACTCAGACTAGTATTACCCTTGTATTTAGGATGACTGAAAATTCTAGTGTAACAAAATCCCTTTGGAATAAAAAATTGACCTATTATTACCCTTTTACTTATGATGGCGGAAACTCCTAATACATTAAAGAGCTATGATGAATGAACAATATTCTAGACTCTGACTATGGATTAGGATAACTGCTAATAGAAAAAAGAGTAACCGGGGCTGGCTATATTCTAAAAATTGGGAGATGGTACCGCCACCGCCCCTAGCAAATGAATAATAAGGACCTATTCGACTTAACCCTAAGCATTATATCCTAGTGAAAAGATGGAGTGTAAAATTACAACCTGTATATGTTAATCTAACAAAAAAAAACTAACTGCGCTATTTGAAATACTGACCATCTTAGATACACGAGGAATACTAGAGTAAGTTGGACAGAAGTGAGGTAAATTCTGGCCAACTCAGACTAGTATTACCCTTGTATTTAAGATGACTGAAAATCCTAGTGTTACCACATCCCTAGCAGAATGAAGAAATAGACCTATTATTACCCTTTTACTTATGATGGCAGAAACTCCTAATACTTTAAAGAGCTATGATGAATAAACACTATTTTAGAATCAGAAAACTGAATGGAGCAACTGCTAAGAGAAAAAAGAGTGACCAGGGCTGACTATATTCTGAAAATTGGGAGATGGTACCGCCACCTCCCCTAGCAAATGAATATTAAGGGCCTATTCGACTTAACCCTAAGCATTAAATCCTAGTGAAAAGATGGAGTATAAAATTATAGCCTATATATTTTAATCAAATAAAAAAAAATAATACTAACTGCACTATTCGAAATACAGACCATCTCAGATACATGAGGAATACTAGACTAAGTTGGACAGAAGTGAGGCAAATTCTGGCCAACTCAGACTAGAATTACCCTTGTATTTAAGATGACAGAAAATCCTAGGATTACCAAATGCCTTTGAAATAAAAAAGTGACCTATTCTGCCCTTGCACTTATGATGGCAAAAAATCCTAACAATTAGAAGAGATATAATAAATGAATACTATTTTAAATTCAGACTATGGATTAGGACAACTGCTAATAGAAAAACGAATGAACCCCGCTGACTATAGCCTAAAAATTGACAGATGGTTCCGCTACGTCCCTACGCAAATGAAGATAAAGGACTTCTTCGACTTGCCTCAAAGGATTACAATTGGACATAACAAAAAAACATAAAATATTGAATCCTAGTGAAGAAATAGAGAACTGAATTACAACCAACTATAACTAACCAAATCAAGAAAAATAAAAGCAGCACTATTCGGCACTAAAAATAAATACAGACCATCTTACATACAAAAAGAATACTAGACAAAGTTGTACAGAAGTGAGGTAAATTCTGGCCAACTCAGACTAGTATTACCCTTGTATTTAGGATGACTGAAAATTCTAGTGTAACCAAATCCCTTTGGAATAAAAAATTGACCTATTATTACCCTTTTACTTATGATGGCAGAAACTCCTAATACATTAAAGAGCTATGATGAATGAACAATATTCAAGACTCTGACTATGGATTAGGACAACTGCTAATAGATAAAAGAGTAACCGGGGCTGGCTATATTCTAAAAATTGGGAGATGGTACCGCCACCGCCCCTTGCAAATGAATAATAAGGGCCTATTCGACTTAACCCTAAGCATTAAATCCTAGTGAAAAGATGGAGTGTAAAATTACAACCTGTATATGTTAATCTAACAAAAAAAAACTAACTGCGCTATTTGAAATACTGACCATCTTAGATACACGAGGAATACTAAAGTAAGTTGGACAGAAGTGAGGTAAATTCTGGCCAACTCAGACTAGTATTTCCCTTGTATTTAAGATGACTGAAAATCCTAGTGTTACCACATCCCTAGCAGAATGAAGAAATAGACCTATTATTACCCTTTTACTTATGATGGCAGAAACTCCTAATACTTTAAAGAGCTATGATGAAGAAACACTATTTTAGAATCAGAAAACGGAATGGAGCAACTGCTAGGAGAAAAAAGAATGACCAGGGCTGACTATATTCTAAAAATTGGGAGATGGTACCGCCACCTCCCCTAGCAAATGAATATTAAGGGCCTATTCGACTTAACCCTAAGCATTAAATCCTAGTGAAAAGATGGAGTATAAAATTATAGCCTATATATTTTAATCAAATAAAAAAAAAAATACTAACTGCACTATTCGAAATACAGACCATCTCAGATACATGAGGAATACTAGACTAAGTTGGACAGAAGGGAGGTAAATTCTGGCCAACTCAGACTAATATTACCCTTGTATTTAGGATGACTGAAAATTCTAGTGTAACCAAATCCCTTTGGAATAAAAAATTGACCTATTATTACCCTTTTACTTATGATGGCAGAAACTCCTTATACATTAAAGAGCTATGATGAATGAACAATATTCTAGACTCTGACTATGGATTAGGACAACTGCTAATAGAAAAAAGAGTAACCGGGGCTGGCTATAGCCTAAAAATTGAGAGATGGTTCCGCTAAGTCCCTACGCAAATGAAAATAAAGGACTTCTTCGACTTGCCTCAAAGGATTACAATTGGACATAACAAAAAAACATAAAATATTAAATCCTAGTGAAGAAATAGAGAACTGAATTACAACCAACTATAACTAACCAAAACAAGAAAAATAAAAGCAGCACTATTCGGAATACAGACCATCTTACATACAAAAAGAATACTAGAGTAAGTTGGACAGAAGTGAGGTAAATTCTGGCCAACTCAGACTAGTATTACCCTTGTATTTAAGATGACTGAAAATCCTAGTGTTACCACATCCCTAGCAGAATGAAGAAATAGACCTATTATTACCCTTTTACTTATGATGGCAGAAACTCCTAATACATTAAAGAGCTATGATGAATGAACAATATTCTAGACTCTGACTATGGATTAGGACAACTGCTAATAGAAAAAAGAGTAACCGGGGCTGGCTATATTCTAAAAATTGGAAGTTGGTACCGCCATCTCCCCTAGCAAATGGAGCTTAAGGAACTATTCAACATACCTCTAAGGATTACAATAGAACATTACAAAAAAACATAAAATATTAAATCCTAGTGGAGATAAGCTGCACTATTCGGAATGCTGACCATCTTAGATACACGAGGAATACTAGAGTAAGTTGGACAGAAGTGAGGTAAATTCTGGCCAACTCAGACTAGTATTACCCTTGTATTTAAGATGACTGAAAATCCTAGTGTTACCACATCCCTAGCAGAATGAAGAAATAGACCTATTATTACCCTTTTACTTATGATGGCAGAAACTCATGATTAATAAACACTATTTTAGAATCAGACAACGGAATGGAGCAACTGCTAGGAGAAAAAAGAGTGACCAGGGCTGACTATATTCTAAAAATTGGGAGATGGTACCGCCACCTCCCCTAGCTAATGAATATTAAGGGCCTATACGACTTAACCCTAAGCATTAAATCCTAGTGGAAAGATGGAGTATAAAATTATAGTCTATATATTTTAATCAAATAAAAAAAAAAATACTAACTGCACTATTCGAAATACAGACCATCTCAGATACATGAGGAATACTAGACTAAGTTGGACAGAAGGGAGGTAAATTCTGGCCAACTCAGACTAATATTACCCTTGTATTTAGGATGACTGAAAATTCTAGTGTAACCAAATCCCTTTGGAATAAAAAATTGACCTATTATTACCCTTTTACTTATGATGGCAGAAACTCCTTATACATTAAAGAGCTATGATGAATGAACAATATTCTAGACTCTGACTATGGATTAGGACAACTGCTAATAGAAAAAAGAGTAACCGGGGCTGGCTATATTCTAAAAATTGGGAGATGGTACCGCCACCGCCCCTAGCAAATGAATAATAAGGGCCTATTCGACTTAATCCTAAGCATTAAATCCTAGTGAAAAGATGGAGTGTAAAATTACAACCTGTATATGTTAATCTAACAAAAAAAAACTAACTGCGCTATTTGAAATACTGACCATCTTAGATACACGAGGAATACTAGAGTAAGTTGGACAGAAGTGAGGTAAATTCTGGCCAACTCAGACTAGTATTACCCTTGTATTTAAGATGACTGAAAATCCTAGTGTTACCACATCCCTAGCAGAATGAAGAAATAGACCTATTATTACCCTTTTACTTATGATGGCAGAAACTCCTAATACATTAAAGAGCTATGATGAATGAACAATATTCTAGACTCTGACTATGGATTAGGACAACTGCTAATAGAAAAAAGAGTAACCGGGGCTGGCTATATTCTAAAAATTGGGAGATGGTACCGCCACCGCCCCTAGCAATTGAATAATAAGGGCCTATTCGACTTAATCCTAAGCATTAAATCCTAGTGAAAAGATGGAGTGTAAAATTACAACCTGTATATGTTAATCTAACAAAAAAAAACTAACTGCGCTATTTGAAATACTGACCATCTTAGATACACGAGGAATACTAGAGTAAGTTGGACAGAAGTGAGGTAAATTCTGGCCAACTCAGACTAGTATTACCCTTGTATTTAAGATGACTGAAAATCCTAGTGTTACCACATCCCTAGCAGAATGAAGAAATAGACCTATTATTACCCTTTTACTTATGATGGCAGAAACTCCTAATACATTAAAGAGCTATGATGAATGAACAATATTCTAGACTCTGACTATGGATTAGGACAACTGCTAATAGAAAAAAGAGTAACCGGGGCTGGCTATATTCTAAAAATTGGAAGTTGGTACCGCCATCTCCCCTAGCAAATGGAGCTTAAGGAACTATTCAACATACCTCTAAGGATTACAATAGAACATTACAAAAAAACATAAAATATTAAATCCTAGTGGAGATAAGCTGCACTATTCGGAATGCTGACCATCTTAGATACACGAGGAATACTAGAGTAAGTTGGACAGAAGTGAGGTAAATTCTGGCCAACTCAGACTAGTATTACCCTTGTATTTAAGATGACTGAAAATCCTAGTGTTACCACATCCCTAGCAGAATGAAGAAATAGACCTATTATTACCCTTTTACTTATGATGGCAGAAACTCATGATTAATAAACACTATTTTAGAATCAGACAACGGAATGGAGCAACTGCTAGGAGAAAAAAGAGTGACCAGGGCTGACTATATTCTAAAAATTGGGAGATGGTACCGCCACTAGGAAATGAATAATAAGGGCCTATTCGACTTAACCCTAAGCATTAAATCCTAGTGAAAAGATGGAGTGTAAAATTACAACCTGTATATGTTAATCTAACAAAAAAAAACTAACTGCGCTATTTGAAATACTGACCATCTTAGATACACGAGGAATACTAGAGTAAGTTGGACAGAAGTGAGGTAAATTCTGGCCAACTCAGACTAGTATTACCCTTGTATTTAAGATGACTGAAAATCCTAGTGTTACCACATCCCTAGCAGAATGAAGAAATAGACCTATTATTACCCTTTTACTTATGTAGGCAGAAACTCCTAATACTTTAAAGAGCTATGATGAGTAAACACTATTTTAGAATCAGAAAACGGAATGGAGCAACTGCTAGGAGAAAAAAGAGTGACCAGGGCTGACTATATTCTATAAATTGGGAGATGGTACCGCCACCTCCCCTAGCAAATGAATATTAAGGGCCTATTCGACTTAACCCTAAGCATTAAATCCTAGTGAAAAGATGGAGTATAAAATTATAGCCTATATATTTTAATCAAATAAAAAAAAAAATACTAACTGCACTATTCGAAATACAGATCATCTTAGATACATGAGGAATACTAGACTAAGTTGGACAGAAGTGAGGCAAATTCTGGCCAACTCAGACTAGAATTACCCTTGTATTTAAGATGACAGAAAATCCTAGGATTACCAAATGCCTATGAAATAAAAAAGTGACCTATTCCGCCCTTGCACTTATGATGGCAAAAAATCCTAACAATTAGAAGAGATATAATAAATGAATACTATTTTAAATTCAGACTATGGATTAGGACAACTGCTAATAGAAAAACGACTGAACCCCGCTGACTATAGCCTAAAAATTGACAGATGGTTCCGCTACGTCCCTACGCAAATGAAGATAAAGGACTTCTTCGACTTGCCTCAAAGGATTACAATTGGACATAACAAAAAAACATAAAATATTGAATCCTAGTGAAGAAATAGAGAACTTAATTACAACCAACTATAACTAACCAAAACAAGAAAAATAAAAGCAGCACTATTCGGCACTAAAAATAAATACAGACCATCTTACATACAAAAAGAATACTAGACAAAGTTGTACAGAAGTGAGGTAAATTCTGGCCAACTCAGACTAGTATTACCCTTGTATTTAGGATGACTGAAAATTCTAGTGTAACCAAATCCCTTTGGAATAAAAAATTGACCTATTATTACCCTTTTACTTATGATGGCAGAAACTCCTAATACATTAAGAGATATTGTTCATTTATCATAAAGAGCTATGATGAATGAACAATATTCTAGACTCTGACTATGGATTAGGACAACTGCTAATAGATAAAAGAGTAACCGGGGCTGGCTATATTCTAAAAATTGGGAGATGGTACCGCCACCGCCCCTTGCAAATGAATAATAAGGGCCTATTCGACTTAACCCTAAGCATTAAATCCTAGTGAAAAGATGGAGTGTAAAATTACAACCTGTATATGTTAATCTAACAAAAAAAAACTAACTGCGCTATTTGAAATACTGACCATCTTAGATACACGAGGAATACTAGAGTAAGTTGGACAGAAGTGAGGTAAATTCTGGCCAACTCAGACTAGTATTACCCTTGTATTTAAGATGACTGAAAATCCTAGTGTTACCACATCCCTAGCAGAATGAAGAAATAAACCTATTATTACCCTTTTACTTATGATGGCAGAAACTCCTAACATTTAGATAGGATATAATAAATGAATACAATTTTAAATTCAGACTATGGATTAGGACAACTGCTAATAGAGAAACGACTGAACCCCGCTGACTATAGCCTAAAAATTGACAGATGGTTCCGCTACGTCCCTACGCAAATGAAGATAAAGGACTTCTTCGACATGCCTCAAAGGATTACAATTGGACATAACAAAAATCATAAAATATTGAATCCTAGTGAAGAAATAGAGAACTGAATTACAACCAACTATAACTAACCAAAACAAGAAAAATAAAAGCAGCACTGTTCGGAATACAGACCATCTTACATACAAAAAGAATACTAGACAAAGTTGGACAGAAGTGAGGTAAATTCTGGCCAACTCAGACTAGAATTACCCTTGTATTTAAGATGACAGAAAATCCTAGGATTACCAAATGCCTTCGGAATAAAAAATTTACCAATTCCGCCCTTGGACTTATGATGGCAAAAAATCCTAACAATGAGAAGAGATATAATAAATGAATACTATTTTAAATTCAGACTATGGATTAGGACAACTGCTAGTAGAAAAACGACTGAACCCCGCTGACTATAGCCTAAAAATTGACAGATGGTTCCGCTAAGTCCCTACGCAAATGAAAATAAAGGACTTCTTCGACTTGCCTCAAAGGATTACAATTGGACATAACAAAAAAACATAAAATATTAAATCCTAGTGAAGAAATAGAGAACTTAATTACAACCAACTATAACTAACCAAAACAAGAAAAATAAAAGCAGCACTATTCGGAATACAGACCATCTTACATACAAAAAGAATACTAGACAAAGTTGTACAGAAGTGAGGTAAATTCTGGCCAACTCAGACTAGTATTACCCTTGTATTTAGGATGACTGAAAATTCTAGTGTAACCAAATCCCTTTGGAATAAAAAATTGACCTATTATTACCCTTTTACTTATGATGGCAGAAACTCCTAATACATTAAAGAGCTATGATGAATGAACAATATTCTAGACTCTGACTATGGATTAGGACAACTGCTAATAGATAAAAGAGTAACCGGGGCTGGCTATATTCTAAAAATTGGGAGATGGTACCGCCACCGCCCCTTGCAAATGAATAATAAGGGCCTATTCGACTTAACCCTAAGCATTAAATCCTAGTGAAAAGATGGAGTGTAAAATTACAACCTGTATATGTTAATCTAACAAAAAAAAACTAACTGCGCTATTTGAAATACTGACCATCTTAGATACACGAGGAATACTAAAGTAAGTTGGACAGAAGTGAGGTAAATTCTGGCCAACTCAGACTAGTATTTCCCTTGTATTTAAGATGACTAAAAATCCTAGTGTTACCACATCCCTAGCAGAATGAAGAAATAGACCTATTATTACCCTTTTACTTATGATGGCAGAAACTCCTAATACTTTAAAGAGCTATGATGAAGAAACACTATTTTAGAATCAGAAAACGGAATGGAGCAACTGCTAGGAGAAAAAAGAGTGACCAGGGCTGACTATATTCTAAAAATTGGGAGATGGTACCGCCACCTCCCCTAGCAAATGAATATTAAGGGCCTATTCGACTTAACCCTAAGCATTAAATCCTAGTGAAAAGATGGAGTATAAAATTATAGCCTATATATTTTAATCAAATAAAAAAAAAAATACTAACTGCACTATTCGAAATACAGACCATCTCAGATACATGAGGAATACTAGACTAAGTTGGACAGAAGGGAGGTAAATTCTGGCCAACTCAGACTAATATTACCCTTGTATTTAGGATGACTGAAAATTCTAGTGTAACCAAATCCCTTTGGAATAAAAAATTGACCTATTATTACCCTTTTACTTATGATGGCAGAAACTCCTTATACATTAAAGAGCTATGATGAATGAACAATATTCTAGACTCTGACTATGGATTAGGACAACTGCTAATAGAAAAAAGAGTAACCGGGGCTGGCTATGGCCTAAAAATTGAGAGATGGTTCCGCTAAGTCCCTACGCAAATGAAAATAAAGGACTTCTTCGACTTGCCTCAAAGGATTACAATTGGACATAACAAAAAAACATAAAATATTAAATCCTAGTGAAGAAATAGAGAACTGAATTACAACCAACTATAACTAACCAAAACAAGAAAAATAAAAGCAGCACTATTCGGAATACAGACCATCTTACATACAAAAAGAATACTAGAGTAAGTTGGACAGAAGTGAGGTAAATTCTGGCCAACTCAGACTAGTATTACCCTTGTATTTAAGATGACTGAAAATCCTAGTGTTACCACATCCCTAGCAGAATGAAGAAATAGACCTATTATTACCCTTTTACTTATGATGGCAGAAACTCCTAATACATTAAAGAGCTATGATGAATGAACAATATTCTAGACTCTGACTATGGATTAGGACAACTGCTAATAGAAAAAAGAGTAACCGGGGCTGGCTATATTCTAAAAATTGGAAGTTGGTACCGCCATCTCCCCTAGCAAATGGAGCTTAAGGAACTATTCAACATACCTCTAAGGATTACAATAGAACATTACAAAAAAACATAAAATATTAAATCCTAGTGGAGATAAGCTGCACTATTCGGAATGCTGACCATCTTAGATACACGAGGAATACTAGAGTAAGTTGGACAGAAGTGAGGTAAATTCTGGCCAACTCAGACTAGTATTACCCTTGTATTTAAGATGACTGAAAATCCTAGTGTTACCACATCCCTAGCAGAATGAAGAAATAGACCTATTATTACCCTTTTACTTATGATGGCAGAAACTCATGATTAATAAACACTATTTTAGAATCAGACAACGGAATGGAGCAACTGCTAGGAGAAAAAAGAGTGACCAGGGCTGACTATATTCTAAAAATTGGGAGATGGTACCGCCACCTCCCCTAGCTAATGAATATTAAGGGCCTATACGACTTAACCCTAAGCATTAAATCCTAGTGGAAAGATGGAGTATAAAATTATAGTCTATATATTTTAATCAAATAAAAAAAAAAATACTAACTGCACTATTCGAAATACAGACCATCTCAGATACATGAGGAATACTAGACTAAGTTGGACAGAAGGGAGGTAAATTCTGGCCAACTCAGACTAATATTACCCTTGTATTTAGGATGACTGAAAATTCTAGTGTAACCAAATCCCTTTGGAATAAAAAATTGACCTATTATTACCCTTTTACTTATGATGGCAGAAACTCCTTATACATTAAAGAGCTATGATGAATGAACAATATTCTAGACTCTGACTATGGATTAGGACAACTGCTAATAGAAAAAAGAGTAACCGGGGCTGGCTATATTCTAAAAATTGGGAGATGGTACCGCCACCGCCCCTAGCAAATGAATAATAAGGGCCTATTCGACTTAATCCTAAGCATTAAATCCTAGTGAAAAGATGGAGTGTAAAATTACAACCTGTATATGTTAATCTAACAAAAAAAAACTAACTGCGCTATTTGAAATACTGACCATCTTAGATACACGAGGAATACTAGAGTAAGTTGGACAGAAGTGAGGTAAATTCTGGCCAACTCAGACTAGTATTACCCTTGTATTTAAGATGACTGAAAATCCTAGTGTTACCACATCCCTAACAGAATGAAGAAATAGACCTATTATTACCCTTTTACTTATGATGGCAGAAACTCCTAATACATTAAAGAGCTATGATGAATGAACAATATTCTAGACTCTGACTATGGATTAGGACAACTGCTAATAGAAAAAAGAGTAACCGGGGCTGGCTATATTCTAAAAATTAGGAGATGGTACCGCCACCGCCCCTAGCAATTGAATAATAAGGGCCTATTCGACTTAATCCTAAGCATTAAATCCTAGTGAAAAGATGGAGTGTAAAATTACAACCTGTATATGTTAATCTAACAAAAAAAAACTAACTGCGCTATTTGAAATACTGACCATCTTAGATACACGAGGAATACTAGAGTAAGTTGGACAGAAGTGAGGTAAATTCTGGCCAACTCAGACTAGTATTACCCTTGTATTTAAGATGACTGAAAATCCTAGTGTTACCACATCCCTAGCAGAATGAAGAAATAGACCTATTATTACCCTTTTACTTATGATGGCAGAAACTCCTAATACATTAAAGAGCTATGATGAATGAACAATATTCTAGACTCTGACTATGGATTAGGACAACTGCTAATAGAAAAAAGAGTAACCGGGGCTGGCTATATTCTAAAAATTGGAAGTTGGTACCGCCATCTCCCCTAGCAAATGGAGCTTAAGGAACTATTCAACATACCTCTAAGGATTACAATAGAACATTACAAAAAAACATAAAATATTAAATCCTAGTGGAGATAAGCTGCACTATTCGGAATGCTGACCATCTTAGATACACGAGGAATACTAGAGTAAGTTGGACAGAAGTGAGGTAAATTCTGGCCAACTCAGACTAGTATTACCCTTGTATTTAAGATGACTGAAAATCCTAGTGTTACCACATCCCTAGCAGAATGAAGAAATAGACCTATTATTACCCTTTTACTTATGATGGCAGAAACTCATGATTAATAAACACTATTTTAGAATCAGACAACGGAATGGAGCAACTGCTAGGAGAAAAAAGAGTGACCAGGGCTGACTATATTCTAAAAATTGGGAGATGGTACCGCCACTAGGAAATGAATAATAAGGGCCTATTCGACTTAACCCTAAGCATTAAATCCTAGTGAAAAGATAGAGTGTAAAATTACAACCTGTATATGTTAATCTAACAAAAAAAAACTAACTGCGCTATTTGAAATACTGACCATCTTAGATACACGAGGAATACTAGAGTAAGTTGGACAGAAGTGAGGTAAATTCTGGCCAACTCAGACTAGTATTACCCTTGTATTTAAGATGACTGAAAATCCTAGTGTTACCACATCCCTAGCAGAATGAAGAAATAGACCTATTATTACCCTTTTACTTATGTAGGCAGAAACTCCTAATACTTTAAAGAGCTATGATGAGTAAACACTATTTTAGAATCAGAAAACGGAATGGAGCAACTGCTAGGAGAAAAAAGAGTGACCAGGGCTGACTATATTCTATAAATTGGGAGATGGTACCGCCACCTCCCCTAGCAAATGAATATTAAGGGCCTATTCGACTTAACCCTAAGCATTAAATCCTAGTGAAAAGATGGAGTATAAAATTATAGCCTATATATTTTAATCAAATAAAAAAAAAAATACTAACTGCACTATTCGAAATACAGATCATCTTAGATACATGAGGAATACTAGACTAAGTTGGACAGAAGTGAGGCAAATTCTGGCCAACTCAGACTAGAATTACCCTTGTATTTAAGATGACAGAAAATCCTAGGATTACCAAATGCCTATGAAATAAAAAAGTGACCTATTCCGCCCTTGCACTTATGATGGCAAAAAATCCTAACAATTAGAAGAGATATAATAAATGAATACTATTTTAAATTCAGACTATGGATTAGGACAACTGCTAATAGAAAAACGACTGAACCCCGCTGACTATAGCCTAAAAATTGACAGATGGTTCCGCTACGTCCCTACGCAAATGAAGATAAAGGACTTCTTCGACTTGCCTCAAAGGATTACAATTGGACATAACAAAAAAACATAAAATATTGAATCCTAGTGAAGAAATAGAGAACTTAATTACAACCAACTATAACTAACCAAAACAAGAAAAATAAAAGCAGCACTATTCGGCACTAAAAATAAATACAGACCATCTTACATACAAAAAGAATACTAGACAAAGTTGTACAGAAGTGAGGTAAATTCTGGCCAACTCAGACTAGTATTACCCTTGTATTTAGGATGACTGAAAATTCTAGTGTAACCAAATCCCTTTGGAATAAAAAATTGACCTATTATTACCCTTTTACTTATGATGGCAGAAACTCCTAATACATTAAGAGATATTGTTCATTTATCATAAAGAGCTATGATGAATGAACAATATTCTAGACTCTGACTATGGATTAGGACAACTGCTAATAGATAAAAGAGTAACCGGGGCTGGCTATATTCTAAAAATTGGGAGATGGTACCGCCACCGCCCCTTGCAAATGAATAATAAGGGCCTATTCGACTTAACCCTAAGCATTAAATCCTAGTGAAAAGATGGAGTGTAAAATTACAACCTGTATATGTTAATCTAACAAAAAAAAACTAACTGCGCTATTTGAAATACTGACCATCTTAGATACACGAGGAATACTAGAGTAAGTTGGACAGAAGTGAGGTAAATTCTGGCCAACTCAGACTAGTATTACCCTTGTATTTAAGATGACTGAAAATCCTAGTGTTACCACATCCCTAGCAGAATGAAGAAATAAACCTATTATTACCCTTTTACTTATGATGGCAGAAACTCCTAACATTTAGATGAGATATAATAAATGAATACAATTTTAAATTCAGACTATGGATTAGGACAACTGCTAATAGAGAAACGACTGAACCCCGCTGACTATAGCCTAAAAATTGACAGATGGTTCCGCTACGTCCCTACGCAAATGAAGATAAAGGACTTCTTCGACATGCCTCAAAGGATTACAATTGGACATAACAAAAATCATAAAATATTGAATCCTAGTGAAGAAATAGAGAACTGAATTACAACCAACTATAACTAACCAAAACAAGAAAAATAAAAGCAGCACTGTTCGGAATACAGACCATCTTACATACAAAAAGAATACTAGACAAAGTTGGACAGAAGTGAGGTAAATTCTGGCCAACTCAGACTAGAATTACCCTTGTATTTAAGATGACAGAAAATCCTAGGATTACCAAATGCCTTCGGAATAAAAAATTTACCAATTCCGCCCTTGGACTTATGATGGCAAAAAATCCTAACAATGAGAAGAGATATAATAAATGAATACTATTTTAAATTCAGACTATGGATTAGGACAACTGCTAGTAGAAAAACGACTGAACCCCGCTGACTATAGCCTAAAAATTGACAGATGGTTCCGCTAAGTCCCTACGCAAATGAAAATAAAGGACTTCTTCGACTTGCCTCAAAGGATTACAATTGGACATAACAAAAAAACATAAAATATTAAATCCTAGTGAAGAAATAGAGAACTTAATTACAACCAACTATAACTAACCAAAACAAGAAAAATAAAAGCAGCACTATTCGGAATACAGACCATCTTACATACAAAAAGAATACTAGACAAAGTTGGACAGAAGTGAGGTAAATTCTGGCCAACTCAGACTAGTATTACCCTTGTATTTAGGATGACTGAAAATTCTAGTGTAACAAAATCCCTTTGGAATAAAAAATTGACCTATTATTACCCTTTTACTTATGATGGCGGAAACTCCTAATACATTAAAGAGCTATGATGAATGAACAATATTCTAGACTCTGACTATGGATTAGGATAACTGCTAATAGAAAAAAGAGTAACCGGGGCTGGCTATATTCTAAAAATTGGGAGATGGTACCGCCACCGCCCCTAGCAAATGAATAATAAGGGCCTATTCGACTTAACCCTAAGCATTAAATCCTAGTGAAAAGATGGAGTGTAAAATTACAACCTGTATATGTTAATCTAACAAAAAAAAACTAACTGCGCTATTTGAAATACTGACCATCTTAGATACACGAGGAATACTAAAGTAAGTTGGACAGAAGTGAGGTAAATTCTGGCCAACTCAGACTAGTATTACCCTTGTATTTAAGATGACTGAAAATCCTAGTGTTACCACATCCCTAGCAGAATGAAGAAATAGACCTATTATTACCCTTTTACTTATGATGGCAGAAACTCCTAATACATTAAAGAGCTATGATGAATGAACAATATTCTAGACTCTGCCTATGGATTAGGACAACTGCTAATAGAAAAAAGAGTAACCGGGGCTGGCTATATTCTAAAAATTGGAAGTTGGTACCGCCATCTCCCCTAGCAAATGGAGCTTAAGGAACTATTCAACATACCTCTAAGGATTACAATAGAACATTACAAAAAAACATAAAATATTAAATCCTAGTGGAGATAAGCTGCACTATTCGGAATGCTGACCATCTTAGATACACGAGGAATAATAGAGTAAGTTGGACAGAAGTGAGGTAAATTCTGGCCAACTCAGACTAGTATTACCCTTGTATTTAAGATGACTGAAAATCCTAGTGTTACCACATCCCTAGCAGAATGAAGAAATAGACCTATTATTACCCTTTTACTTATGATGGCAGAAACTCATGATTAATAAACACTATTTTAGAATCAGACAACGGAATGGAGCAACTGCTAGGAGAAAAAAGAGTGACCAGGGCTGACTATATTCTAAAAATTGGGAGATGGTACCGCCACCTCCCCTAGCTAATGAATATTAAGGGCCTATACGACTTAACCCTAAGCATTAAATCCTAGTGGAAAGATGGAGTATAAAATTATAGTCTATATATTTTAATCAAATAAAAAAAAAAATACTAACTGCACTATTCGAAATACAGACCATCTCAGATACATAAGGAATACTAGACTAAGTTGGACAGAAGGGAGGTAAATTCTGGCCAACTCAGACTAATATTACCCTTGTATTTAGGATGACTGAAAATTCTAGTGTAACCAAATCCCTTTGGAATAAAAAATTGACCTATTATTACCCTTTTACTTATGATGGCAGAAACTCCTTATACATTAAAGAGCTATGATGAATGAACAATATTCTAGACTCTGACTATGGATTAGGACAACTGCTAATAGAAAAAAGAGTAACCGGGGCTGGCTATATTCTAAAAATTGGGAGATGGTACCGCCACCGCCCCTAGCAAATGGAGCTTAAGGAACTATTCAACATACCTCTAAGGATTACAATAGAACATTACAAAAAAACATAAAATATTAAATCCTAGTGGAGATAAGCTGCGCTATTCGGAATGCTGACCATCTTAGATACAAAAAGAATACTGGACAAAGTTGGACAGAAGTGAGGTAAATTCTGGCCAACTCAGACTAGTATTACCCTTGTATTTAAGATGACTGAAAATCCTAGTGTTACCACATCCCTAGCAGAATGAAGAAATAGACCTATTATTACCCTTTTACTTATGATGGCAGAAACTCATGATTAATAATCACTATTTTAGAATCAGACAACGGAATGGAGCAACTGCTAGGAGAAAAAAGAGTGACCAGGGCTGACTATATTCTAAAAATTGGGAGATGGTACCGCCACCTCCCCTTGTAGCTAATGAATATTAAGGGCCTATACGACTTAACCCTAAGCATTAAATCCTAGTGAAAAGATGGAGTATAAAATTATAGCCTATATATTTTAATAAAATAAAAAATAAATACTAACTGCACTATTCGAAATACAGACCATCTCAGACACATGAGGAAAACTAGACTAAGTTGGACAGAAGTGAGGTAAATTCTGGCCAACTCAGACTAGTATTACCCTTGTATTTAGGATGACTGAAAATTCTAGTGTAACCAAATCCCTTTGGAATAAAAAATTGACCTATTATTACCCTTTTACTTATGATGGCAGAAACTCCTAATACATTAAGGAGCTATGATGAATGAACAATATTCTAGACTCTGACTATGGATTAGGACAACTGCTAATAGAAAAAAGAGTAACCGGGGCTGGCTATATTATAAAAATTGGAAGTTGGTACCGCCATCTCCCCTAGCAAATGGAGCTTAAGGAACTATTCAACATACCTCTAAGGATTAAATCCTAGTGAAAAGATGGAGTATAAAATTATAGCCGATATATTTTAATCAAATAAAAAAAAAAAAATACTAACTGCACTATTCGAAATACAGACGATCTCAGATACATGAGGAATACTAGACTATGTTGGACAGAAGTGAGGTAAATTCTGGCCAACTCAGACTAGAATTACCCTTGTATTTAAGATGACTGAAAATCCTAGTGTTACCACATCCCTAGCAGAATAAAGAAATAGACCTATTATTACCCTTTTACTTATGATGGCAGAAACTCCTAATACTTTAAAGAGCTATGATGAATAAACACTATTTTAGGATCAGAAAACGGAATGGAGCAACTGCTAGGAGAAAAAAGAGTGACCAGGGCTGACTATATTCTAAAAATTGGGAGATGGTACCGCCACCTCCCCTAGCAAATGAATATTAAGGGCCTATTCGACTTAACCCTAAGCATTTAATCCTAGTGAAAAGATGGAGTGTAAAATTACAACCTATATATGTTAATCTAACAAAAAAAACTAACAGCGCTATTTGAAATACTGACCATCTTAGAGACCGAGGAATACTAGGCCAAGTTGGACAGAAGTAAGGTAAATTCTAGCCAACTCAGACTAGTATTACCCTTGTATTTAAGATGACAGAAAATCCTAGGATTACCAAATGCCTTCGGAATAAAAAATTGACCTATTATTACCCTTTTACTTATGATGGCAGAAACTCCTAATACATTAAAGAGCTATGATGAATGAACAATATTCTAGACTCTGACTATGGATTAGGACAACTGCTAATAGAAAAAAGAGTAACCGGGGCTGGCTATATTCTAAAAATTGGAAGTTGGTACCGCCATCTCCCCTAGCAAATGGAGCTTAAGGAACTATTCAACATACCTCTAAGGATTACAATAGAACATTACAAAAAAACATAAAATATTAAATCCTAGTGGAGATAAGCTGCACTATTCGGAATGCTGACCATCTTAGATACAAAAAGAATACTGGACAAAGTTGGACAGAAGTGAGGTAAATTCTGGCCAACTCAGACTAGTATTACCCTTGTATTTAGGATGACTGAAAATTCTAGTGTAACCAAATCCATTTGGAATAAAAAATTGACCTATTATTACCCTTTTACTTATGATGGCAGAAACTCCTAATACATTAAGGAGCTATGATGAATGAACAATATTCTAGACTCTGACTATGGATTAGGACAACTGCTAATAGAAAAAAGAGTAACCGGGGCTGGCTATATTCTAAAAATTGGAAGTTGGTACCGCCATCTCCCCTAGCAAATGGAGCTTAAGGAACTATTCAACATACCTCTAAGGATTAAATCCTAGTGAAAAGATGGAGTATAAAATTATAGCCGATATATTTTAATCAAATAAAAAAAAAAAAATACTAACTGCACTATTCGAAATACAGACGATCTCAGATACATGAGGAATACTAGACTAAGTTGGACAGAAGTGAGGTAAATTCTGGCCAACTCAGACTAGTATTACCCTTGTATTTAGGATGACTGAAAATCCTAGTGTTACCACATCCCTAGCAGAATAAAGAAATAGACCTATTATTACCCTTTTACTTATGATGGCAGAAACTCCTAATACTTTAAAGAGCTATGATGAATAAACACTATTTTAGGATCAGAAAACGGAATGGAGCAACTGCTAGGAGAAAAAAGAGTGACCAGGGCTGACTATATTCTAAAAATTGGGAGATGGTACCGCCACCTCCCCTAGGAAATGAATATTAAGGGCCTATTCGACTTAACCCTAAGCATTAAATCCTAGTGAAAAGATGGAGTGTAAAATTACAACCTATATATGTTAATCTAACAAAAAAAACTAACAGCGCTATTTGAAATACTGACCATCTTAGAGACACGAGGAATACTAGGCCAAGTTGGACAGAAGTAAGGTAAATTCTAGCCAACTCAGACTAGTATTACCCTTGTATTTAAGATGACAGAAAATCCTAGGATTACCAAATGCCTTCGGAATAAAAAATTGACCTATTATTACCCTTTTACTTATGATGGCAGAAACTCCTAATACATTAAAGAGCTATGACGAATGAACAATATTCTAGACTCTGACTATGGATTAGGACAACTGCTAATAGAAAAAAGAGTAACCGGGGCTGGCTATATTCTAAAAATTGGAAGTTGGTACCGCCATCTCCCCTAGCAAATGGAGCTTAAGGAACTATTCAACATACCTCTAAGGATTACAATAGAACATTACAAAAAAACATAAAATATTAAATCCTAGTGGAGATAAGCTGCACTATTCGGAATGCTGACCATCTTAGATACAAAAAGAATACTGGACAAAGTTGGACAGAAGTGAGGTAAATTCTGGCCAACTCAGACTAGTATTACCCTTGTATTTAAGATGACTGAAAATCCTAGTGTTACCACATCCCTAGCAGAATGAAGAAATAGACCTATTATTACCCTTTTACTTATGATGGCAGAAACTCATGATTAATAAACACCATTTTAGAATCAGACAACGGAATGGAGCAACTGCTAGGAGAAAAAAGAGTGACCAGGGCTGACTATATT
This sequence comes from Arma custos, assembly GCA_037127475.1. Taxonomy (NCBI): domain Eukaryota; kingdom Metazoa; phylum Arthropoda; class Insecta; order Hemiptera; family Pentatomidae; genus Arma; species Arma custos. The sequence continues at coordinate 43,052 of JBBAGI010000107.1, forward strand.
GTAAAAATTGGGAGATGGTAACGCCACCTCCCCTAGCTAATGAATATTAAGGGCCTATACGACTTAACCCTAAGCATTAAATCCTAGTGGAAAGATGGAGTATAAAATTAAAGCCTATATATTTTAATCAAATAAAAAAAAAATACTAACTGCACTATTCGAAATACAGACTATCTCAGATACATGAGGAATACTAGACTAAGTTGGACAGAAGTGAGGTAAATTCTGGCCAACTCAGACTAGAATTACCCTTGTATTTTATATGACAGAAAATCCTTCCAAATGCCTTTGTAATAATAAATTGGCCTATTCCGCCCTTGTACTTATGATGGCAAAAAATCCTAACAATTAGAAGAGATATAATAAATGAATACTTTTTGAATTCAGACTATGGATCAGGACAACTGCTAATAGAAAAACGACTGAACCCCGCTGACTATAGCCTAAAAATTGACAGATGGTTCCGCTACGTCCCTACGCAAATGAAGATAAAGGACTTCTTCAACTTGCCTCAAAGGATTACAATTGGACATAACAAAAAAACATAAAATATTAAATCCTAGTGAAGAAATAGAGAACTTAATTACAACCAACTATAACTAACCAAAACAAGAAAAATAAAAGCAGCACTATTCGGAATACAGACCATCTTAGATACAAAAAGAATACTAGACAAAGTTGGACAGAAGTGAGGTAAATTCTGGCCATTTCAGACTAGTATTACCCTTGTATTTAGGATGACTGAAAATTCTAGTGTAACCAAATCCCTTTGGAATAAAAAATTGACCTATTATTACCCTTTTACTTATGATGGCAGAAACTCCTAATAAATTAAAGAGCTATGATGAATGAACAATATTCTAGACTCTGACTATGGATTAGGACAACTGCTAATAGAAAAAAGAGTAACCGGGGCTGGCTATATTCTAAAAATTGGGAGATGGTACCGCCACCGCCCCTTGCAAATGAATAATAAGCGCCTATTCGACTTAACCCTAAGCATTAAATCCTAGTGAAAAGATGGAGTGTAAAATTACAACGTGTATATGTTAATCTAACAAAAAAAAACTAACTGCGCTATTTGAAATACTGACCATCTTAGATACACGAGGAATACTAGAGTAAGTTGGACAGAAGTGAGGTAAATTCTTGTATTTAAGATGACAGAAAATCCTAGGATTACCAAATGCCTTCGGAATAAAAAATTGACCTATTATTACCCTTTTACTTATGATGGCAGAAACTCCTAATACATTAAAGAGCTATGATGAATGAACAATATTCTAGACTCTGACTATGGATTAGGACAACTGCTAATAGAAAAAAGAGTAACCGGGGCTGGCTATATTCTAAAAATTGGAAGTTGGTACCGCCATCTCCCCTAGCAAATGGAGCTTAAGGAACTATTCAACATACCTCTAAGGATTACAATAGAACATTACAAAAAAACATAAAATATTAAATCCTAGTGGAGATAAGCTGCACTATTCGGAATACTGACCATCTTAGATACAATAAGAATACTGGACAAAGTTGGACAGAAGTGAGGTAAATTCTGGCCAACTCAGACTAGTATTACCCTTGTATTTAAGATGACTGAAAATCCTAGTGTTACCACATCCCTAGCAGAATGAAGAAATAGACCTATTATTACCCTTTTACTTATGATGGCAGAAACTCATGATTCATAAACACCATTTTAGAATCAGACAACGGAATGGAGCAACTGCTAGGAGAAAAAAGAGTGACCAGGGCTGACTATATTGTAAAAATTGGGAGATGGTAACGCCACCTCCCCTAGCTAATGAATATTAAGGGCCTATACGACTTAACCCTAAGCATTAAATCCTAGTGGAAAGATGGAGTATAAAAGTATAGCCTATATATTTTAATCAAATAAAAAAAAATACTAACTGCACTATTCGAAATACAGACTATCTCAGATACATGAGGAATACTAGACTAAGCTGGACAGAAGTGAGGTAAATTCTGGCCAACTCAGACTGGAATTACCCTTGTATTTTATATGACAGAAAATCCTTCCAAATGCCTTTGGAATAATAAATTGGCCTATTCCGCCCTTGTACTTATGATGGCAAAAAATCCTAACAATTAGAAGAGATATAATAAATGAATACTATTTTGAATTCAGACTATGGATCAGGACAACTGCTAATAGAAAAACGACTGAACCCCGCTGACTATAGCCTAAAAATTGACAGATGGTTCCGCTACGTCCCTACCCAAATGAAGATAAAGGACTTCTTCAACTTGCCTCAAAGGATTACAATTGGACATAACAAAAAAACATAAAATATTAAATCCTAGTGAAGAAATAGAGAACTTAATTACAACCAACTATAACTAACCAAAACAAGAAAAATAAAAGCAGCACTATTCGGAATACAGAGCATCTTAGATACAAAAAGAACACTAGACAAAGTTGGACAGAAGTGAGGTAAATTCTGGCCAACTCAGACTAGTATTACCCTTGTATTTAGGATGACTGAAAATTCTAGTGTAACCAAATCCCTTTGGAATAAAAAATTGACCTATTATTACCCTTTTACTTATGATGGCAGAAACTCCTAATAAATTAAAGAGCTATGATGAATGAACAATATTCTAGACTCTGACTATGGATTAGGACAACTGCTAATAGAAAAAAGAGTAACCGGGGCTGGCTATATTCTAAAAATTGGGAGATGGTACCGCCACCGCCCCTTGCAAATGAATAATAAGCGCCTATTCGACTTAACCCTAAGCATTAAATCCTAGTGAAAAGATGGAGTGTAAAATTACAACCTGTATATGTTAATCTAACAAAAAAAAAACTAACTGCGCTATTTGAAATACTGACCATCTTAGATACACGAGGAATACTAGAGTAAGTTGGACAGAAGTGAGGTAAATTCTTGTATTTAAGATGACAGAAAATCCTAGGATTACCAAATGCCTTCGGAATAAAAAATTGACCTATTATTACCCTTTTACTTATGATGGCAGAAACTCCTAATACATTAAAGAGCTATGATGAATGAACAATATTCTAGACTCTGACTATGGATTAGGACAACTGCTAATAGAAAAAAGAGTAACCGGGGCTGGCTATATTCTAAAAATTGGAAGTTGGTACCGCCATCTCCCCTAGCAAATGGAGCTTAAGGAACTATTCAACATACCTCTAAGGATTACAATAGAACATTACAAAAAAACATAAAATATTAAATCCTAGTGGAGATAAGCTGCACTATTCGGAATGCTGACCATCTTAGATACAAAAAGAATACTGGACAAAGTTGGACAGAAGTGAGGTAAATTCTGGCCAACTCAGACTAGTATTACCCTTGTATTTAAGATGACTGAAAATCCTAGTGTTACCACATCCCTAGCAGAATGAAGAAATAGACCTATTATTACCCTTTTACTTATGATGGCAGAAACTCATGATTAATAAACACTATTTTAGAATCAGACAACGGAATGGAGCAACTGCTAGGAGAAAAAAGAGTGACCAGGGCTGACTATATTCTAAAAATTGGGAGATGGTACCGCCACCTCCCCTAGCAAATGAATATTAAGGGCCTATTCGACTTAACCCTAAGCATTAAATCCTAGTGAAAAGATGGAGTATAAAATTATAGCCGATATGTTTTAATCAAATAAGAAAAAAAATACTAACTGCACTATTCGAAATACAGACCATCTCAGATACATGAGGAATACTAGACTAAGTTGGACAGAAGTGAGGTAAATTCTGGCCAACTCAGACTAGTATTACCCTTGTATTTAGGATGACTGAAAATTCTAGTGTAACCAAATCCCTTTGGAATAAAAAATTGACCTATTATTACCCTTTTACTTATGATGGCAGAAACTCCTAATACATTAAGGAGCTATGATGAATGAACAATATTCTAGACTCTGACTATGGATTAGGACAACTGCTAATAGAAAAAAGAGTAACCGGGGCTGGCTATATTATAAAAATTGGAAGTTGGTACCGCCATCTCCCCTAGCAAATGGAGCTTAAGGAACTATTCAACATACCTCTAAGGATTAAATCCTAGTGAAAAGATGGAGTATAAAATTATAGCCGATATATTTTAATCAAATAAAAAAAAAAAATACTAACTGCACTATTCGAAATACAGACGATCTCAGATACATGAGGAATACTAGACTATGTTGGACAGAAGTGAGGTAAATTCTGGCCAACTCAGACTAGAATTACCCTTGTATTTAAGATGACTGAAAATCCTAGTGTTACCACATCCCTAGCAGAATAAAGAAATAGACCTATTATTACCCTTTTACTTATGATGGCAGAAACTCATGATTAATAAACACTATTTTAGAATCAGACAACGGAATGGAGCAACTGCTAGGAGAAAAAAGAGTGACCAGGGCTGACTATATTCTAAAAATTGGGAGATGGTACCGCCACCTCCCCTAGCAAATGAATATTAAGGGCCTATTCGACTTAACCCTAAGCATTAAATCCTAGTGAAAAGATGGAGTATAAAATTATAGCCGATATGTTTTAATCAAATAAGAAAAAAAATACTAACTGCACTATTCGAAATACAGACCATCTCAGATACATGAGGAATACTAGACTAAGTTGGACAGAAGTGAGGTAAATTCTGGCCAACTCAGACTAGTATTACCCTTGTATTTAGGATGACTGAAAATTCTAGTGTAACCAAATCCCTTTGGAATAAAAAATTGACCTATTATTACCCTTTTACTTATGATGGCAGAAACTCCTAATACATTAAGGAGCTATGATGAATGAACAATATTCTAGACTCTGACTATGGATTAGGACAACTGCTAATAGAAAAAAGAGTAACCGGGGCTGGCTATATTATAAAAATTGGAAGTTGGTACCGCCATCTCCCCTAGCAAATGGAGCTTAAGGAACTATTCAACATACCTCTAAGGATTAAATCCTAGTGAAAAGATGGAGTATAAAATTATAGCCGATATATTTTAATCAAATAAAAAAAAAAAATACTAACTGCACTATTCGAAATACAGACGATCTCAGATACATGAGGAATACTAGACTATGTTGGACAGAAGTGAGGTAAATTCTGGCCAACTCAGACTAGAATTACCCTTGTATTTAAGATGACTGAAAATCCTAGTGTTACCACATCCCTAGCAGAATAAAGAAATAGACCTATTATTACCCTTTTACTTATGATGGCAGAAACTCATGATTAATAAACACTATTTTAGAATCAGACAACGGAATGGAGCAACTGCTAGGAGAAAAAAGAGTGACCAGGGCTGACTATATTCTAAAAATTGGGAGATGGTACCGCCACTTCCCCTAGCAAATGAATATTAAGGGCCTATTCGACTTAACCCTAAGCATTAAATCCTAGTGAAAAGATGGAGTATAAAATTATAGCCGATATGTTTTAATCAAATAAGAAAAAAAATACTAACTGCACTATTCGAAATACAGACCATCTCAGATACATGAGGAATACTAGACTAAGTTGGACAGAAGTGAGGTAAATTCTGGCCATTTCAGACTAGTATTACCCTTGTATTTAGGATGACTGAAAATTCTAGTGTAACCAAATCCCTTTGGAATAAAAAATTGACCTATTATTACCCTTTTACTTATGATGGCAGAAACTCCTAATACATTAAGGAGCTATGATGAATGAACAATATTCTAGACTCTGACTATGGATTAGGACAACTGCTAATAGAAAAAAGAGTAACCGGGGCTGGCTATATTATAAAAATTGGAAGTTGGTACCGCCATCTCCCCTAGCAAATGGAGCTTAAGGAACTATTCAACATACCTCTAAGGATTAAATCCTAGTGAAAAGATGGAGTATAAAATTATAGCCGATATATTTTAATCAAATAAAAAAAAAAAAATACTAACTGCACTATTCGAAATACAGACGATCTCAGATACATGAGGAATACTAGACTATGTTGGACAGAAGTGAGGTAAATTCTGGCCAACTCAGACTAGAATTACCCTTGTATTTAAGATGACTGAAAATCCTAGTGTTACCACATCCCTAGCAGAATAAAGAAATAGACCTATTATTACCCTTTTACTTATGATGGCAGAAACTCCTAATACTTTAAAGAGCTATGATGAATAAACACTATTTTAGGATCAGAAAACGGAATGGAGCAACTGCTAGGAGAAAAAAGAGTGACCAGGGCTGACTATATTCTAAAAATTGGGAGATGGTACCGCCACCTCCCCTAGCAAATGAATATTAAGGGCCTATTCGACTTAACCCTAAGCATTAAATCCTAGTGAAAAGATGGAGTGTAAAATTACAACCTATATATGTTAATCTAACAAAAAAAACTAACAGCGCTATTTGAAATACTGACCATCTTAGAGACACGAGGAATACTAGGCCAAGTTGGACAGAAGTAAGGTAAATTCTAGCCAACTCAGACTAGTATTACCCTTGTATTTAAGATGACAGAAAATCCTAGGATTACCAAATGCCTTCGGAATAAAAAATTGACCTATTATTACCCTTTTACTTATGATGGCAGAAACTCCTAATACATTAAAGAGCTATGATGAATGAACAATATTCTAGACTCTGACTATGGATTAGGACAACTGCTAATAGAAAAAAGAGTAACCGGGGCTGGCTATATTCTAAAAATTGGGAGATGGTACCGCCACCGCCCCTTGCAAATGAATAATAAGCGCCTATTCGACTTAACCCTAAGCATTAAATCCTAGTGAAAAGATGGAGTGTAAAATTACAACCTGTATATGTTAATCTAACAAAAAAAAACTAACTGCGCTATTTGAAATACTGACCATCTTAGATACACGAGGAATACTAGAGTAAGTTGGACAGAAGTGAGGTAAATTCTTGTATTTAAGATGACAGAAAATCCTAGGATTACCAAATGCCTTCGGAATAAAAAATTGACCTATTATTACCCTTTTACTTATGATGGCAGAAACTCCTAATACATTAAAGAGCTATGATGAATGAACAATATTCTAGACTCTGACTATGGATTAGGACAACTGCTAATAGAAAAAAGAGTAACCGGGGCTGGCTATATTCTAAAAATTGGAAGTTGGTACCGCCATCTCCCCTAGCAAATGGAGCTTAAGGAACTATTCAACATACCTCTAAGGATTACAATAGAATATTACAAAAAAACATAAAATATTAAATCCTAGTGGAGATAAGCTGCACTATTCGGAATGCTGACCATCTTAGATACAAAAAGAATACTGGACAAAGTTGGACAGAAGTGAGGTAAATTCTGGCCAACTCAGACTAGTATTACCCTTGTATTTAAGATGACTGAAAATCCTAGTGTTACCACATCCCTAGCAGAATGAAGAAATAGACCTATTATTACCCTTTTACTTATGATGGCAGAAACTCATGATTAATAAACACCATTTTAGAATCAGACAACGGAATGGAGCAACTGCTAGGAGAAAAAAGAGTGACCAGGGCTGACTATATTGTAAAAATTGGGAGATGGTAACGCCACCTCCCCTAGCTAATGAATATTAAGGGCCTATATGACTTAACCCTAAGCATTAAATCCTAGTGGAAAGATGGAGTATAAAATTATAGCCTATATATTTTAATCAAATAAAAAAAAAATACTAACTGCACTATTCGAAATACAGACTATCTCAGATACATGAGGAATACTAGACTAAGTTGGACAGAAGTGAGGTAAATTCTGGCCAACTCAGACTAGAATTACCCTTGTATTTTATATGACAGAAAATCCTTCCAAATGCCTTTGGAATAATAAATTGGCCTATTCCGCCCTTGTACTTATGATGGCAAAAAATCCTAACAATTAGAAGAGATATAATAAATGAATACTATTTTGAATTCAGACTATGGATCAGGACAACTGCTAATAGAAAAACGACTGAACCCCGCTGACTATAGCCTAAAAATTGACAGATGGTTCCGCTACGTCCCTACGCGAATGAAGATAAAGGACTTCTTCAACTTGCCTCAAAGGATTACAATTGGACATAACAAAAAAACATAAAATATTAAATCCTAGTGAAGAAATAGAGAACTGAATTACAACCAACTATAACTAACCAAAACAAGAAAAATAAAAGCAGCACTATTCGGAATACAGACCATCTTAGATACAAAAAGAATACTAGACAAAGTTGGACAGAAGTGAGGTAAATTCTTGCCAACTCAGACTAGTATTACCCTTGTATTTAGGATGACTGAAAATTCTAGTGTAACCAAATCCCTTTGGAATAAAAAATTGACCTATTATTACCCTTTTACTTATGATGGCAGAAACTCCTAATAAATTAAAGAGCTATGATGAATGAACAATGTTCTAGACTCTGACTATGGATTAGGACAACTGCTAATAGAAAAAAGAGTAACCGGGGCTGGCTATATTCTAAAAATTGGGAGATGGTACCGCCACCGCCCCTTGCAAATGAATAATAAGCGCCTATTCGACTTAACCCTAAGCATTAAATCCTAGTGAAAAGATGGAGTGTAAAATTACAACCTGTATATGTTAATCTAACAAAAAAAAACTAACTGCGCTATTTGAAATACTGACCATCTTAGATACACGAGGAATACTAGAGTAAGTTGGACAGAAGTGAGGTAAATTCTTGTATTTAAGATGACAGAAAATCCTAGGATTACCAAATGCCTTCGGAATAAAAAATTGACCTATTATTACCCTTTTACTTATGATGGCAGAAACTCCTAATACATTAAAGAGCTATGATGAATGAACAATATTCTAGACTCTGACTATGGATTAGGACAACTGCTAATAGAAAAAAGAGTAACCGGGGCTGGCTATATTCTAAAAATTGGAAGTTGGTACCGCCATCTCCCCTAGCAAATGGAGCTTAAGGAACTATTCAACATACCTCTAAGGATTACAATAGAACATTACAAAAAAACATAAAATATTAAATCCTAGTGGAGATAAGCTGCACTATTCGGAATGCTGACCATCTTAGATACAAAAAGAATACTGGACAAAGTTGGACAGAAGTGAGGTAAATTCTGGCCAACTCAGACTAGTATTACCCTTGTATTTAAGATGACTGAAAATCCTAGTGTTACCACATCCCTAGCAGAATGAAGAAATAGACCTATTATTACCCTTTTACTTATGATGGCAGAAACTCATGATTAATAAACACTATTTTAGAATCAGACAACGGAATGGAGCAACTGCTAGGAGAAAAAAGAGTGACCAGGGCTGACTATATTCTAAAAATTGGGAGATGGTACCGCCACTTCCCCTAGCAAATGAATATTAAGGGCCTATACGACTTAACCCTAAGCATTAAATCCTAGTGAAAAGATGGAGTATAAAATTATAGCCGATATGTTTTAATCAAATAAGAAAAAAAATACTAACTGCACTATTCGAAATACAGACCATCTCAGATACATGAGGAATACTAGACTAAGTTGGACAGAAGTGAGGTAAATTCTGGCCAACTCAGACTAGTATTACCCTTGTATTTAGGATGACTGAAAATTCTAGTGTAACCAAATCCCTTTGGAATAAAAAATTGACCTATTATTACCCTTTTACTTATGATGGCAGAAACTCCTAATACATTAAGGAGCTATGATGAATGAACAATATTCTAGACTCTGACTATGGATTAGGACAACTGCTAATAGAAAAAAGAGTAACCGGGGCTGGCTATATTATAAAAATTGGAAGTTGGTACCGCCATCTCCCCTAGCAAATGGAGCTTAAGGAACTATTCAACATACCTCTAAGGATTAAATCCTAGTGAAAAGATGGAGTATAAAATTATAGCCGATATATTTTAATCAAATAAAAAAAAAAAAATACTAACTGCACTATTCGAAATACAGACGATCTCAGATACATGAGGAATACTAGACTATGTTGGACAGAAGTGAGGTAAATTCTGGCCAACTCAGACTAGAATTACCCTTGTATTTAAGATGACTGAAAATCCTAGTGTTACCACATCCCTAGCAGAATAAAGAAATAGACCTATTATTACCCTTTTACTTATGATGGCAGAAACTCCTAATACTTTAAAGAGCTATGATGAATAAACACTATTTTAGGATCAGAAAACGGAATGGAGCAACTGCTAGGAGAAAAAAGAGTGACCAGGGCTGACTATATTCTAAAAATTGGGAGATGGTACCGCCACCTCCCCTAGCAAATGAATATTAAGGGCCTATTCGACTTAACCCTAAGCATTAAATCCTAGTGAAAAGATGGAGTGTAAAATTACAACCTATATATGTTAATCTAACAAAAAAAACTAACAGCGCTATTTGAAATACTGACCATCTTAGAGACACGAGGAATACTAGGCCAAGTTGGACAGAAGTAAGGTAAATTCTAGCCAACTCAGACTAGTATTACCCTTGTATTTAAGATGACAGAAAATCCTAGGATTACCAAATGCCTTCGGAATAAAAAATTGACCTATTATTACCCTTTTACTTATGATGGCAGAAACTCCTAATACATTAAAGAGCTATGATGAATGAACAATATTCTAGACTCTGACTATGGATTAGGACAACTGCTAATAGAAAAAAGAGTTACCGGGGCTGGCTATATTCTAAAAATTGGAAGTTGGTACCGCCATCTCCCCTAGCAAATGGAGCTTAAGGAACTATTCAACATACCTCTAAGGATTACAATAGAATATTACAAAAAAACATAAAATATTAAATCCTAGTGGAGATAAGCTGCACTATTCGGAATGCTGACCATCTTAGATACAAAAAGAATACTGGACAAAGTTGGACAGAAGTGAGGTAAATTCTGGCCAACTCAGACTAGTATTACCCTTGTATTTAAGATGACTGAAAATCCTAGTGTTACCACATCCCTAGCAGAATGAAGAAATAGACCTATTATTACCCTTTTACTTATGATGGCAGAAACTCATGATTAATAAACACCATTTTAGAATCAGACAACGGAATGGAGCAACTGCTAGGAGAAAAAAGAGTGACCAGGGCTGACTATATTGTAAAAATTGGGAGATGGTAACGCCTCCTCCCCTAGCTAATGAATATTAAGGGCCTATACGACTTAACCCTAAGCATTAAATCCTAGTGGAAAGATGGAGTATAAAATTATAGCCTATATATTTTAATCAAATAAAAAAAAAATACTAACTGCACTATTCGAAATACAGACTATCTCAGATACATGAGGAATACTAGACTAAGTTGGACAGAAGTGAGGTAAATTCTGGCCAACTCAGACTAGAATTACCCTTGTATTTTATATGACAGAAAATCCTTCCAAATGCCTTTGGAATAATAAATTGGCCTATTCCGCCCTTGTACTTATGATGGCAAAAAATCCTAACAATTAGAAGAGATATAATAAATGAATACTATTTTGAATTCAGACTATGGATCAGGACAACTGCTAATAGAAAAACGACTGAACCCCGCTGACTATAGCCTAAAAATTGACAGATGGTTCCGCTACGTCCCTACGCGAATGAAGATAAAGGACTTCTTCAACTTGCCTCAAAGGATTACAATTGGACATAACAAAAAAACATAAAATATTAAATCCTAGTGAAGAAATAGAGAACTGAATTACAACCAACTATAACTAACCAAAACAAGAAAAATAAAAGCAGCACTATTCGGAATACAGACCATCTTAGATACAAAAAGAATACTAGACAAAGTTGGACAGAAGTGAGGTAAATTCTGGCCAACTCAGACTAGTATTACCCTTGTATTTAGGATGACTGAAAATTCTAGTGTAACCAAATCCCTTTGGAATAAAAAATTGACCTATTATTACCCTTTTACTTATCATGGCAGAAACTCCTAATAAATTAAAGAGCTATGATGAATGAACAATATTCTAGACTCTGACTATGGATTAGGACAACTGCTAATAGAAAAAAGAGTAACCGGGGCTGGCTATATTCTAAAAATTGGGAGATGGTACCGCCACCGCCCCTTGCAAATGAATAATAAGCGCCTATTCGACTTAACCCTAAGCATTAAATCCTAGTGAAAAGATGGAGTGTAAAATTACAACCTGTATATGTTAATCTAACAAAAAAAAACTAACTGCGCTATTTGAAATACTGACCATCTTAGATACACGAGGAATACTAGAGTAAGTTGGACAGAAGTGAGGTAAATTCTGGCCAACTCAGACTAGTATTACCCTTGTATTTAAGATGACTGAAAATCCTAGGATTACCAAATGCCTTCCGAATAAAAAATTTACCAATTCCGCCCTTGGACTTATGATGGCAAAAAATCCTAACAATGAGAAGAGATATAATAAATAAATACTATTTTAAATTCAGACTATGGATTAGGACAACTGCTAATAGAAAAACGACTGAACCCCGCTGACTATAGCCTAAAAATTGAGAGATGGTTCCGCTAAGTCCCTACGCAAATGAAAATAAAGGACTTCTTCGACTTGCCTCAAAGGATTACAATTGGACATAACAAAAAAAGATAAAATATTAAATCCTAGTGAAGAAATAGAGAACTGAATTACAACCAACTATAACTAACCAAAACAAGAAAAATAAAAGCAGCACTATTCGGAATACAGACCATCTTACATACAAAAAGAATACTAGAGTAAGTTTGACAGAAGTGAGGTAAATTCTGGCCAACTCAGACTAGTATTACCCTTGTATTTAAGATGACTGAAAATCCTAGTGTTACCACATCCCTAGCAGAATGAAGAAATAGACCTATTATTACCCTTTTACTTATGATGGCAGAAACTCCTAATACATTAAAGAGCTATGATGAATGAACAATATTCTAGACTCTGACTATGGATTAGGACAACTGCTAATAGAAAAAAGAGTAACCGGGGCTGGCTATATTCTAAAAATTGGAAGTTGGTACCGCCATCTCCCCTAGCAAATGGAGCTTAAGGAACTATTCAACATACCTCTAAGGATTACAATAGAACATTACAAAAAAACATAAAATATTAAATCCTAGTGGAGATAAGCTGCACTATTCGGAATGCTGACCATCTTAGATACACGAGGAATAATAGAGTAAGTTGGACAGAAGTGAGGTAAATTCTGGCCAACTCAGACTAGTATTACCCTTGTATTTAAGATGACTGAAAATCCTAGTGTTACCACATCCCTAGCAGAATGAAGAAATAGACCTATTATTACCCTTTTACTTATGATGGCAGAAACTCATGATTAATAAACACCATTTTAGAATCAGACAACGGAATGGAGCAACTGCTAGGAGAAAAAAGAGTGACCAGGGCTGACTATATTGTAAAAATTGGGAGATGGTAACGCCACCTCCCCTAGCTAATGAATATTAAGGGCCTATATGACTTAACCCTAAGCATTAAATCCTAGTGGAAAGATGGAGTATAAAATTATAGCCTATATATTTTAATCAAATAAAAAAAAAATACTAACTGCACTATTCGAAATACAGACTATCTCAGATACATGAGGAATACTAGACTAAGTTGGACAGAAGTGAGGTAAATTCTGGCCAACTCAGACTAGAATTACCCTTGTATTTTATATGACAGAAAATCCTTCCAAATGCCTTTGGAATAATAAATTGGCCTATTCCGCCCTTGTACTTATGATGGCAAAAAATCCTAACAATTAGAAGAGATATAATAAATGAATACTATTTTGAATTCAGACTATGGATCAGGACAACTGCTAATAGAAAAACGACTGAACCCCGCTGACTATAGCCTAAAAATTGACAGATGGTTCCGCTACGTCCCTACGCGAATGAAGATAAAGGACTTCTTCAACTTGCCTCAAAGGATTACAATTGGACATAACAAAAAAACATAAAATATTAAATCCTAGTGAAGAAATAGAGAACTGAATTACAACCAACTATAACTAACCAAAACAAGAAAAATAAAAGCAGCACTATTCGGAATACAGACCATCTTAGATACAAAAAGAATACTAGACAAAGTTGGACAGAAGTGAGGTAAATTCTTGCCAACTCAGACTAGTATTACCCTTGTATTTAGGATGACTGAAAATTCTAGTGTAACCAAATCCCTTTGGAATAAAAAATTGACCTATTATTACCCTTTTACTTATGATGGCAGAAACTCCTAATAAATTAAAGAGCTATGATGAATGAACAATGTTCTAGACTCTGACTATGGATTAGGACAACTGCTAATAGAAAAAAGAGTAACCGGGGCTGGCTATATTCTAAAAATTGGGAGATGGTACCGCCACCGCCCCTTGCAAATGAATAATAAGCGCCTATTCGACTTAACCCTAAGCATTAAATCCTAGTGAAAAGATGGAGTGTAAAATTACAACCTGTATATGTTAATCTAACAAAAAAAAACTAACTGCGCTATTTGAAATACTGACCATCTTAGATACACGAGGAATACTAGAGTAAGTTGGACAGAAGTGAGGTAAATTCTTGTATTTAAGATGACAGAAAATCCTAGGATTACCAAATGCCTTCGGAATAAAAAATTGACCTATTATTACCCTTTTACTTATGATGGCAGAAACTCCTAATACATTAAAGAGCTATGATGAATGAACAATATTCTAGACTCTGACTATGGATTAGGACAACTGCTAATAGAAAAAAGAGTAACCGGGGCTGGCTATATTCTAAAAATTGGAAGTTGGTACCGCCATCTCCCCTAGCAAATGGAGCTTAAGGAACTATTCAACATACCTCTAAGGATTACAATAGAACATTACAAAAAAACATAAAATATTAAATCCTAGTGGAGATAAGCTGCACTATTCGGAATGCTGACCATCTTAGATACAAAAAGAATACTGGACAAAGTTGGACAGAAGTGAGGTAAATTCTGGCCAACTCAGACTAGTATTACCCTTGTATTTAAGATGACTGAAAATCCTAGTGTTACCACATCCCTAGCAGAATGAAGAAATAGACCTATTATTACCCTTTTACTTATGATGGCAGAAACTCATGATTAATAAACACTATTTTAGAATCAGACAACGGAATGGAGCAACTGCTAGGAGAAAAAAGAGTGACCAGGGCTGACTATATTCTAAAAATTGGGAGATGGTACCGCCACTTCCCCTAGCAAATGAATATTAAGGGCCTATACGACTTAACCCTAAGCATTAAATCCTAGTGAAAAGATGGAGTATAAAATTATAGCCGATATGTTTTAATCAAATAAGAAAAAAAATACTAACTGCACTATTCGAAATACAGACCATCTCAGATACATGAGGAATACTAGACTAAGTTGGACAGAAGTGAGGTAAATTCTGGCCAACTCAGACTAGTATTACCCTTGTATTTAGGATGACTGAAAATTCTAGTGTAACCAAATCCCTTTGGAATAAAAAATTGACCTATTATTACCCTTTTACTTATGATGGCAGAAACTCCTAATACATTAAGGAGCTATGATGAATGAACAATATTCTAGACTCTGACTATGGATTAGGACAACTGCTAATAGAAAAAAGAGTAACCGGGGCTGGCTATATTATAAAAATTGGAAGTTGGTACCGCCATCTCCCCTAGCAAATGGAGCTTAAGGAACTATTCAACATACCTCTAAGGATTAAATCCTAGTGAAAAGATGGAGTATAAAATTATAGCCGATATATTTTAATCAAATAAAAAAAAAAAAATACTAACTGCACTATTCGAAATACAGACGATCTCAGATACATGAGGAATACTAGACTATGTTGGACAGAAGTGAGGTAAATTCTGGCCAACTCAGACTAGAATTACCCTTGTATTTAAGATGACTGAAAATCCTAGTGTTACCACATCCCTAGCAGAATAAAGAAATAGACCTATTATTACCCTTTTACTTATGATGGCAGAAACTCCTAATACTTTAAAGAGCTATGATGAATAAACACTATTTTAGGATCAGAAAACGGAATGGAGCAACTGCTAGGAGAAAAAAGAGTGACCAGGGCTGACTATATTCTAAAAATTGGGAGATGGTACCGCCACCTCCCCTAGCAAATGAATATTAAGGGCCTATTCGACTTAACCCTAAGCATTAAATCCTAGTGAAAAGATGGAGTGTAAAATTACAACCTATATATGTTAATCTAACAAAAAAAACTAACAGCGCTATTTGAAATACTGACCATCTTAGAGACACGAGGAATACTAGGCCAAGTTGGACAGAAGTAAGGTAAATTCTAGCCAACTCAGACTAGTATTACCCTTGTATTTAAGATGACAGAAAATCCTAGGATTACCAAATGCCTTCGGAATAAAAAATTGACCTATTATTACCCTTTTACTTATGATGGCAGAAACTCCTAATACATTAAAGAGCTATGATGAATGAACAATATTCTAGACTCTGACTATGGATTAGGACAACTGCTAATAGAAAAAAGAGTTACCGGGGCTGGCTATATTCTAAAAATTGGAAGTTGGTACCGCCATCTCCCCTAGCAAATGGAGCTTAAGGAACTATTCAACATACCTCTAAGGATTACAATAGAATATTACAAAAAAACATAAAATATTAAATCCTAGTGGAGATAAGCTGCACTATTCGGAATGCTGACCATCTTAGATACAAAAAGAATACTGGACAAAGTTGGACAGAAGTGAGGTAAATTCTGGCCAACTCAGACTAGTATTACCCTTGTATTTAAGATGACTGAAAATCCTAGTGTTACCACATCCCTAGCAGAATGAAGAAATAGACCTATTATTACCCTTTTACTTATGATGGCAGAAACTCATGATTAATAAACACCATTTTAGAATCAGACAACGGAATGGAGCAACTGCTAGGAGAAAAAAGAGTGACCAGGGCTGACTATATTGTAAAAATTGGGAGATGGTAACGCCTCCTCCCCTAGCTAATGAATATTAAGGGCCTATACGACTTAACCCTAAGCATTAAATCCTAGTGGAAAGATGGAGTATAAAATTATAGCCTATATATTTTAATCAAATAAAAAAAAAATACTAACTGCACTATTCGAAATACAGACTATCTCAGATACATGAGGAATACTAGACTAAGTTGGACAGAAGTGAGGTAAATTCTGGCCAACTCAGACTAGAATTACCCTTGTATTTTATATGACAGAAAATCCTTCCAAATGCCTTTGGAATAATAAATTGGCCTATTCCGCCCTTGTACTTATGATGGCAAAAAATCCTAACAATTAGAAGAGATATAATAAATGAATACTATTTTGAATTCAGACTATGGATCAGGACAACTGCTAATAGAAAAACGACTGAACCCCGCTGACTATAGCCTAAAAATTGACAGATGGTTCCGCTACGTCCCTACGCGAATGAAGATAAAGGACTTCTTCAACTTGCCTCAAAGGATTACAATTGGACATAACAAAAAAACATAAAATATTAAATCCTAGTGAAGAAATAGAGAACTGAATTACAACCAACTATAACTAACCAAAACAAGAAAAATAAAAGCAGCACTATTCGGAATACAGACCATCTTAGATACAAAAAGAATACTAGACAAAGTTGGACAGAAGTGAGGTAAATTCTGGCCAACTCAGACTAGTATTACCCTTGTATTTAGGATGACTGAAAATTCTAGTGTAACCAAATCCCTTTGGAATAAAAAATTGACCTATTATTACCCTTTTACTTATCATGGCAGAAACTCCTAATAAATTAAAGAGCTATGATGAATGAACAATATTCTAGACTCTGACTATGGATTAGGACAACTGCTAATAGAAAAAAGAGTAACCGGGGCTGGCTATATTCTAAAAATTGGGAGATGGTACCGCCACCGCCCCTTGCAAATGAATAATAAGCGCCTATTCGACTTAACCCTAAGCATTAAATCCTAGTGAAAAGATGGAGTGTAAAATTACAACCTGTATATGTTAATCTAACAAAAAAAAACTAACTGCGCTATTTGAAATACTGACCATCTTAGATACACGAGGAATACTAGAGTAAGTTGGACAGAAGTGAGGTAAATTCTGGCCAACTCAGACTAGTATTACCCTTGTATTTAAGATGACTGAAAATCCTAGGATTACCAAATGCCTTCCGAATAAAAAATTTACCAATTCCGCCCTTGGACTTATGATGGCAAAAAATCCTAACAATGAGAAGAGATATAATAAATAAATACTATTTTAAATTCAGACTATGGATTAGGACAACTGCTAATAGAAAAACGACTGAACCCCGCTGACTATAGCCTAAAAATTGAGAGATGGTTCCGCTAAGTCCCTACGCAAATGAAAATAAAGGACTTCTTCGACTTGCCTCAAAGGATTACAATTGGACATAACAAAAAAACATAAAATATTAAATCCTAGTGAAGAAATAGAGAACTGAATTACAACCAACTATAACTAACCAAAACAAGAAAAATAAAAGCAGCACTATTCGGAATACAGACCATCTTACATACAAAAAGAATACTAGAGTAAGTTTGACAGAAGTGAGGTAAATTCTGGCCAACTCAGACTAGTATTACCCTTGTATTTAAGATGACTGAAAATCCTAGTGTTACCACATCCCTAGCAGAATGAAGAAATAGACCTATTATTACCCTTTTACTTATGATGGCAGAAACTCCTAATACATTAAAGAGCTATGATGAATGAACAATATTCTAGACTCTGACTATGGATTAGGACAACTGCTAATAGAAAAAAGAGTAACCGGGGCTGGCTATATTCTAAAAATTGGAAGTTGGTACCGCCATCTCCCCTAGCAAATGGAGCTTAAGGAACTATTCAACATACCTCTAAGGATTACAATAGAACATTACAAAAAAACATAAAATATTAAATCCTAGTGGAGATAAGCTGCACTATTCGGAATGCTGACCATCTTAGATACACGAGGAATAATAGAGTAAGTTGGACAGAAGTGAGGTAAATTCTGGCCAACTCAGACTAGTATTACCCTTGTATTTAAGATGACTGAAAATCCTAGTGTTACCACATCCCTAGCAGAATGAAGAAATAGACCTATTATTACCCTTTTACTTATGATGGCAGAAACTCATGATTAATAAACACTATTTTAGAATCAGACAACGGAATGGAGCAACTGCTAGGAGAAAAAAGAGTGACCAGGGCTGACTATATTCTAAAAATTGGGAGATGGTACCGCCACCTCCCCTAGCTAATGAATATTAAGGGCCTATACGACTTAACCCTAAGCATTAAATCCTAGTGGAAAGATGGAGTATAAAATTATAGTCTATATATTTTAATCAAATAAAAAAAAAAATACTAACTGCACTATTCGAAATACAGACCATCTCAGATACATAAGGAATACTAGACTAAGTTGGACAGAAGGGAGGTAAATTCTGGCCAACTCAGACTAATATTACCCTTGTATTTAGGATGACTGAAAATTCTAGTGTAACCAAATCCCTTTGGAATAAAAAATTGACCTATTATTACCCTTTTACTTATGATGGCAGAAACTCCTTATACATTAAAGAGCTATGATGAATGAACAATATTCTAGACTCTGACTATGGATTAGGACAACTGCTAATAGAAAAAAGAGTAACCGGGGCTGGCTATATTCTAAAAATTGGGAGATGGTACCGCCACCGCCCCTAGCAAATGGAGCTTAAGGAACTATTCAACATACCTCTAAGGATTACAATAGAACATTACAAAAAAACATAAAATATTAAATCCTAGTGGAGATAAGCTGCACTATTCGGAATGCTGACCATCTTAGATACAAAAAGAATACTGGACAAAGTTGGACAGAAGTGAGGTAAATTCTGGCCAACTCAGACTAGTATTACCCTTGTATTTAAGATGACTGAAAATCCTAGTGTTACCACATCCCTAGCAGAATGAAGAAATAGACCTATTATTACCCTTTTACTTATGATGGCAGAAACTCATGATTAATAATCACTATTTTAGAATCAGACAACGGAATGGAGCAACTGCTAGGAGAAAAAAGAGTGACCAGGGCTGACTATATTCTAAAAATTGGGAGATGGTACCGCCACCTCCCCTTGTAGCTAATGAATATTAAGGGCCTATACGACTTAACCCTAAGCATTAAATCCTAGTGAAAAGATGGAGTATAAAATTATAGCCTATATATTTTAATAAAATAAAAAATAAATACTAACTGCACTATTCGAAATACAGACCATCTCAGACACATGAGGAAAACTAGACTAAGTTGGACAGAAGTGAGGTAAATTCTGGCCAACTCAGACTAGTATTACCCTTGTATTTAGGATGACTGAAAATTCTAGTGTAACCAAATCCCTTTGGAATAAAAAATTGACCTATTATTACCCCTTTACTTATGATGGCAGAAACTCCTAATACATTAAGGAGCTATGATGAATGAACAATATTCTAGACTCTGACTATGGATTAGGACAACTGCTAATAGAAAAAAGAGTAACCGGGGCTGGCTATATTATAAAAATTGGAAGTTGGTACCGCCATCTCCCCTAGCAAATGGAGCTTAAGGAACTATTCAACATACCTCTAAGGATTAAATCCTAGTGAAAAGATGGAGTATAAAATTATAGCCGATATATTTTAATCAAATAAAAAAAAAAAAATACTAACTGCACTATTCGAAATACAGACGATCTCAGATACATGAGGAATACTAGACTATGTTGGACAGAAGTGAGGTAAATTCTGGCCAACTCAGACTAGAATTACCCTTGTATTTAAGATGACTGAAAATCCTAGTGTTACCACATCCCTAGCAGAATAAAGAAATAGACCTATTATTACCCTTTTACTTATGATGGCAGAAACTCCTAATACTTTAAAGAGCTATGATGAATAAACACTATTTTAGGATCAGAAAACGGAATGGAGCAACTGCTAGGAGAAAAAAGAGTGACCAGGGCTGACTATATTCTAAAAATTGGGAGATGGTACCGCCACCTCCCCTAGCAAATGAATATTAAGGGCCTATTCGACTTAACCCTAAGCATTTAATCCTAGTGAAAAGATGGAGTGTAAAATTACAACCTATATATGTTAATCTAACAAAAAAAACTAACAGCGCTATTTGAAATACTGACCATCTTAGAGACACGAGGAATACTAGGCCAAGTTGGACAGAAGTAAGGTAAATTCTAGCCAACTCAGACTAGTATTACCCTTGTATTTAAGATGACAGAAAATCCTAGGATTACCAAATGCCTTCGGAATAAAAAATTGACCTATTATTACCCTTTTACTTATGATGGCAGAAACTCCTAATACATTAAAGAGCTATGATGAATGAACAATATTCTAGACTCTGACTATGGATTAGGACAACTGCTAATAGAAAAAAGAGTAACCGGGGCTGGCTATATTCTAAAAATTGGAAGTTGGTACCGCCATCTCCCCTAGCAAATGGAGCTTAAGGAACTATTCAACATACCTCTAAGGATTACAATAGAACATTCCAAAAAAACATAAAATATTAAATCCTAGTGGAGATAAGCTGCACTATTCGGAATGCTGACCATCTTAGATACAAAAAGAATACTGGACAAAGTTGGACAGAAGTGAGGTAAATTCTGGCCAACTCAGACTAGTATTACCCTTGTATTTAAGATGACTGAAAATCCTAGTGTTACCACATCCCTAGCAGAATGAAGAAATAGACCTATTATTACCCTTTTACTTATGATGGCAGAAACTCATGATTAATAAACACCATTTTAGAATCAGACAACGGAATGGAGCAACTGCTAGGAGAAAAAAGAGTGACCAGGGCTGACTATATTGTAAAAATTGGGAGATGGTAACGCCACCTCCCCTAGCTAATGAATATTAAGGGCCTATACGACTTAACCCTAAGCATTAAATCCTAGTGGAAAGATGGAGTATAAAATTATAGCCTATATATTTTAATAAAATAAAAAATAAATACTAACTGCACTATTCGAAATACAGACCATCTCAGATACATGAGGAATACTAGACTAAGTTGGACAGAAGTGAGGTAAATTCTGGCCAACTCAGACTAGTATTACCCTTGTATTTAGGATGACTGAAAATTCTAGTGTAACCGAATCCATTTGGAATAAAAAATTGACCTATTATTACCCTTTTACTTATGATGGCAGAAACTCCTAATACATTAAGGAGCTATGATGAATGAACAATATTCTAGACTCTGACTATGGATTAGGACAACTGCTAATAGAAAAAAGAGTAACCGGGGCTGGCTATATTCTAAAAATTGGAAGTTGGTACCGCCATCTCCCCTAGCAAATGGAGCTTAAGGAACTATTCAACATACCTCTAAGGATTAAATCCTAGTGAAAAGATGGAGTATAAAATTATAGCCGATATATTTTAATCAAATAAAAAAAAAAAAATACTAACTGCACTATTCGAAATACAGACGATCTCAGATACATGAGGAATACTAGACTAAGTTGGACAGAAGTGAGGTAAATTCTGGCCAACTCAGACTAGTATTACCCTTGTATTTAGGATGACTGAAAATCCTAGTGTTACCACATCCCTAGCAGAATAAAGAAATAGACCTATTATTACCCTTTTACTTATGATGGCAGAAACTCCTAATACTTTAAAGAGCTATGATGAATAAACACTATTTTAGGATCAGAAAACGGAATGGAGCAACTGCTAGGAGAAAAAAGAGTGACCAGGGCTGACTATATTCTAAAAATTGGGAGATGGTACCGCCACCTCCCCTAGGAAATGAATATTAAGGGCCTATTCGACTTAACCCTAAGCATTAAATCCTAGTGAAAAGATGGAGTGTAAAATTACAACCTATATATGTTAATCTAACAAAAAAAACTAACAGCGCTATTTGAAATACTGACCATCTTAGAGACACGAGGAATACTAGGCCAAGTTGGACAGAAGTAAGGTAAATTCTAGCCAACTCAGACTAGTATTACCCTTGTATTTAAGATGACAGAAAATCCTAGGATTACCAAATGCCTTCGGAATAAAAAATTGACCTATTATTACCCTTTTACTTATGATGGCAGAAACTCCTAATACATTAAAGAGCTATGATGAATGAACAATATTCTAGACTCTGACTATGGATTAGGACAACTGCTAATAGAAAAAAGAGTAACCGGGGCTGGCTATATTCTAAAAATTGGAAGTTGGTACCGCCATCTCCCCTAGCAAATGGAGCTTAAGGAACTATTCAACATACCTCTAAGGATTACAATAGAACATTACAAAAAAAC
Organism: Arma custos; assembly: GCA_037127475.1. Classification (NCBI taxonomy): domain Eukaryota; kingdom Metazoa; phylum Arthropoda; class Insecta; order Hemiptera; family Pentatomidae; genus Arma; species Arma custos. The sequence goes on from JBBAGI010000107.1 coordinate 66,275, forward strand.
ATAAAATATTAAATCCTAGTGGAGATAAGCTGCACTATTCGGAATGCTGACCATCTTAGATACAAAAAGAATACTGGACAAAGTTGGACAGAAGTGAGGTAAATTCTGGCCAACTCAGACTAGTATTACCCTTGTATTTAAGATGACTGAAAATCCTAGTGTTACCACATCCCTAGCAGAATGAAGAAATAGACCTATTATTACCCTTTTACTTATGATGGCAGAAACTCATGATTAATAAACACCATTTTAGAATCAGACAACGGAATGGAGCAACTGCTAGGAGAAAAAAGAGTGACCAGGGCTGACTATATTGTAAAAATTGGGAGATGGTAACGCCACCTCCCCTAGCTAATGAATATTAAGGGCCTATACGACTTAACCCTAAGCATTAAATCCTAGTGGAAAGATGGAGTATAAAATTATAGCCTATATATTTTAATCAAATAAAAAAAAAATACTAACTGCACTATTCGAAATACAGACTATCTCAGATACATGAGGAATACTAGACTAAGTTGGACAGAAGTGAGGTAAATTCTGGCCAACTCAGACTAGAATTACCCTTGTATTTTATATGACAGAAAATCCTTCCAAATGCCTTTGGAATAATAAATTGGCCTATTCCGCCCTTGTACTTATGATGGCAAAAAATCCTAACAATTAGAAGAGATATAATAAATGAATACTTTTTGAATTCAGACTATGGATCAGGACAACTGCTAATAGAAAAACGACTGAACCCCGCTGATTATAGCCTAAAAATTGACAGATGGTTCCGCTACGTCCCTACGCAAATGAAGATAAAGGACTTCTTCAACTTGCCTCAAAGGATTACAATTGGACATAACAAAAAAACATAAAATATTAAATCCTAGTGAAGAAATAGAGAACTTAATTACAACCAACTATAACTAACCAAAACAAGAAAAATAAAAGCAGCACTATTCGGAATACAGACCATCTTAGATACAAAAAGAATACTAGACAAAGTTGGACAGAAGTGAGGTAAATTCTGGCCATTTCAGACTAGTATTACCCTTGTATTTAGGATGACTGAAAATTCTAGTGTAACCAAATCCCTTTGGAATAAAAAATTGACCTATTATTACCCTTTTACTTATGATGGCAGAAACTCCTAATAAATTAAAGAGCTATGATGAATGAACAATATTCTAGACTCTGACTATGGATTAGGACAACTGCTAATAGAAAAAAGAGTAACCGGGGCTGGCTATATTCTAAAAATTGGGAGATGGTACCGCCACCGCCCCTTGCAAATGAATAATAAGCGCCTATTCGACTTAACCCTAAGCATTAAATCCTAGTGAAAAGATGGAGTGTAAAATTACAACCTGTATATGTTAATCTAACAAAAAAAAACTAACTGCGCTATTTGAAATACTGACCATCTTAGATACACGAGGAATACTAGAGTAAGTTGGACAGAAGTGAGGTAAATTCTTGTATTTAAGATGACAGAAAATCCTAGGATTACCAAATGCCTTCGGAATAAAAAATTGACCTATTATTACCCTTTTACTTATGATGGCAGAAACTCCTAATACATTAAAGAGCTATGATGAATGAACAATATTCTAGACTCTGACTATGGATTAGGACAACTGCTAATAGAAAAAAGAGTAACCGGGGCTGGCTATATTCTAAAAATTGGAAGTTGGTACCGCCATCTCCCCTAGCAAATGGAGCTTAAGGAACTATTCAACATACCTCTAAGGATTACAATAGAACATTACAAAAAAACATAAAATATTAAATCCTAGTGGAGATAAGCTGCACTATTCGGAATACTGACCATCTTAGATACAATAAGAATACTGGACAAAGTTGGACAGAAGTGAGGTAAATTCTGGCCAACTCAGACTAGTATTACCCTTGTATTTAAGATGACTGAAAATCCTAGTGTTACCACATCCCTAGCAGAATGAAGAAATAGACCTATTATTACCCTTTTACTTATGATGGCAGAAACTCATGATTAATAAACACCATTTTAGAATCAGACAACGGAATGGAGCAACTGCTAGGAGAAAAAAGAGTGACCAGGGCTGACTATATTGTAAAAATTGGGAGATGGTAACGCCACCTCCCCTAGCTAATGAATATTAAGGGCCTATACGACTTAACCCTAAGCATTAAATCCTAGTGGAAAGATGGAGTATAAAAGTATAGCCTATATATTTTAATCAAATAAAAAAAAAATACTAACTGCACTATTCGAAATACAGACTATCTCAGATACATGAGGAATACTAGACTAAGCTGGACAGAAGTGAGGTAAATTCTGGCCAACTCAGACTGGAATTACCCTTGTATTTTATATGACAGAAAATCCTTCCAAATGCCTTTGTAATAATAAATTGGCCTATTCCGCCCTTGTACTTATGATGGCAAAAAATCCTAACAATTAGAAGAGATATAATAAATGAATACTATTTTGAATTCAGACTATGGATCAGGACAACTGCTAATAGAAAAACGACTGAACCCCGCTGACTATAGCCTAAAAATTGACAGATGGTTCCGCTACGTCCCTACCCAAATGAAGATAAAGGACTTCTTCAACTTGCCTCAAAGGATTACAATTGGACATAACAAAAAAACATAAAATATTAAATCCTAGTGAAGAAATAGAGAACTTAATTACAACCAACTGTAACTAACCAAAACAAGAAAAATAAAAGCAGCACTATTCGGAATACAGACCATCTTAGATACAAAAAGAACACTAGACAAAGTTGGACAGAAGTGAGGTAAATTCTGGCCAACTCAGACTAGTATTACCCTTGTATTTAGGATGACTGAAAATTCTAGTGTAACCAAATCCCTTTGGAATAAAAAATTGACCTATTATTACCCTTTTACTTATGATGGCAGAAACTCCTAATAAATTAAAGAGCTATGATGAATGAACAATATTCTAGACTCTGACTATGGATTAGGACAACTGCTAATAGAAAAAAGAGTAACCGGGGCTGGCTATATTCTAAAAATTGGGAGATGGTACCGCCACCGCCCCTTGCAAATGAATAATAAGCGCCTATTCGACTTAACCCTAAGCATTAAATCCTAGTGAAAAGATGGAGTGTAAAATTACAACCTGTATATGTTAATCTAACAAAAAAAAACTAACTGCGCTATTTGAAATACTGACCATCTTAGAGACACGAGGAATACTAGAGTAAGTTGGACAGAAGTGAGGTAAATTCTTGTATTTAAGATGACAGAAAATCCTAGGATTACCAAATGCCTTCGGAATAAAAAATTGACCTATTATTACCCTTTTACTTATGATGGCAGAAACTCCTAATACATTAAAGAGCTATGATGAATGAACAATATTCTAGACTCTGACTATGGATTAGGACAACTGCTAATAGAAAAAAGAGTAACCGGGGCTGGCTATATTCTAAAAATTGGAAGTTGGTACCGCCATCTCCCCTAGCAAATGGAGCTTAAGGAACTATTCAACATACCTCTAAGGATTACAATAGAACATTACAAAAAAACATAAAATATTAAATCCTAGTGGAGATAAGCTGCACTATTCGGAATGCTGACCATCTTAGATACAAAAAGAATACTGGACAAAGTTGGACAGAAGTGAGGTAAATTCTGGCCAACTCAGACTAGTATTACCCTTGTATTTAAGATGACTGAAAATCCTAGTGTTACCACATCCCTAGCAGAATGAAGAAATAGACCTATTATTACCCTTTTACTTATGATGGCAGAAACTCATGATTAATAAACACCATTTTAGAATCAGACAACGGAATGGAGCAACTGCTAGGAGAAAAAAGAGTGACCAGGGCTGACTATATTGTAAAAATTGGGAGATGGTAACGCCACCTCCCCTAGCTAATGAATATTAAGGGCCTATACGACTTAACCCTAAGCATTAAATCCTAGTGGAAAGATGGAGTATAAAATTATAGCCTATATATTTTAATCAAATAAAAAAAAAATACTAACTGCACTATTCGAAATACAGACTATCTCAGATACATGAGGAATACTAGACTAAGTTGGACAGAAGTGAGGTAAATTCTGGCCAACTCAGACTAGAATTACCCTTGTATTTTATATGACAGAAAATCCTTCCAAATGCCTTTGTAATAATAAATTGGCCTATTCCGCCCTTGTACTTATGATGGCAAAAAATCCTAACAATTAGAAGAGATATAATAAATGAATACTTTTTGAATTCAGACTATGGATCAGGACAACTGCTAATAGAAAAACGACTGAACCCCGCTGACTATAGCCTAAAAATTGACAGATGGTTCCGCTACGTCCCTACGCAAATGAAGATAAAGGACTTCTTCAACTTGCCTCAAAGGATTACAATTGGACATAACAAAAAAACATAAAATATTAAATCCTAGTGAAGAAATAGAGAACTTAATTACAACCAACTATAACTAACCAAAACAAGAAAAATAAAAGCAGCACTATTCGGAATACAGACCATCTTAGATACAAAAAGAATACTAGACAAAGTTGGACAGAAGTGAGGTAAATTCTGGCCATTTCAGACTAGTATTACCCTTGTATTTAGGATGACTGAAAATTCTAGTGTAACCAAATCCCTTTGGAATAAAAAATTGACCTATTATTACCCTTTTACTTATGATGGCAGAAACTCCTAATAAATTAAAGAGCTATGATGAATGAACAATATTCTAGACTCTGACTATGGATTAGGACAACTGCTAATAGAAAAAAGAGTAACCGGGGCTGGCTATATTCTAAAAATTGGGAGATGGTACCGCCACCGCCCCTTGCAAATGAATAATAAGCGCCTATTCGACTTAACCCTAAGCATTAAATCCTAGTGAAAAGATGGAGTGTAAAATTACAACCTGTATATGTTAATCTAACAAAAAAAAACTAACTGCGCTATTTGAAATACTGACCATCTTAGATACACGAGGAATACTAGAGTAAGTTGGACAGAAGTGAGGTAAATTCTTGTATTTAAGATGACAGAAAATCCTAGGATTACCAAATGCCTTCGGAATAAAAAATTGACCTATTATTACCCTTTTACTTATGATGGCAGAAACTCCTAATACATTAAAGAGCTATGATGAATGAACAATATTCTAGACTCTGACTATGGATTAGGACAACTGCTAATAGAAAAAAGAGTAACCGGGGCTGGCTATATTCTAAAAATTGGAAGTTGGTACCGCCATCTCCCCTAGCAAATGGAGCTTAAGGAACTATTCAACATACCTCTAAGGATTACAATAGAACATTACAAAAAAACATAAAATATTAAATCCTAGTGGAGATAAGCTGCACTATTCGGAATACTGACCATCTTAGATACAATAAGAATACTGGACAAAGTTGGACAGAAGTGAGGTAAATTCTGGCCAACTCAGACTAGTATTACCCTTGTATTTAAGATGACTGAAAATCCTAGTGTTACCACATCCCTAGCAGAATGAAGAAATAGACCTATTATTACCCTTTTACTTATGATGGCAGAAACTCATGATTAATAAACACCATTTTAGAATCAGACAACGGAATGGAGCAACTGCTAGGAGAAAAAAGAGTGACCAGGGCTGACTATATTGTAAAAATTGGGAGATGGTAACGCCACCTCCCCTAGCTAATGAATATTAAGGGCCTATACGACTTAACCCTAAGCATTAAATCCTAGTGGAAAGATGGAGTATAAAAGTTTAGCCTATATATTTTAATCAAATAAAAAAAAAATACTAACTGCACTATTCGAAATACAGACTATCTCAGATACATGAGGAATACTAGACTAAGCTGGACAGAAGTGAGGTAAATTCTGGCCAACTCAGACTGGAATTACCCTTGTATTTTATATGACAGAAAATCCTTCCAAATGCCTTTGGAATAATAAATTGGCCTATTCCGCCCTTGTACTTATGATGGCAAAAAATCCTAACAATTAGAAGAGATATAATAAATGAATACTATTTTGAATTCAGACTATGGATCAGGACAACTGCTAATAGAAAAACGACTGAACCCCGCTGACTATAGCCTAAAAATTGACAGATGGTTCCGCTACGTCCCTACCCAAATGAAGATAAAGGACTTCTTCAACTTGCCTCAAAGGATTACAATTGGACATAACAAAACAACATAAAATATTAAATCCTAGTGAAGAAATAGAGAACTTAATTACAACCAACTATAACTAACCAAAACAAGAAAAATAAAAGCAGCACTATTCGGAATACAGACCATCTTAGATACAAAAAGAACACTAGACTAAGTTGGACAGAAGTGAGGTAAATTCTGGCCAACTCAGACTAGTATTACCCTTGTATTTAGGATGACTGAAAATTCTAGTGTAACCAAATCCCTTTGGAATAAAAAATTGACCTATTATTACCCTTTTACTTATGATGGCAGAAACTCCTAATACATTAAGGAGCTATGATGAATGAACAATATTCTAGACTCTGACTATGGATTAGGACAACTGCTAATAGAAAAAAGAGTAACCGGGGCTGGCTATATTATAAAAATTGGAAGTTGGTACCGCCATCTCCCCTAGCAAATGGAGCTTAAGGAACTATTCAACATACCTCTAAGGATTAAATCCTAGTGAAAAGATGGAGTATAAAATTATAGCCGATATATTTTAATCAAATAAAAAAAAAAAATACTAACTGCACTATTCGAAATACAGACGATCTCAGATACATGAGGAATACTAGACTATGTTGGACAGAAGTGAGGTAAATTCTGGCCAACTCAGACTAGAATTACCCTTGTATTTAAGATGACTGAAAATCCTAGTGTTACCACATCCCTAGCAGAATAAAGAAATAGACCTATTATTACCCTTTTACTTATGATGGCAGAAACTCATGATTAATAAACACTATTTTAGAATCAGACAACGGAATGGAGCAACTGCTAGGAGAAAAAAGAGTGACCAGGGCTGACTATATTCTAAAAATTGGGAGATGGTACCGCCACTTCCCCTAGCAAATGAATATTAAGGGCCTATTCGACTTAACCCTAAGCATTAAATCCTAGTGAAAAGATGGAGTATAAAATTATAGCCGATATGTTTTAATCAAATAAGAAAAAAAATACTAACTGCACTATTCGAAATACAGACCATCTCAGATACATGAGGAATACTAGACTAAGTTGGACAGAAGTGAGGTAAATTCTGGCCATTTCAGACTAGTATTACCCTTGTATTTAGGATGACTGAAAATTCTAGTGTAACCAAATCCCTTTGGAATAAAAAATTGACCTATTATTACCCTTTTACTTATGATGGCAGAAACTCCTAATACATTAAGGAGCTATGATGAATGAACAATATTCTAGACTCTGACTATGGATTAGGACAACTGCTAATAGAAAAAAGAGTAACCGGGGCTGGCTATATTATAAAAATTGGAAGTTGGTACCGCCATCTCCCCTAGCAAATGGAGCTTAAGGAACTATTCAACATACCTCTAAGGATTAAATCCTAGTGAAAAGATGGAGTATAAAATTATAGCCGATATATTTTAATCAAATAAAAAAAAAAAAATACTAACTGCACTATTCGAAATACAGACGATCTCAGATACATGAGGAATACTAGACTATGTTGGACAGAAGTGAGGTAAATTCTGGCCAACTCAGACTAGAATTACCCTTGTATTTAAGATGACTGAAAATCCTAGTGTTACCACATCCCTAGCAGAATAAAGAAATAGACCTATTATTACCCTTTTACTTATGATGGCAGAAACTCCTAATACTTTAAAGAGCTATGATGAATAAACACTATTTTAGGATCAGAAAACGGAATGGAGCAACTGCTAGGAGAAAAAAGAGTGACCAGGGCTGACTATATTCTAAAAATTGGGAGATGGTACCGCCACCTCCCCTAGCAAATGAATATTAAGGGCCTATTCGACTTAACCCTAAGCATTAAATCCTAGTGAAAAGATGGAGTGTAAAATTACAACCTATATATGTTAATCTAACAAAAAAAACTAACAGCGCTATTTGAAATACTGACCACCTTAGAGACACGAGGAATACTAGGCCAAGTTGGACAGAAGTAAGGTAAATTCTAGCCAACTCAGACTAGTATTACCCTTGTATTTAAGATGACAGAAAATCCTAGGATTACCAAATGCCTTCGGAATAAAAAATTGACCTATTATTACCCTTTTACTTATGATGGCAGAAACTCCTAATACATTAAAGAGCTATGATGAATGAACAATATTCTAGACTCTGACTATGGATTAGGACAACTGCTAATAGAAAAAAGAGTTACCGGGGCTGGCTATATTCTAAAAATTGGAAGTTGGTACCGCCATCTCCCCTAGCAAATGGAGCTTAAGGAACTATTCAACATACCTCTAAGGATTACAATAGAATATTACAAAAAAAACATAAAATATTAAATCCTAGTGGAGATAAGCTGCACTATTCGGAATGCTGACCATCATAGATACAAAAAGAATACTGGACAAAGTTGGACAGAAGTGAGGTAAATTCTGGCCAACTCAGACTAGTATTACCCTTGTATTTAAGATGACTGAAAATCCTAGTGTTACCACATCCCTAGCAGAATGAAGAAATAGACCTATTATTACCCTTTTACTTATGATGGCAGAAACTCATGATTAATAAACACCATTTTAGAATCAGACAACGGAATGGAGCAACTGCTAGGAGAAAAAAGAGTGACCAGGGCTGACTATATTGTAAAAATTGGGAGATGGTAACGCCTCCTCCCCTAGCTAATGAATATTAAGGGCCTATACGACTTAACCCTAAGCATTAAATCCTAGTGGAAAGATGGAGTATAAAATTATAGCCTATATATTTTAATCAAATAAAAAAAAAATACTAACTGCACTATTCGAAATACAGACTATCTCAGATACATGAGGAATACTAGACTAAGTTGGACAGAAGTGAGGTAAATTCTGGCCAACTCAGACTAGAATTACCCTTGTATTTTATATGACAGAAAATCCTTCCAAATGCCTTTGGAATAATAAATTGGCCTATTCCGCCCTTGTACTTATGATGGCAAAAAATCCTAACAATTAGAAGAGATATAATAAATGAATACTATTTTGAATTCAGACTATGGATCAGGACAACTGCTAATAGAAAAACGACTGAACCCCGCTGACTATAGCCTAAAAATTGACAGATGGTTCCGCTACGTCCCTACGCGAATGAAGATAAAGGACTTCTTCAACTTGCCTCAAAGGATTACAATTGGACATAACAAAAAAACATAAAATATTAAATCCTAGTGAAGAAATAGAGAACTGAATTACAACCAACTATAACTAACCAAAACAAGAAAAATAAAAGCAGCACTATTCGGAATACAGACCATCTTAGATACAAAAAGAATACTAGACAAAGTTGGACAGAAGTGAGGTAAATTCTGGCCAACTCAGACTAGTATTACCCTTGTATTTAGGATTACTGAAAATTCTAGTGTAACCAAATCCCTTTGGAATAAAAAATTGACCTATTATTACCCTTTTACTTATGATGGCAGAAACTCCTAATAAATTAAAGAGCTATGATGAATGAACAATGTTCTAGACTCTGACTATGGATTAGGACAACTGCTAATAGAAAAAAGAGTAACCGGGGCTGGCTATATTCTAAAAATTGGGAGATGGTACCGCCACCGCCCCTTGCAAATGAATAATAAGCGCCTATTCGACTTAACCCTAAGCATTAAATCCTAGTGAAAAGATGGAGTGTAAAATTACAACCTGTATATGTTAATCTAACAAAAAAAAACTAACTGCGCTATTTGAAATACTGACCATCTTAGATACACGAGGAATACTAGAGTAAGTTGGACAGAAGTGAGGTAAATTCTTGTATTTAAGATGACAGAAAATCCTAGGATTACCAAATGCCTTCGGAATAAAAAATTGACCTATTATTACCCTTTTACTTATGATGGCAGAAACTCCTAATACATTAAAGAGCTATGATGAATGAACAATATTCTAGACTCTGACTATGGATTAGGACAACTGCTAATAGAAAAAAGAGTAACCGGGGCTGGCTATATTCTAAAAATTGGAAGTTGGTACCGCCATCTCCCCTAGCAAATGGAGCTTAAGGAACTATTCAACATACCTCTAAGGATTACAATAGAACATTACAAAAAAACATAAAATATTAAATCCTAGTGGAGATAAGCTGCACTATTCGGAATGCTGACCATCTTAGATACAAAAAGAATACTGGACAAAGTTGGACAGAAGTGAGGTAAATTCTGGCCAACTCAGACTAGTATTACCCTTGTATTTAAGATGACTGAAAATCCTAGTGTTACCACATCCCTAGCAGAATGAAGAAATAGACCTATTATTACCCTTTTACTTATGATGGCAGAAACTCATGATTAATAAACACTATTTTAGAATCAGACAACGGAATGGAGCAACTGCTAGGAGAAAAAAGAGTGACCAGGGCTGACTATATTCTAAAAATTGGGAGATGGTACCGCCACTTCCCCTAGCAAATGAATATTAAGGGCCTATTCGACTTAACCCTAAGCATTAAATCCTAGTGAAAAGATGGAGTATAAAATTATAGCCGATATGTTTTAATCAAATAAGAAAAAAAATACTAACTGCACTATTCGAAATACAGACCATCTCAGATACATGAGGAATACTAGACTAAGTTGGACAGAAGTGAGGTAAATTCTGGCCATTTCAGACTAGTATTACCCTTGTATTTAGGATGACTGAAAATTCTAGTGTAACCAAATCCCTTTGGAATAAAAAATTGACCTATTATTACCCTTTTACTTATGATGGCAGAAACTCCTAATACATTAAGGAGCTATGATGAATGAACAATATTCTAGACTCTGACTATGGATTAGGACAACTGCTAATAGAAAAAAGAGTAACCGGGGCTGGCTATATTATAAAAATTGGAAGTTGGTACCGCCATCTCCCCTAGCAAATGGAGCTTAAGGAACTATTCAACATACCTCTAAGGATTAAATCCTAGTGAAAAGATGGAGTATAAAATTATAGCCGATATATTTTAATCAAATAAAAAAAAAAAAATACTAACTGCACTATTCGAAATACAGACGATCTCAGATACATGAGGAATACTAGACTATGTTGGACAGAAGTGAGGTAAATTCTGGCCAACTCAGACTAGAATTACCCTTGTATTTAAGATGACTGAAAATCCTAGTGTTACCACATCCCTAGCAGAATAAAGAAATAGACCTATTATTACCCTTTTACTTATGATGGCAGAAACTCCTAATACTTTAAAGAGCTATGATGAATAAACACTATTTTAGGATCAGAAAACGGAATGGAGCAACTGCTAGGAGAAAAAAGAGTGACCAGGGCTGACTATATTCTAAAAATTGGGAGATGGTACCGCCACCTCCCCTAGCAAATGAATATTAAGGGCCTATTCGACTTAACCCTAAGCATTAAATCCTAGTGAAAAGATGGAGTGTAAAATTACAACCTATATATGTTAATCTAACAAAAAAAACTAACAGCGCTATTTGAAATACTGACCATCTTAGAGACACGAGGAATACTAGGCCAAGTTGGACAGAAGTAAGGTAAATTCTAGCCAACTCAGACTAGTATTACCCTTGTATTTAAGATGACAGAAAATCCTAGGATTACCAAATGCCTTCGGAATAAAAAATTGACCTATTATTACCCTTTTACTTATGATGGCAGAAACTCCTAATACATTAAAGAGCTATGATGAATGAACAATATTCTAGACTCTGACTATGGATTAGGACAACTGCTAATAGAAAAAAGAGTTACCGGGGCTGGCTATATTCTAAAAATTGGAAGTTGGTACCGCCATCTCCCCTAGCAAATGGAGCTTAAGGAACTATTCAACATACCTCTAAGGATTACAATAGAATATTACAAAAAAACATAAAATATTAAATCCTAGTGGAGATAAGCTGCACTATTCGGAATGCTGACCATCTTAGATACAAAAAGAATACTGGACAAAGTTGGACAGAAGTGAGGTAAATTCTGGCCAACTCAGACTAGTATTACCCTTGTATTTAAGATGACTGAAAATCCTAGTGTTACCACATCCCTAGCAGAATGAAGAAATAGACCTATTATTACCCTTTTACTTATGATGGCAGAAACTCATGATTAATAAACACCATTTTAGAATCAGACAACGGAATGGAGCAACTGCTAGGAGAAAAAAGAGTGACCAGGGCTGACTATATTGTAAAAATTGGGAGATGGTAACGCCTCCTCCCCTAGCTAATGAATATTAAGGGCCTATACGACTTAACCCTAAGCATTAAATCCTAGTGGAAAGATGGAGTATAAAATTATAGCCTATATATTTTAATCAAATAAAAAAAAAATACTAACTGCACTATTCGAAATACAGACTATCTCAGATACATGAGGAATACTAGACTAAGTTGGACAGAAGTGAGGTAAATTCTGGCCAACTCAGACTAGAATTACCCTTGTATTTTATATGACAGAAAATCCTTCCAAATGCCTTTGGAATAATAAATTGGCCTATTCCGCCCTTGTACTTATGATGGCAAAAAATCCTAACAATTAGAAGAGATATAATAAATGAATACTATTTTGAATTCAGACTATGGATCAGGACAACTGCTAATAGAAAAACGACTGAACCCCGCTGACTATAGCCTAAAAATTGACAGATGGTTCCGCTACGTCCCTACGCGAATGAAGATAAAGGACTTCTTCAACTTGCCTCAAAGGATTACAATTGGACATAACAAAAAAACATAAAATATTAAATCCTAGTGAAGAAATAGAGAACTGAATTACAACCAACTATAACTAACCAAAACAAGAAAAATAAAAGCAGCACTATTCGGAATACAGACCATCTTAGATACAAAAAGAATACTAGACAAAGTTGGACAGAAGTGAGGTAAATTCTGGCCAACTCAGACTAGTATTACCCTTGTATTTAGGATGACTGAAAATTCTAGTGTAACCAAATCCCTTTGGAATAAAAAATTGACCTATTATTACCCTTTTACTTATGATGGCAGAAACTCCTAATAAATTAAAGAGCTATGATGAATGAACAATATTCTAGACTCTGACTATGGATTAGGACAACTGCTAATAGAAAAAAGAGTAACCGGGGCTGGCTATATTCTAAAAATTGGGAGATGGTACCGCCACCGCCCCTTGCAAATGAATAATAAGCGCCTATTCGACTTAACCCTAAGCATTAAATCCTAGTGAAAAGATGGAGTGTAAAATTACAACCTGTATATGTTAATCTAACAAAAAAAAACTAACTGCGCTATTTGAAATACTGACCATCTTAGATACACGAGGAATACTAGAGTAAGTTGGACAGAAGTGAGGTAAATTCTTGTATTTAAGATGACAGAAAATCCTAGGATTACCAAATGCCTTCGGAATAAAAAATTGACCTATTATTACCCTTTTACTTATGATGGCAGAAACTCCTAATACATTAAAGAGCTATGATGAATGAACAATATTCTAGACTCTGACTATGGATTAGGACAACTGCTAATAGAAAAAAGAGTAACCGGGGCTGGCTATATTCTAAAAATTGGAAGTTGGTACCGCCATCTCCCCTAGCAAATGGAGCTTAAGGAACTATTCAACATACCTCTAAGGATTACAATAGAACATTACAAAAAAACATAAAATATTAAATCCTAGTGGAGATAAGCTGCACTATTCGGAATGCTGACCATCTTAGATACAAAAAGAATACTGGACAAAGTTGGACAGAAGTGAGGTAAATTCTGGCCAACTCAGACTAGTATTACCCTTGTATTTAAGATGACTGAAAATCCTAGTGTTACCACATCCCTAGCAGAATGAAGAAATAGACCTATTATTACCCTTTTACTTATGATGGCAGAAACTCATGATTAATAAACACCATTTTAGAATCAGACAACGGAATGGAGCAACTGCTAGGAGAAAAAAGAGTGACCAGGGCTGACTATATTGTAAAAATTGGGAGATGGTAACGCCACCTCCCCTAGCTAATGAATATTAAGGGCCTATACGACTTAACCCTAAGCATTAAATCCTAGTGGAAAGATGGAGTATAAAATTATAGCCTATATATTTTAATCAAATAAAAAAAAAATACTAACTGCACTATTCGAAATACAGACTATCTCAGATACATGAGGAATACTAGACTAAGTTGGACAGAAGTGAGGTAAATTCTGGCCAACTCAGACTAGAATTACCCTTGTATTTTATATGACAGAAAATCCTTCCAAATGCCTTTGGAATAATAAATTGGCCTATTCCGCCCTTGTACTTATGATGGCAAAAAATCCTAATAATTGAAAGAGATATAATAAATGAATACTATTTTGAATTCAGACTATGGATCAGGACAACTGCTAATAGAAAAACGACTGAACCCCGCTGACTATAGCCTAAAAATTGACAGATGGTTCCGCTACGTCCCTACGCAAATGAAGATAAAGGACTTCTTCAACTTGCCTCAAAGGATTACAATTGGACATAACAAAAAAACATAAAATATTAAATCCTAGTGAAGAAATAGAGAACTTAATTACAACCAACTATAACTAACCAAAACAAGAAAAATAAAAGCAGCACTATTCGGAATACAGACCATCTTAGATACAAAAAGAATACTAGACAAAGTTGGACAGAAGTGAGGTAAATTCTGGCCAACTCAGACTAGTATTACCCTTGTATTTAGGATGACTGAAAATTCTAGTGTAACCAAATCCCTTTGGAATAAAAAATTGACCTATTATTACCCTTTTACTTATGATGGCAGAAACTCCTAATAAATTAAAGAGCTATGATGAATGAACACTATTTTAGAATCAGACAACGGAATGGAGCAACTGCTAGGAGAAAAAAGAGTGACCGGGGCTGACTATATTCTAAAAATTGGGAGATGGTACCGCCACTTCCCCTAGCAATTGAATATTAAGGGCCTATTCGACTTAACCCTAAACATTAAATCCTAGTGAAAAGATGGAGTATAAAATTATAGCCGATATGTTTTAATCAAATAAGAAAAAAAATACTAACTGCACTATTCGGAATACAGACCATCTCAGATACAAAAAGAATACTAGACTAAGTTGGACAGAAGTGAGGTAAATTCTGGCCAACTCAGACTAGTATTACCCTTGTATTTAGGATGACTGAAAATTCTAGTGTAACCAAATCCCTTTGGAATAAAAAATTGACCTATTATTACCCTTTTACTTATGATGGCAGAAACTCCTAATAAATTAAAGAGCTATGATGAATGAACAATATTCTAGACTCTGACTATGGATTAGGACAACTGCTAATAGAAAAAAGAGTAACCGGGGCTGGCTATATTCTAAAAATTGGGAGATGGTACCGCCACCGCCCCTTGCAAATGAATAATAAGCGCCTATTCGACTTAACCCTAAGCATTAAATCCTAGTGAAAAGATGGAGTGTAAAATTACAACCTGTATATGTTAATCTAACAAAAAAAAACTAACTGCGCTATTTGAAATACTGACCATCTTAGATACACGAGGAATACTAGAGTAAGTTGGACAGAAGTGAGGTAAATTCTTGTATTTAAGATGACAGAAAATCCTAGGATTACCAAATGCCTTCGGAATAAAAAATTGACCTATTATTACCCTTTTACTTATGATGGCAGAAACTCCTAATACATTAAAGAGCTATGATGAATGAACAATATTCTAGACTCTGACTATGGATTAGGACAACTGCTAATAGAAAAAAGAGTAACCGGGGCTGGCTATATTCTAAAAATTGGAAGTTGGTACCGCCATCTCCCCTAGCAAATGGAGCTTAAGGAACTATTCAACATACCTCTAAGGATTACAATAGAACATTACAAAAAAACATAAAATATTAAATCCTAGTGGAGATAAGCTGCACTATTCGGAATACTGACCATCTTAGATACAATAAGAATACTGGACAAAGTTGGACAGAAGTGAGGTAAATTCTGGCCAACTCAGACTAGTATTACCCTTGTATTTAAGATGACTGAAAATCCTAGTGTTACCACATCCCTAGCAGAATGAAGAAATAGACCTATTATTACCCTTTTACTTATGATGGCAGAAACTCATGATTAATAAACACCATTTTAGAATCAGACAACGGAATGGAGCAACTGCTAGGAGAAAAAAGAGTGACCAGGGCTGACTATATTGTAAAAATTGGGAGATGGTAACGCCACCTCCCCTAGCTAATGAATATTAAGGGCCTATACGACTTAACCCTAAGCATTAAATCCTAGTGGAAAGATGGAGTATAAAAGTATAGCCTATATATTTTAATCAAATAAAAAAAAAATACTAACTGCACTATTCGAAATACAGACTATCTCAGATACATGAGGAATACTAGACTAAGCTGGACAGAAGTGAGGTAAATTCTGGCCAACTCAGACTGGAATTACCCTTGTATTTTATATGACAGAAAATCCTTCCAAATGCCTTTGTAATAATAAATTGGCCTATTCCGCCCTTGTACTTATGATGGCAAAAAATCCTAACAATTAGAAGAGATATAATAAATGAATACTATTTTGAATTCAGACTATGGATCAGGACAACTGCTAATAGAAAAACGACTGAACCCCGCTGACTATAGCCTAAAAATTGACAGATGGTTCCGCTACGTCCCTACCCAAATGAAGATAAAGGACTTCTTCAACTTGCCTCAAAGGATTACAATTGGACATAACAAAAAAACATAAAATATTAAATCCTAGTGAAGAAATAGAGAACTTAATTACAACCAACTGTAACTAACCAAAACAAGAAAAATAAAAGCAGCACTATTCGGAATACAGACCATCTTAGATACAAAAAGAACACTAGACAAAGTTGGACAGAAGTGAGGTAAATTCTGGCCAACTCAGACTAGTATTACCCTTGTATTTAGGATGACTGAAAATTCTAGTGTAACCAAATCCCTTTGGAATAAAAAATTGACCTATTATTACCCTTTTACTTATGATGGCAGAAACTCCTAATAAATTAAAGAGCTATGATGAATGAACAATATTCTAGACTCTGACTATGGATTAGGACAACTGCTAATAGAAAAAAGAGTAACCGGGGCTGGCTATATTCTAAAAATTGGGAGATGGTACCGCCACCGCCCCTTGCAAATGAATAATAAGCGCCTATTCGACTTAACCCTAAGCATTAAATCCTAGTGAAAAGATGGAGTGTAAAATTACAACCTGTATATGTTAATCTAACAAAAAAAAACTAACTGCGCTATTTGAAATACTGACCATCTTAGAGACACGAGGAATACTAGAGTAAGTTGGACAGAAGTGAGGTAAATTCTTGTATTTAAGATGACAGAAAATCCTAGGATTACCAAATGCCTTCGGAATAAAAAATTGACCTATTATTACCCTTTTACTTATGATGGCAGAAACTCCTAATACATTAAAGAGCTATGATGAATGAACAATATTCTAGACTCTGACTATGGATTAGGACAACTGCTAATAGAAAAAAGAGTAACCGGGGCTGGCTATATTCTAAAAATTGGAAGTTGGTACCGCCATCTCCCCTAGCAAATGGAGCTTAAGGAACTATTCAACATACCTCTAAGGATTACAATAGAACATTACAAAAAAACATAAAATATTAAATCCTAGTGGAGATAAGCTGCACTATTCGGAATGCTGACCATCTTAGATACAAAAAGAATACTGGACAAAGTTGGACAGAAGTGAGGTAAATTCTGGCCAACTCAGACTAGTATTACCCTTGTATTTAAGATGACTGAAAATCCTAGTGTTACCACATCCCTAGCAGAATGAAGAAATAGACCTATTATTACCCTTTTACTTATGATGGCAGAAACTCATGATTAATAAACACCATTTTAGAATCAGACAACGGAATGGAGCAACTGCTAGGAGAAAAAAGAGTGACCAGGGCTGACTATATTGTAAAAATTGGGAGATGGTAACGCCACCTCCCCTAGCTAATGAATATTAAGGGCCTATACGACTTAACCCTAAGCATTAAATCCTAGTGGAAAGATGGAGTATAAAATTATAGCCTATATATTTTAATCAAATAAAAAAAAAATACTAACTGCACTATTCGAAATACAGACTATCTCAGATACATGAGGAATACTAGACTAAGTTGGACAGAAGTGAGGTAAATTCTGGCCAACTCAGACTAGAATTACCCTTGTATTTTATATGACAGAAAATCCTTCCAAATGCCTTTGTAATAATAAATTGGCCTATTCCGCCCTTGTACTTATGATGGCAAAAAATCCTAACAATTAGAAGAGATATAATAAATGAATACTTTTTGAATTCAGACTATGGATCAGGACAACTGCTAATAGAAAAACGACTGAACCCCGCTGACTATAGCCTAAAAATTGACAGATGGATCCGCTACGTCCCTACGCAAATGAAGATAAAGGACTTCTTCAACTTGCCTCAAAGGATTACAATTGGACATAACAAAAAAACATAAAATATTAAATCCTAGTGAAGAAATAGAGAACTTAATTACAACCAACTATAACTAACCAAAACAAGAAAAATAAAAGCAGCACTATTCGGAATACAGACCATCTTAGATACAAAAAGAATACTAGACAAAGTTGGACAGAAGTGAGGTAAATTCTGGCCATTTCAGACTAGTATTACCCTTGTATTTAGGATGACTGAAAATTCTAGTGTAACCAAATCCCTTTGGAATAAAAAATTGACCTATTATTACCCTTTTACTTATGATGGCAGAAACTCCTAATAAATTAAAGAGCTATGATGAATGAACAATATTCTAGACTCTGACTATGGATTAGGACAACTGCTAATAGAAAAAAGAGTAACCGGGGCTGGCTATATTCTAAAAATTGGGAGATGGTACCGCCACCGCCCCTTGCAAATGAATAATAAGCGCCTATTCGACTTAACCCTAAGCATTAAATCCTAGTGAAAAGATGGAGTGTAAAATTACAACCTGTATATGTTAATCTAACAAAAAAAAACTAACTGCGCTATTTGAAATACTGACCATCTTAGATACACGAGGAATACTAGAGTAAGTTGGACAGAAGTGAGGTAAATTCTTGTATTTAAGATGACAGAAAATCCTAGGATTACCAAATGCCTTCGGAATAAAAAATTGACCTATTATTACCCTTTTACTTATGATGGCAGAAACTCCTAATACATTAAAGAGCTATGATGAATGAACAATATTCTAGACTCTGACTATGGATTAGGACAACTGCTAATAGAAAAAAGAGTAACCGGGGCTGGCTATATTCTAAAAATTGGAAGTTGGTACCGCCATCTCCCCTAGCAAATGGAGCTTAAGGAACTATTCAACATACCTCTAAGGATTACAATAGAACATTACAAAAAAACATAAAATATTAAATCCTAGTGGAGATAAGCTGCACTATTCGGAATACTGACCATCTTAGATACAATAAGAATACTGGACAAAGTTGGACAGAAGTGAGGTAAATTCTGGCCAACTCAGACTAGTATTACCCTTGTATTTAAGATGACTGAAAATCCTAGTGTTACCACATCCCTAGCAGAATGAAGAAATAGACCTATTATTACCCTTTTACTTATGATGGCAGAAACTCATGATTAATAAACACCATTTTAGAATCAGACAACGGAATGGAGCAACTGCTAGGAGAAAAAAGAGTGACCAGGGCTGACTATATTGTAAAAATTGGGAGATGGTAACGCCACCTCCCCTAGCTAATGAATATTAAGGGCCTATACGACTTAACCCTAAGCATTAAATCCTAGTGGAAAGATGGAGTATAAAAGTATAGCCTATATATTTTAATCAAATAAAAAAAAAATACTAACTGCACTATTCGAAATACAGACTATCTCAGATACATGAGGAATACTAGACTAAGCTGGACAGAAGTGAGGTAAATTCTGGCCAACTCAGACTGGAATTACCCTTGTATTTTATATGACAGAAAATCCTTCCAAATGCCTTTGGAATAATAAATTGGCCTATTCCGCCCTTGTACTTATGATGGCAAAAAATCCTAACAATTAGAAGAGATATAATAAATGAATACTATTTTGAATTCAGACTATGGATCAGGACAACTGCTAATAGAAAAACGACTGAACCCCGCTGACTATAGCCTAAAAATTGACAGATGGTTCCGCTACGTCCCTACCCAAATGAAGATAAAGGACTTCTTCAACTTGCCTCAAAGGATTACAATTGGACATAACAAAACAACATAAAATATTAAATCCTAGTGAAGAAATAGAGAACTTAATTACAACCAACTATAACTAACCAAAACAAGAAAAATAAAAGCAGCACTATTCGGAATACAGACCATCTTAGATACAAAAAGAACACTAGACTAAGTTGGACAGAAGTGAGGTAAATTCTGGCCAACTCAGACTAGTATTACCCTTGTATTTAGGATGACTGAAAATTCTAGTGTAACCAAATCCCTTTGGAATAAAAAATTGACCTATTATTACCCTTTTACTTATGATGGCAGAAACTCCTAATACATTAAGGAGCTATGATGAATGAACAATATTCTAGACTCTGACTATGGATTAGGACAACTGCTAATAGAAAAAAGAGTAACCGGGGCTGGCTATATTATAAAAATTGGAAGTTGGTACCGCCATCTCCCCTAGCAAATGGAGCTTAAGGAACTATTCAACATACCTCTAAGGATTAAATCCTAGTGAAAAGATGGAGTATAAAATTATAGCCGATATATTTTAATCAAATAAAAAAAAAAAATACTAACTGCACTATTCGAAATACAGACGATCTCAGATACATGAGGAATACTAGACTATGTTGGACAGAAGTGAGGTAAATTCTGGCCAACTCAGACTAGAATTACCCTTGTATTTAAGATGACTGAAAATCCTAGTGTTACCACATCCCTAGCAGAATAAAGAAATAGACCTATTATTACCCTTTTACTTATGATGGCAGAAACTCATGATTAATAAACACTATTTTAGAATCAGACAACGGAATGGAGCAACTGCTAGGAGAAAAAAGAGTGACCAGGGCTGACTATATTCTAAAAATTGGGAGATGGTACCGCCACTTCCCCTAGCAAATGAATATTAAGGGCCTATTCGACTTAACCCTAAGCATTAAATCCTAGTGAAAAGATGGAGTATAAAATTATAGCCGATATGTTTTAATCAAATAAGAAAAAAAATACTAACTGCACTATTCGAAATACAGACCATCTCAGATACATGAGGAATACTAGACTAAGTTGGACAGAAGTGAGGTAAATTCTGGCCATTTCAGACTAGTATTACCCTTGTATTTAGGATGACTGAAAATTCTAGTGTAACCAAATCCCTTTGGAATAAAAAATTGACCTATTATTACCCTTTTACTTATGATGGCAGAAACTCCTAATACATTAAGGAGCTATGATGAATGAACAATATTCTAGACTCTGACTATGGATTAGGACAACTGCTAATAGAAAAAAGAGTAACCGGGGCTGGCTATATTATAAAAATTGGAAGTTGGTACCGCCATCTCCCCTAGCAAATGGAGCTTAAGGAACTATTCAACATACCTCTAAGGATTAAATCCTAGTGAAAAGATGGAGTATAAAATTATAGCCGATATATTTTAATCAAATAAAAAAAAAAAAATACTAACTGCACTATTCGAAATACAGACGATCTCAGATACATGAGGAATACTAGACTATGTTGGACAGAAGTGAGGTAAATTCTGGCCAACTCAGACTAGAATTACCCTTGTATTTAAGATGACTGAAAATCCTAGTGTTACCACATCCCTAGCAGAATAAAGAAATAGACCTATTATTACCCTTTTACTTATGATGGCAGAAACTCCTAATACTTTAAAGAGCTATGATGAATAAACACTATTTTAGGATCAGAAAACGGAATGGAGCAACTGCTAGGAGAAAAAAGAGTGACCAGGGCTGACTATATTCTAAAAATTGGGAGATGGTACCGCCACCTCCCCTAGCAAATGAATATTAAGGGCCTATTCGACTTAACCCTAAGCATTAAATCCTAGTGAAAAGATGGAGTGTAAAATTACAACCTATATATGTTAATCTAACAAAAAAAACTAACAGCGCTATTTGAAATACTGACCATCTTAGAGACACGAGGAATACTAGGCCAAGTTGGACAGAAGTAAGGTAAATTCTAGCCAACTCAGACTAGTATTACCCTTGTATTTAAGATGACAGAAAATCCTAGGATTACCAAATGCCTTCGGAATAAAAAATTGACCTATTATTACCCTTTTACTTATGATGGCAGAAACTCCTAATACATTAAAGAGCTATGATGAATGAACAATATTCTAGACTCTGACTATGGATTAGGACAACTGCTAATAGAAAAAAGAGTTACCGGGGCTGGCTATATTCTAAAAATTGGAAGTTGGTACCGCCATCTCCCCTAGCAAATGGAGCTTAAGGAACTATTCAACATACCTCTAAGGATTACAATAGAATATTACAAAAAAAACATAAAATATTAAATCCTAGTGGAGATAAGCTGCACTATTCGGAATGCTGACCATCATAGATACAAAAAGAATACTGGACAAAGTTGGACAGAAGTGAGGTAAATTCTGGCCAACTCAGACTAGTATTACCCTTGTATTTAAGATGACTGAAAATCCTAGTGTTACCACATCCCTAGCAGAATGAAGAAATAGACCTATTATTACCCTTTTACTTATGATGGCAGAAACTCATGATTAATAAACACCATTTTAGAATCAGACAACGGAATGGAGCAACTGCTAGGAGAAAAAAGAGTGACCAGGGCTGACTATATTGTAAAAATTGGGAGATGGTAACGCCTCCTCCCCTAGCTAATGAATATTAAGGGCCTATACGACTTAACCCTAAGCATTAAATCCTAGTGGAAAGATGGAGTATAAAATTATAGCCTATATATTTTAATCAAATAAAAAAAAAATACTAACTGCACTATTCGAAATACAGACTATCTCAGATACATGAGGAATACTAGACTAAGTTGGACAGAAGTGAGGTAAATTCTGGCCAACTCAGACTAGAATTACCCTTGTATTTTATATGACAGAAAATCCTTCCAAATGCCTTTGGAATAATAAATTGGCCTATTCCGCCCTTGTACTTATGATGGCAAAAAATCCTAACAA
Source organism: Arma custos (assembly GCA_037127475.1). Classification (NCBI taxonomy): domain Eukaryota; kingdom Metazoa; phylum Arthropoda; class Insecta; order Hemiptera; family Pentatomidae; genus Arma; species Arma custos. The sequence goes on from JBBAGI010000107.1 coordinate 89,558, forward strand.
TTAGAAGAGATATAATAAATGAATACTATTTTGAATTCAGACTATGGATCAGGACAACTGCTAATAGAAAAACGACTGAACCCCGCTGACTATAGCCTAAAAATTGACAGATGGTTCCGCTACGTCCCTACGCGAATGAAGATAAAGGACTTCTTCAACTTGCCTCAAAGGATTACAATTGGACATAACAAAAAAACATAAAATATTAAATCCTAGTGAAGAAATAGAGAACTGAATTACAACCAACTATAACTAACCAAAACAAGAAAAATAAAAGCAGCACTATTCGGAATACAGACCATCTTAGATACAAAAAGAATACTAGACAAAGTTGGACAGAAGTGAGGTAAATTCTGGCCAACTCAGACTAGTATTACCCTTGTATTTAGGATGACTGAAAATTCTAGTGTAACCAAATCCCTTTGGAATAAAAAATTGACCTATTATTACCCTTTTACTTATGATGGCAGAAACTCCTAATAAATTAAAGAGCTATGATGAATGAACAATATTCTAGACTCTGACTATGGATTAGGACAACTGCTAATAGAAAAAAGAGTAACCGGGGCTGGCTATATTCTAAAAATTGGGAGATGGTACCGCCACCGCCCCTTGCAAATGAATAATAAGCGCCTATTCGACTTAACCCTAAGCATTAAATCCTAGTGAAAAGATGGAGTGTAAAATTACAACCTGTATATGTTAATCTAACAAAAAAAAACTAACTGCGCTATTTGAAATACTGACCATCTTAGATACACGAGGAATACTAGAGTAAGTTGGACAGAAGTGAGGTAAATTCTTGTATTTAAGATGACAGAAAATCCTAGGATTACCAAATGCCTTCGGAATAAAAAATTGACCTATTATTACCCTTTTACTTATGATGGCAGAAACTCCTAATACATTAAAGAGCTATGATGAATGAACAATATTCTAGACTCTGACTATGGATTAGGACAACTGCTAATAGAAAAAAGAGTAACCGGGGCTGGCTATATTCTAAAAATTGGAAGTTGGTACCGCCATCTCCCCTAGCAAATGGAGCTTAAGGAACTATTCAACATACCTCTAAGGATTACAATAGAACATTACAAAAAAACATAAAATATTAAATCCTAGTGGAGATAAGCTGCACTATTCGGAATGCTGACCATCTTAGATACAAAAAGAATACTGGACAAAGTTGGACAGAAGTGAGGTAAATTCTGGCCAACTCAGACTAGTATTACCCTTGTATTTAAGATGACTGAAAATCCTAGTGTTACCACATCCCTAGCAGAATGAAGAAATAGACCTATTATTACCCTTTTACTTATGATGGCAGAAACTCATGATTAATAAACACTATTTTAGAATCAGACAACGGAATGGAGCAACTGCTAGGAGAAAAAAGAGTGACCAGGGCTGACTATATTCTAAAAATTGGGAGATGGTACCGCCACTTCCCCTAGCAAATGAATATTAAGGGCCTATTCGACTTAACCCTAAGCATTAAATCCTAGTGAAAAGATGGAGTATAAAATTATAGCCGATATGTTTTAATCAAATAAGAAAAAAAATACTAACTGCACTATTCGAAATACAGACCATCTCAGATACATGAGGAATACTAGACTAAGTTGGACAGAAGTGAGGTAAATTCTGGCCAACTCAGACTAGTATTACCCTTGTATTTAGGATGACTGAAAATTCTAGTGTAACCAAATCCCTTTGGAATAAAAAATTGACCTATTATTACCCTTTTACTTATGATGGCAGAAACTCCTAATACATTAAGGAGCTATGATGAATGAACAATATTCTAGACTCTGACTATGGATTAGGACAACTGCTAATAGAAAAAAGAGTAACCGGGGCTGGCTATATTATAAAAATTGGAAGTTGGTACCGCCATCTCCCCTAGCAAATGGAGCTTAAGGAACTATTCAACATACCTCTAAGGATTAAATCCTAGTGAAAAGATGGAGTATAAAATTATAGCCGATATATTTTAATCAAATAAAAAAAAAAAAATACTAACTGCACTATTCGAAATACAGACGATCTCAGATACATGAGGAATACTAGACTATGTTGGACAGAAGTGAGGTAAATTCTGGCCAACTCAGACTAGAATTACCCTTGTATTTAAGATGACTGAAAATCCTAGTGTTACCACATCCCTAGCAGAATAAAGAAATAGACCTATTATTACCCTTTTACTTATGATGGCAGAAACTCCTAATACTTTAAAGAGCTATGATGAATAAACACTATTTTAGGATCAGAAAACGGAATGGAGCAACTGCTAGGAGAAAAAAGAGTGACCAGGGCTGACTATATTCTAAAAATTGGGAGATGGTACCGCCACCTCCCCTAGCAAATGAATATTAAGGGCCTATTCGACTTAACCCTAAGCATTAAATCCTAGTGAAAAGATGGAGTGTAAAATTACAACCTATATATGTTAATCTAACAAAAAAAACTAACAGCGCTATTTGAAATACTGACCATCTTAGAGACACGAGGAATACTAGGCCAAGTTGGACAGAAGTAAGGTAAATTCTAGCCAACTCAGACTAGTATTACCCTTGTATTTAAGATGACAGAAAATCCTAGGATTACCAAATGCCTTCGGAATAAAAAATTGACCTATTATTACCCTTTTACTTATGATGGCAGAAACTCCTAATACATTAAAGAGCTATGATGAATGAACAATATTCTAGACTCTGACTATGGATTAGGACAACTGCTAATAGAAAAAAGAGTTACCGGGGCTGGCTATATTCTAAAAATTGGAAGTTGGTACCGCCATCTCCCCTAGCAAATGGAGCTTAAGGAACTATTCAACATACCTCTAAGGATTACAATAGAATATTACAAAAAAACATAAAATATTAAATCCTAGTGGAGATAAGCTGCACTATTCGGAATGCTGACCATCTTAGATACAAAAAGAATACTGGACAAAGTTGGACAGAAGTGAGGTAAATTCTGGCCAACTCAGACTAGTATTACCCTTGTATTTAAGATGACTGAAAATCCTAGTGTTACCACATCCCTAGCAGAATGAAGAAATAGACCTATTATTACCCTTTTACTTATGATGGCAGAAACTCATGATTAATAAACACCATTTTAGAATCAGACAACGGAATGGAGCAACTGCTAGGAGAAAAAAGAGTGACCAGGGCTGACTATATTGTAAAAATTGGGAGATGGTAACGCCTCCTCCCCTAGCTAATGAATATTAAGGGCCTATACGACTTAACCCTAAGCATTAAATCCTAGTGGAAAGATGGAGTATAAAATTATAGCCTATATATTTTAATCAAATAAAAAAAAAATACTAACTGCACTATTCGAAATACAGACTATCTCAGATACATGAGGAATACTAGACTAAGTTGGACAGAAGTGAGGTAAATTCTGGCCAACTCAGACTAGAATTACCCTTGTATTTTATATGACAGAAAATCCTTCCAAATGCCTTTGGAATAATAAATTGGCCTATTCCGCCCTTGTACTTATGATGGCAAAAAATCCTAACAATTAGAAGAGATATAATAAATGAATACTATTTTGAATTCAGACTATGGATCAGGACAACTGCTAATAGAAAAACGACTGAACCCCGCTGACTATAGCCTAAAAATTGACAGATGGTTCCGCTACGTCCCTACGCGAATGAAGATAAAGGACTTCTTCAACTTGCCTCAAAGGATTACAATTGGACATAACAAAAAAACATAAAATATTAAATCCTAGTGAAGAAATAGAGAACTGAATTACAACCAACTATAACTAACCAAAACAAGAAAAATAAAAGCAGCACTATTCGGAATACAGACCATCTTAGATACAAAAAGAATACTAGACAAAGTTGGACAGAAGTGAGGTAAATTCTGGCCAACTCAGACTAGTATTACCCTTGTATTTAGGATGACTGAAAATTCTAGTGTAACCAAATCCCTTTGGAATAAAAAATTGACCTATTATTACCCTTTTACTTATGATGGCAGAAACTCCTAATAAATTAAAGAGCTATGATGAATGAACAATATTCTAGACTCTGACTATGGATTAGGACAACTGCTAATAGAAAAAAGAGTAACCGGGGCTGGCTATATTCTAAAAATTGGGAGATGGTACCGCCACCGCCCCTTGCAAATGAATAATAAGCGCCTATTCGACTTAACCCTAAGCATTAAATCCTAGTGAAAAGATGGAGTGTAAAATTACAACCTGTATATGTTAATCTAACAAAAAAAAACTAACTGCGCTATTTGAAATACTGACCATCTTAGATACACGAGGAATACTAGAGTAAGTTGGACAGAAGTGAGGTAAATTCTTGTATTTAAGATGACAGAAAATCCTAGGATTACCAAATGCCTTCGGAATAAAAAATTGACCTATTATTACCCTTTTACTTATGATGGCAGAAACTCCTAATACATTAAAGAGCTATGATGAATGAACAATATTCTAGACTCTGACTATGGATTAGGACAACTGCTAATAGAAAAAAGAGTAACCGGGGCTGGCTATATTCTAAAAATTGGAAGTTGGTACCGCCATCTCCCCTAGCAAATGGAGCTTAAGGAACTATTCAACATACCTCTAAGGATTACAATAGAACATTACAAAAAAACATAAAATATTAAATCCTAGTGGAGATAAGCTGCACTATTCGGAATGCTGACCATCTTAGATACAAAAAGAATACTGGACAAAGTTGGACAGAAGTGAGGTAAATTCTGGCCAACTCAGACTAGTATTACCCTTGTATTTAAGATGACTGAAAATCCTAGTGTTACCACATCCCTAGCAGAATGAAGAAATAGACCTATTATTACCCTTTTACTTATGATGGCAGAAACTCATGATTAATAAACACCATTTTAGAATCAGACAACGGAATGGAGCAACTGCTAGGAGAAAAAAGAGTGACCAGGGCTGACTATATTGTAAAAATTGGGAGATGGTAACGCCACCTCCCCTAGCTAATGAATATTAAGGGCCTATACGACTTAACCCTAAGCATTAAATCCTAGTGGAAAGATGGAGTATAAAATTATAGCCTATATATTTTAATCAAATAAAAAAAAAATACTAACTGCACTATTCGAAATACAGACTATCTCAGATACATGAGGAATACTAGACTAAGTTGGACAGAAGTGAGGTAAATTCTGGCCAACTCAGACTAGAATTACCCTTGTATTTTATATGACAGAAAATCCTTCCAAATGCCTTTGGAATAATAAATTGGCCTATTCCGCCCTTGTACTTATGATGGCAAAAAATCCTAATAATTAGAAGAGATATAATAAATGAATACTATTTTGAATTCAGACTATGGATCAGGACAACTGCTAATAGAAAAACGACTGAACCCCGCTGACTATAGCCTAAAAATTGACAGATGGTTCCGCTACGTCCCTACGCAAATGAAGATAAAGGACTTCTTCAACTTGCCTCAAAGGATTACAATTGGACATAACAAAAAAACATAAAATATTAAATCCTAGTGAAGAAATAGAGAACTTAATTACAACCAACTATAACTAACCAAAACAAGAAAAATAAAAGCAGCACTATTCGGAATACAGACCATCTTAGATACAAAAAGAATACTAGACAAAGTTGGACAGAAGTGAGGTAAATTCTGGCCAACTCAGACTAGTATTACCCTTGTATTTAGGATGACTGAAAATTCTAGTGTAACCAAATCCCTTTGGAATAAAAAATTGACCTATTATTACCCTTTTACTTATGATGGCAGAAACTCCTAATAAATTAAAGAGCTATGATGAATGAACACTATTTTAGAATCAGACAACGGAATGGAGCAACTGCTAGGAGAAAAAAGAGTGACCGGGGCTGACTATATTCTAAAAATTGGGAGATGGTACCGCCACTTCCCCTAGCAATTGAATATTAAGGGCCTATTCGACTTAACCCTAAACATTAAATCCTAGTGAAAAGATGGAGTATAAAATTATAGCCGATATGTTTTAATCAAATAAGAAAAAAAATACTAACTGCACTATTCGAAATACAGACCATCTCAGATACATGAGGAATACTAGACTAAGTTGGACAGAAGTGAGGCAAATTCTGGCCAACTCAGACTAGAATTACCCTTGTATTTAGGATGACTGAAAATTCTAGTGTAACCAAATCCCTTTGGAATAAAAAATTGACCTATTATTACCCTTTTAGTTATGATGGCAGAGACTCCTAATACATTAATGAGCTATGATGAATGAACAATATTCTAGACTCTGACTATGGATTAGGACAACTGCTAATAGAAAAAAGAGTAACCGGGCCTGGCTATATTCTAAAAATTGGAAGTTGGTACCGCCATCTCCCCTAGCAAATCCCAGTATTACCAAAAGCCTTTGGAATAAAAAATTGACCTATTATGCCCTTGTACTTACGATGGCAGAAAATCGTAATAATTAGAAGAGATATAATAAATGAATACTATTTTAAATTCAGACTATGGATTAGGACACCTGCTAATTAAAAAACGACTGACCCCGGCTGACTATATCCTAAAAATTGACAGATGGTTCCGCTACGTCCCTACGCAAATGAAGGTAAAGGACTTCTTCGACTTGCCTCAAAGGATTACAATTGGACATAACAAAAAAACATAAAATATTGAATCCTAGTGAAGAAATAGAGAACTGAATTACAACCAACTTTAACTAACCAAAACAAGAAAAATAAAATCAGCACTATTTGGAATACAGACAATCTTACATACAAAAAGAATACTAGACAAAGTTGGATAGAAGTGAGGTAATTTCTGCCCTACTGAGACTAGTATTACCCTTGTATTATGATGACTGAAGATCTTAAGGTTACCACATCCCTACGCAAATAAAAAATTAGACCTAGTATTACTCTTTTCTAATGATGACAGAAAATCCTAACACTCAGAAGAGCTATGATGAATGAATACAAGTTTAGAATCAGACTATGGATTAGGGCAACGGTCAATAGAAAAATATGAAATGGTACCGCTACCACTAAGAAAATAACTAAACCTAATGGAGAAATAGAGAACTGAATTACAACCAACTAAAACTAACCAAACCAACAAAGAAAAAAAAAAAGCAGCAGTATTCGGAATACTGACCATCCTAAATACAAGAAGGAAACTGGAAAAAGTTCGACATCATGAGGGGCAAATTCTCTGTCCAACTCAGACTTGGGCTAATGCTAAGGGAGCAATTAATTGTTCTACCAAAAAAATGAGACAGAATATTATTCTTCAAATAATAAAAAGAGTAAACCTGATTATGAAGATTCACTTAGAAGAAATGAGCCATTCAAGATGAAGCAGCATTGTCGAAAGCAGAAAATACTGAGGGCTTCTAGATTTCATGATTTTTCTGAACTGGTCAATTCTTTGTTCAACTCCAACTCGCAACTAAAACAGGATTAACATTTCAGGAGCTATCCATGTCATTGTTCTCCACATTTAGTTTTAAGGAGCTATTTAAGATAGTAACAATTAATTTATTTTGTTCCATTTTCAACTCTAAAATTTGAACAACAAAAAGCTGAATCTTTAATCTTATAATTATAACTCTCATAACATAATAATAGTAATAATGAAGCAAATAATAGTCAACTCGTTGAACAAATAATAAATATATTAAATTAATACCTACCAGAATCTGAATTTAGTGAATGGAAATATCAGCTTAAATAAAATATGCTATTTAGTGGGTTCTGGAAATTAGAACATTTATCAAAACAAACAGCATGAAAACATAATTGTTATAAAAGTTAATCAATAAATAATAACTAAAGAAATCTTGAATACTAGTTAAATATTTTCTTACCGAGCCAAAGTGGAGAGAAAAGGAGGACCTGGAAAGAAGAGGTGCAGAAGAGGCTGGCTGAATCCACAAAGTTAGTCGATGTCCGGGAGAGCTGGAGATAGCTGTAACGGAATTCCGCCATACGTTGCATAGGTGGGTGAAGAGGACAGAATATGATGATGATACTTTTCTCCACACTATGGGAACTTGGTCTGGATAGGAAGAGCAGATATGAGCCTCGAGGTTCTCAGAAGGCCTGAAAAATGAAACAACTAAACAGTAGCTGAAACAGCATAAACTTATTAAGGCATTCCATTTTATTTCCCTCTCCTATTAGTTTTAGAGAATTAGTATTCAGTTTAGAAACTTATCAAATCGCTGAGAAGAACACAAAGTCAAATTACTTTGTTTTTGTTTTTTTACTACATGATTCTTAAATAATTTCAATTATCAACCCAATACGATAAATGAGGCGATTTATATTTATTAATTTAATCAATAAGGATCAGAAAGGATTTAAATCTAATGTTTACAAAAATAAAAATAAAGCAAATAACCATTAACCAATGAATTTAGGTATGCTTAACAATGTTGATAATAATTTAAAGTTCATCCTAAAATTAGGTAAAAGAAGTTATATAATGGCTTATTGTGCAATAAATGTTCATCGATTAAGATTAAGGGCCTATTCAACTTGCCTCTAAGGATTGCAATATAAAATAATTAAACCTAATGGAGAAATCGAGAACTGAATTACTACCAAATAAAACTAAACAAAATAAGAAAAACTAAACTCAGCACTATTCGGAATAATGACCATGTTAGATACAAGAGGAATACTAGACAAAGTTGGACAGAATGAGAGGTAATTTCTGCCCAACTGAGACTAGTATTGCCCTTCTATTTAAGATGACTGAAAATCCTAGAGTTATCATATACCTATGCAAAAAAAAAAAAAAAAGTAGACCTTGTATTATCCTTGTACTTAATATCGTAGAAGATCCTAACACCTAGAATGACTACTATTTTAGAACCAGACTATGGAATAGAGCAACTGCTAAGTAACAATAGAAAGAAGAGGGACCCTGCCAGAATATATTCTAAAAGATAATAAATGGTACCGCTACCTCCCTATGCAATTGAAGAATAAGACCTATTCGACTTGACTCTAACGATTACAATGACTAGTATTTTAGGATTAGACTATGGAATAGAGCAACTGCTAATAGAAAAAAGAGGGACCCGGCCTTAATATATTCTAAAAAATGTGAAATGGTGCCGCTACCTCCCGAAAAAATTGAAGAATAAGGGCCTATTCGACTTGACTCTAAGGATCACAATGACTAATATTTTAGAATCAGACTATGGAATAGAGCAAGTGCTAATAGAAAAAAGAGTGACCAGGCCTTTCTATATTTTAAAAATTGGAAGATGGTACCGCCACCTCCCCTAGCAAATCAACATTAAGTGCCTATTCGACTTAAACCTTACCATTAAAAAATAAAATATGCAATCCTAATTAAAAGATGAAAACTAAAAATAACACCTACATATGTTATCCAAAAAAAAAAACACTCCTTGAAATACTGACCATTTAAGATACAAGAGGAATACTAGACAAAGTTGGACAGAATGAGAGGTAATTACCGGCCAACTCAGACTAGTACTACCCTTGTATTAAGATGACAGAAAATCCTAGGGTACCACATCCCTCCGAATATAAAAAAAATCGACCTAGAATTACCCTTGTACTTAATATCGTAGAAGATCCTAACACCTAGAATGACTACTATTTTAGAATAAGACTATGGAATAGAGCAACTTCATATAGAAAAAAGAGGGACCCGGCCTTAATATATTCTAAAAAATGTGAAATGGTGCCGCTACCTCCCGACAAAATCGAAGAATAAGGGCCTTTTCGACTTGACTCTATGGATTACAACATATAAACACTAAACCTAATGGAGAAATAGACAATAAAATTACAGCCTATATGTGTTAACCAAACAAAAGAACCAATCAGCATTATTTGAAAAACTTACCATCTCAGATACAAGAGGAATACTAGACAAATTGTTCTACCAAAAAAATGGGACAGAATATTATTCTTCAAATAATAAAAAGAATAAACCTGATTATGAAGATTGAAGTTGAAGAAATGAGCCATTCAAGATGAAGCAGCATTGTAGGATGCAAAAAATACTGAGTCCTTCTAGATTTCATGATTCTTCTGAACTGGTCAATTCTTCATTCAACTCCAACTTGTGACTAAAACAGGATTAACATTTCAGAAGCGATCCTTTTCATTGTTCTCCACATTTAGTGTTAAAGAGCTATTTGAGCTGATAACAATTAACTTAAGTTTGTTCCATTTTAAACTCTAAAATTCTTATTGAAATCTAACTAATTAATTTTAATTTTTAAACTATAAATGATGACAATTAATTAGTATTTTAAATTTTATAATACTGATTAGAAAAACAAAAAGCTGAATCTTTAATATTATAATTATAACTCTCATAACATAATAATAATAATAATGAAGCAAATAATTGTCAACTCATTGAACAAATAATAAATATATTAAATTAATACCTACTATAATCATAATTTAGTGAATGGAAATATCGGCTAAATAAAATATGCTATTTAGTGAAGGAAGGTTCTGGAAATTAGAACATATATATAAAAAAAAACAGCATGAAAACATAATTGTTATAAAAGTTAATCAATAAATAATAACTAAATAAATCTTGAATATTAGTTAAATAATTTTCTTACCGAGCCAAAGAGCAGGGAAAAGGAGGACCTGGAAAGAAGAGATGCAGAAGAGGCTGGCTGAATCCACAAAGTTAGTCGATGTCCGGGAGAGCTGGAGATAGCTGTAACGGAATTCCGCCATACATTGCATAGGTGGTTGAAGAGGACAGAATAATGATGATACTTTTCTCCACACTATGGGAACTCGGTCTGGATAGGAAGAGCAAATATGAGCCTCGAAGTTCTCAGAAGGCCTGAAAAATAAAACAACAAAACAGTAGCTGAAACAGCATAAACTTTTTTAAGGCATTCCATTTTATTTCCCTCTCCTATTAGTTTTAGAGAATTAGTATTCAGTTTAGAAACTTATCAAATCGCTGAGAAGAACACAAAGTCAAATTACTTTGTTTTTGTTTTTTTACTACATGATTCTTAAATAATTTCAATTATCAACCCAATAAGATAAATGAGGCCATTTATATTTATTAATTTAAGCAATAAGAATCAGAAAGGATTTAAGTCTAATGTTTACAAAAATAAAAATAAAGCTAATAACTATTAACCAATAAATTTAGATATGCTTAACAACAATGTTTATAATAATCTAAAAGTTATCCTAAAATTAAACATGGGGATGATAATTTGTATAGAGATTGTTTTAAAATCCAAAATGGCAGATGGAAATCAAAGGGGTATAATCACTGGTATAAGTTCATAATCTTTGCACTCCAAGAATCTTATTATTTGAATTTTGAACCCATAAAAAAACAAAAATTAAAGTATTATGTATTAATAATTAATAGTGTTCATAAACATCAAAACTGTCAATAATAATGCCAATAATTTTTTATTTCAGAAATATTTAAAAAATCAAACTAGGCCTGCTTTTTATAATCTGAATAAATCAAGTACCTTTACAGAAATTTAGACCTAGACAATAATACGCTATTTAGTGATGAAAGATTATAGAAATTATAATATATATGTAAAGAAGTTATATGATGACTTATTGTGTAATAAAAGTTCATTGATATATATTTTACAAGATATATATTTTATAAGATTCAAGAACTTGTGTATTAATGAAACGAAAAACTGTTCATGATAATTCGAAATTAGTCCTACTATAAGTGAAATTTGAATATATAATTGTATTTAATTACCTGTGAAAAAAATTCGACATTTCATCTCTTTATGAAGTTCTAATTCAAAATGGCGGACTTGGTCCTTAGGCCTAAGGGACGTCAGTATCTCATTGAAGTAATTGCAAAATCACAAATAACTGAAAAAGTGAATTTTAACTAATTTCAATAATTTTGCAAATAAAAAATCACCAAAAATTGTACATCATTGTAAAATACACAATTAAAATACATTTATATTTAATATGCAGTTGCCAATCCAGAAATTGTGGTGGAACTGTTGGCTATCCTGTCTTAGCTGTTTGAAATCGTTCTATATTATAAAAAAAATTATAATTCTTTGCTCATTCCTTCAAATAGCTAATTCAAAATGAAAATATATATTGACTTGTAGTTAATATAAACTTTAATTGATGGAAAAATAAATCAAATGTATTAAAATCCATTTTATATATTTATAAAAAATTAATAATTGAATTAAATTTGTAATTCGTAATAAAAAATTAAATGTTTTTAAATGATGAATTAAAATATCTCGATGAAATTCATTAATCAATTATATCGGTTACATTTATTTAACTAAAGTGCACAACTAATTAAAATATTGATAGTAACTTTTAACAATATCAATAATAATTACAAACCTTTACAGAACGACTACTTCCGAGAAGAGATGTTGACTCGTTGAAATCCTGGGAAAGACTAAAAAGATGCAGTGGAGGGGATGCCTCGCAGCCAATCAGATGCGACTTCAATAGCCAGTATCAGAAAGAGACAGGTATATCGCCCTCTCTCGCTCATCCTAATTTAATAATGCCCCATCCGGTCCCATTATAGAAACTTTGATTTTTATAGCTTAGTAGGATATTATATTAGAGACAAGTGTTTTTAATATGAGGATATTAAATTATTTATTTCTTAACGTATTATTTAAATTTATGGACAAGTATAATTTAAATAATTATATAGGTTAAAATGATATAATTATTACGAGTTATTAAAATAACCGAAAATTGTACAGAGCACCCAACAATAATTAAAAACACAACCTACTATAATAATCATAAAAACATAAAACCGACAAAAAAGTCACGATTCAGCAAAGATGACTACATTATCAAATCACATATTTTATTAAATGATGTAAAAACATATCAATATGACGGTTTCATCAAATGAGAAACGGTTTTTGTATAAATATTGTATAAATATTGTAAGACGTTTGACCCAAATCAATCACTTGTAGCATCTATTATCGGATACACTTAATATATTTATATATAATTTATAATATATTTATATACTTAATATATTTAATATATTTGGTTTAACAATGCAATAGATAAATTCAAGTAATTCATATGAATTACAACTGTTATTAAAATCTATTCAACTTAGTATTTCGTCGCTGTAAATACAATACCGCCTAAGTTCACTTTGGGCCATTTTACATAGAAAAAACAAACCACGCAGACTATAGACTTGGCAATTTTTTATCTATGCAATTTTTTTTTTATAGAGTTTACTTCTTAAGAAACGATTTTCATATTTAGCCCCTGGTATTTTGAGGAGTAAAATCGAGTGTTAACTAAAAGTATTGGAGTGCTACCGATGGGTAATTTCTCCACAAGTGTTTTTCATGTCATTTGTTCACATCAGCAGATTTACTTGTAATCTTACTAATATTATAAATGTGAAAGTTTGTATGTTTGTCTCTCTTTCACGCAAAAACTACTGGACAGATTTAGATGAAACTTTACAGTAATATAGGTTATAAACCAGAATAATACATAGGCTATAGCAACCACGGATTTATGGGGGGCCACGTGCCCCCCCGACAGTTTTTTGTGTGCTATGGAGAATCCATTATAGTACATAATTAAAGGCAAATCACATGATCATAGTTGTTAAAATAGCAGAAAGAACACGAGTGAAACTATTGTTTTGATATTTTAATAAACTTTTGAAATCTTTCTATATATACTACAAGTTTATTTGTAAGTTACTGATGATTTTTCCCGTCTATCCGTTGTCCCCCCCAGAAAAAAATCCTTGGCCTACTATTTACAATAATTTGTAATTTGTTCATAATATAATGATAAACATCAAGTAAGTCGGATAAGATTCTGCCCTCTGAGTAGCTTGCTCACGTGTTTCTTACTTGCAAAATCTACATATTTTCGCTGAACGGAACATATCAAGTAACATATTTTACAGGAGTATATTGCAGTAGGTGTAGGACCACCAAAACTAAAAACACATCTATAAATTACCTACATATGTACATTATTCTAATCCTTTTCGCTGCTGCCGTACGACAAGTTAAACCGTTATACTAAGAAATCCTTTTCAATTAATTCAATAACATTACATAATAATCCTTTACTGACACAAACAAAAGTAAACTTCTGTCTGTCCCGTTTAGTAGGTTTCACGGCTGTGAAATTTGAAATGGATAATCTCAAGCCTGGAGAAGGACATAGGCTACTTTTTATCAACACGCCACACAGGCGAAGTTTATATAAAACTGTAACCTGAATGACTAACACACCCAGCGTTCAATGTACAGCAGAAACCACTGAACTTAGCATCTTGAAATTTGCAGATAGGTTCTTTGTAAATCTTGAATGAAGACTAAGAAAGGAATTTGGATAATTCCACCTCCAAGGGTTTCTCCCTTAATATAATAGGAGTTCAAAGATTCTATGGAATTCGTCAGTTTTGAAGTTAGACATCTGAAATTTTGGATGTACCAGTAACTTATAGTCACAAAAAATTAAATTATTTATTTAAAATGATCCGTCACGAAACTCTATGTGGCAGACCAAATTCCACGCGAGCGAAGCCGTGGGCAAAAGCTAGTAATATATATATATATATATATATATATATATATATATATATATATATATATATTTTAGCTACGGATTAAAGAGTTACACTAGGGGCTACAATTCAAAACACAAACCAGTCTAATGAGCAGAGAGAAAACATAATTACAACCTATCAATACTGATCCAAAAAAATGTAACAACAGTAATCTGAATGTTGACATCTTAAATACAAGGTAGATACTATACAAAGTTAAATTGAGTAAGAGCTAAATTCTGGCAAACTTAGGCAAGTATTTCCCTAATATTTCGGAATATCCTAAAATGCTTTATTGACAACTAAAAAAAATCAAGAGATCAAATATATCAAACAGAGCAACTAAGCAACTTCAAATAAAAAAGGGATGCTACTTCCATATGCCAATAAAAGCTAGGGACCTATTCGTCATAACCTGAGGACTACTACATAATATAACAAAGCCTAGTGGATATATAGATAATAAATGCAAAACTAACCAATACTAGCCCAACTAAAAAATAAACAGCACTACACGAATACTGACCATCATAAATACTAGAAGAATACAAGACAAAGTTGGTCAGAATGAGAGGTAACATCTGGCCAACTCAGACTAGTATTTCCCTGGTATTCAAGATCGTTGAAAGACCTAAACTCCTAGAATGACTATGATGAAAAAATACGATTTTGTAATGAGGCTAAGGGGGCGATTAACTGCTCTACCAAAAAATGAGACAGAGGCTAACTGCAGTCCTGTGACTGGGTGATGGGGCTGCCACCTCCCT
Organism: Arma custos; assembly: GCA_037127475.1. NCBI lineage: Eukaryota > Metazoa > Arthropoda > Insecta > Hemiptera > Pentatomidae > Arma > Arma custos. Next base: position 104,927 of record JBBAGI010000107.1, read on the forward strand.
ACCCTAATTAAAAATTGGGACCTAATCGACATAACCCTTAGGACAACTACATAAAATAACGAAGCCTATAGGAAGGATAGGGAATAAAATTACAACCTACATATCGTAAACCCAACAAAATAAATAATCAACACTTCTAGGAATACTGACCACCTTAAATACAAGAAGAATACTTGAACAAGTTGGACAGCATGAGAGGTAAATTCCGGTCAGCTGTGACCAGTATTACCCTGGTATTTAGAACAGCTGAATCTTCAACTCCTAAAAAAGCAGCATTGTTAATATAATAATAAATCAAAAGATGACCATATGATTAAAACTATTCGAGATAAAATTAGGGACTACAATATCAAACAAACCAGTTTAATGAGAAGAGAGAAAAAGTTGTAACAACCTATCAATATTGATTAAAAAAAAATAATAATAACAACACTAATGTGAATATTGAAAATCCTATATAAAAGATGGATACTACACCAAGTTGGGCAGAATGAGAGGTAACATCTGGCCAACTCAGGCTATGAATTCGGAATATCCTAAACTCCTAAATTGTCAAACTTAAAAAAAGAATATATCAAGGGATCCATTATCTAAAAGAATGAAACTATTGCATTAAATGGGAACCCTACCTTCCTATGTGAAAGATAAATAGGCCTATGCCAGATAACCCTAGGGAACTACAATTTAAAACAAACCAGCTTAATGAGAAGAGAGTTAACCTAATAGCAACCTATCAAATATAACTAACAAAGCCAATTCGATAAAAAAAGAAAACTAACTACATTACCGCATATATTGAGAAATTTAAATACAAGACCATGTTGGGCAGAATAAGAGGTAACATCTGTCAAACTCACACTAGTATTTTGCTAGATTTTGGAATATCCTAAACTCCTAGAATGCCTAAATAAAAAAAAGAATAAATCAAGAGATCCACTATATCAAAGAATGGGGACCCTACCTCCCTATGCCAAATAAAAATGGAACTATTCTAGATATCCCTAGGGACAACAAATTAAAACAAACAAGGCTATTGAGAAGAGAGTCAACCAAATCACAACCTACTAATACTGATTGAAAAAAAAAATTAGAAAAAACAACACTAATTCTAATAGTGACACATTTTAAATACAAGATGGATGCAAGACCAAGTGGACAGAATGAGAGGTAACACTAGCCAACTGAGACTAGTATTACCCCAATATTTCGAAAAATCCTAACTCCTAGAAAGACTTAATTAAAATAAATAAATCAAGAGATCCATTATATCAAAGAGAGCTGCTATTCAAATAATATAGGGACTCTACCTCCCTATCCCAATAAAAGCTAGGGACCTATTCGTCATAACCCTGAGGACTACTACATAATATAACAAAGCCTAGTGGATATATAGATAATAAATGCAAAACTAACCAATACTATTAGTATTGATAGGTTGTTATTAGGTTGATTCTCTTTTCATTAGTCAGTTTTGTTTTAAATTGTAGTCCCTAGGGACATCTGGAATAAGTCCTTTTTTATTTGGCGTAGGAAGGTAGCAAACCTTTTTTTTATTTCAATTGTTGCATTCTTTGATTAATGGATCTCTTGATTTTTTTTACATTAAATGTTTTTAGGATATTCTGAAATAAACTAAAAAATAAACAGCACTACACGGAATACTGACCATCATAAATACTAGAAGAATACAAGAAAAAGTTGGTCAGAATGAGAGGTAACATCTGGCCAACTCAGACTAGTATTTCCCTAATATTTCGGAATATCCTAAACTCCTAAAATGTCTAAATTAAAAAAAAAATTAAACACACAAATGCAAATATTGACAATCTTAAATACAAGATGGATATTAGACCAACTTGGACAGAATGAGAGGTAACATCTGGCCAACTCTGACTAGTATTTCCCTAATATTTCAGAATATCCTAAAAACATTTAATGTAAAAAAAAATCAAGAGATTCATTAATCAAAGAATGCAACAATTGAAATAAAAAAAAGGTTTGCTACCTTCCTACGCCAAATAAAAAAGGACTTATTCCAGATGTTCCTAGGGACTACAATTTAAAACAAAACTGACTAATGAAAAGAGAATCAACCTAATAATAACCTATCAATACTAATAGTGATGAATGACTACTATTTTCGAACCAGACTATGGAATGGAGCAACCGTTAATAAAAAAAAGAGTGACCAGGCCTGACTATATTCTAAACATTGAATGATGGTACTGCTACCTTCCTAACCATTAAAACATAGAATAAGGAATCCTAGTAAAAAGATGGAAAATAAAATTACAGCCTATATATGTTAACCGAAAAAAAACAACAACAAACAGCACTATTTGAAATACTGACCATCTCAGATACAAGAGGAATACTAGACAAAGTTGTTCAGAATGAGAGGTAAATTCTGGCCACCTCGGACCAATATTGCCCTTGTATTTAAATTGACTGAAAATCCTAGGGTTACCACATCGCTACGCAAATAAAAAATTAGACCTAATATAACCTTGTACTTAATATCATAGAAAATCCTAACACCTAGAAAGACTACTATTTTAGAATCAGTGGAGCAACCGCTAATAGAAAAAAGTGTGACCAGGCCTGACTATATTCTAAAAATTGAGAGATGGTACCGTCACCTCCCTTTGTAAATGAAGATTAAGGGCCTGTTTGACTTGACTCTAAGGATTACAATATAAAACAACTAAACCTAATGGAGAAATAGAGATCTGAATTACAACCAACTAAAACTGACTAAAACAAGAAGAAAAAAAAGCTGCACTATTTGAAATATTGACCATCTCAGATACAAGAGGAATACTAGACAAAGTTGGACAGAATGAGAGGTAAAGTCTGGCCAACTCAGACTAGTATTACCCTTTTCTTAAAATGCCAGAAAATCCTAACACTCAGAAGAGCTATGATGAATGAATACAATTTTAGAATCAGACTATGGATTAGGACAACAACCAAAAGAAAAAAGAGTAACCAGGGCTGACTATATTCTAAAAATTAGGAAATGGTACTGCCACCTCCCTTCGTAGATGAATATTAAGGGCCTATTTGACTTCACTATACTAAGGGGCTATGACTGTACAAAGTTGTACAGAATGAGAGGTAAATTCTGGCCAACTAGTATTACACTTGTATTAAGATGACTGAAAATCCTAGGGTTACCACATCCCTCCGCAAATAAAAAAATAGACCTAGTATTACCCTTGTACTTAATATTATAGAAAATCCTAAAACCTAGAAAGACTACTATTTTATAATCAGCGGAGCAACCGGTAATAGAAAAAAGTGGCCTGACTATATTCTAAAAATAAAGATATGGTACCGCCACCTCCCTTCGTAAATGAAGATTAAGGGCCTATTTGACTTTACTCTAAGGATTATAATATAAAATAACTAAACCTAATGGAGAAATAGAGATCTGAATTACAACCAACTAAAACTGACCAAAACAAGAAGAAGAAAAAAAGCAGCACTATTTGAAATATTGACCATCTCAGATACAAGAGGAATATTATACAAAGTTGGACAGAATGTGAAGTAATTTCTGCCCAACTGAGACTAGTATTACCCTTGTATTATGATGACTGAAAATCTTAAGGTTACCACATCCCTACGCAAATAAAAAATTAGACCTAGTATTACCCTTTTCTTATGACAGAAAATCCTAAAATTCAGAAGAGCTATGATGAATGAATACAATTTTAGAATCAGACTACGGATTAGGGCAATGGTCAATAGAAAAATATGAAATGATACCGCTACCTAAAAAAAAATAACTAAACCTAATGGAGAAATAGAGAACTGAATTACAACCAACTAAAACTAACCAAACCAAGAAAGAAAAAAAAAAGCAGTTGTATTCGGAATACTGACCATCCTAAATACAAGAAGGATACTGGAAAAAGTTGGACAGCATTAGATGGAAATTATCCGCACGACTCGGACTAGTATTTTGCTGGTATTCAAGATGTTTGAAAGACCTAAACTGCTAGAATGATTATAATGAAAAAATATGATTTCGGAGTGTTGCTAAGGCAGCGATTAACTGTTCTACCAAAAAAATTAGACAGAATATTATTCTTCAAATAATAAAAAGAGTAAACCTGATTAAGAAGATTCACTTAGAAGAAATGAGCCATTCAAGATGAAGCAGCATTGTCGAAAGCAGAAAATACTGAGGGCTTCTAGATTTCATGATTTTTCTGAACTGCTCAATTCTTCATTCAACTCCAACGTGCGACTAAAACAGGATTAACATTTCAGGAGCTATCCATGTCATTGTTCTCCACATTTAGTTTTAAGGAGCTATTTAAGCTGATAACAATTAATTTAGATTGTTCCATTTTCAACTCTAAAATTCATATTTAAATCTAACTAATTAATTTTAATTTTTAAACTATAAATGATGGCAATTAATTAGTATTTTAAATTCTATAATACTGATTAGAAAAACAAAAAGCTGAATCTTTAATCTCATAATTATAACTCTCATAACATAATAATAATAATAATGAAGCAAATCATTGTCAACTCATTGAACAAATAATAAATATATTAAATTAATACCTACTATAATCAGAATTTAGTGAATGGAAATATCGGCTAAATAAAATATGCTATTTAGTGAAGGAAGGTTCTGGAAATTAGAACATATATATAAAAAAAACAGCATGAAAAAAAATTGTTATAAAAGTTAATCAATAAATAATAACTAAATAAATCTTGAATATTAGTTAAATACTTTTCTTACCGAGCCAAAGTGCAGGGAAAAGGAGGACCTGGAAAGAAGAGATGCAGAAGAGGCTGGCTGAATCCACAAAGTTAGTCGATGTCCGGGAGAGCTGGAGATAGCTGTAACGGAATTCCGTCATACGTTGCAAAGGTGGGTGAAGAGGACAGAATATAATGATACTTTTCTCCACACTATGGGAACTCGGTCTGGATAGGAAGAGCAGATATGAGCCTCTAGGCCCTCGGTAGGCCTGAAAAATGAAACAACAAAACAGTATCTGAAACAGCATAAACTATTTTAAGGCATTCCATTTTATTTACCTCTCCTATTAGTTTTAGAGAATTAGTATTCAGTTTAGAAAATTATCAAATCGCTGAGAGGAACACTAAGTCAAATTATTTTGTTTTGTTTTTTAACAACATGATTCTTAAATAATTTCAATTATCAACCCGATACTATAAATGAGGCGATTTATATTTATTAATTTAATCAATAAGGATCAGAAAGGATTTAAATCTAATGTTTACAAAAATAAAAATAAACCAAATAACCATTAACCAATGAATTTAGGTATGCTTAACAATGTTGATAATAATTTAAAGTTCATCCTAAAATTAGGTAAAAGAAGTTATATAATGGCTTATTGTGCAATAAATGTTCATCGATTAAGATTAAGGGCCTATTCAACTTGCCTCTAAGGATTGCAATATAAAATAACTAAACCTAATGGAGAAATCGAGTACTGAATTACTACCAAATAAAACTAACCAAAATAAGAAAAACAAAACTCAGCACTATTCGGAATAATGACCATGTTAGATACAAGAGGAATACTAGACAAAGTTGGACAGAATGAGAGATAATTACCGGCCAACTCAGACGAGTATTAACCTTGTATTAAGATGAATGAAAATCCTAGAGTTATCTCATACCTATGCAAAAAAAAAAAAAAAAAGTAGACCTTGTATTATCCTTGTACTTAATATCGTAGAAAATCCAAACACCTAGAAAGACTACTATTTTAGATCAGTCTGTGGAATGGAGTAACCACAAATAGAAAAAAAATAACTAGGGTTGACTGTACTCTAAAGATTGAAAAATGGTACCGCTACCTCCTTACTAAGCATTAAAACATAAAATAGGAAATCCTCGTAAAAAGAGGGAGAATAAAATTACAGCCTATATGTGTTAACCAAACAATCAGGACTATTTGAAATATTGACCATCTCAGATATAAGAGGAATACTAGACAAAGTTGGACAGAATGAGAGGTAAAGTCGGAGAAAATCCTAACAAGTAGAATGACTACTATTTTCGAACCAGACTATGGAATGGAGCAACCGTTAATAAAAAAAAGAGTGACCAGGCCTGACTATATTCTAAACATTGAGAGATGGTACAGCAACCTCCCCTCGCATATGAAGATTAAGGACTTATTCAACTTAGCCCTAAGCATTAAAAGATAAAATATGATATCCTAGTTAAAAGATGGTGAATAAAATTACTGCCTATAGATGTTAATGAAACAAAGGAAACAAACAGCACTATTTAAAATACTGACCATCTCAGATACAAGAAGAATACTAGACAGAGTTGTACAGAATGAGAGGTAAATTCTGGCCAACTCGGACTAGTATTGCCCTTATATTTAAGATGACTGAAAATCCTAGAGTTATCACATACCTATGAAAAAAAAATAGACCTAGTATTACCCTTGTACATAATATCGTAAAAAATCCTAACACTGAGAAGAGCTATGATGAATGAATACTATTTTAGAATCAGACTATGGAATGGAGCAACTGCTAATAGAAAAAAAAATAACCAGGATTGACTGTACTCTAAAGATTGAAAAATGGTACCGCTACCTCCTTACTAAGCATTAAAACATAAAATAGGAAATCCTAGTAAAAAATGGGAGAATAAAATTACAGAATAATGAATAAAATCCTAACAAGTAGAATGACTACTATTTTAGAATCAGACTAAGCAGTGGAGATACCGCTAACAGAAAAAACAGTGACCAGGCCTTATATATTCTAAACATTGAGAGATGGTACCGCCACCTTCCTTCGTAAATGAAGATTAAGGGCCTATTTGACTTGACTCTAAGGATTACAATATAAAACAACTAAACCTAATGGAGAAATAGAGATCTGAATTACAACCAATTAAAACTGACTAAAACAAGAAGAAAAAAAAGCTGCACTATTTGAAATATTGACCATCTCAGATACAAGAGGAATACTAGACAAAGTTGGACAGAATGAGAGGTAAAGTCTGGCCAACTCGGACTAGTATTACACTTGTATTAAGATGACTGAAAATTCTAGAGTTACCACATCCCTACGAAAATAAAAAAATAGACCTAGTATTACCCTGGTACTTAATATCATAGAAAATCCTAATACCTAGAAAGACTAATATTTTAGAATCAGTCTGTAGTACCACTAATAGAAAAAAGAGAGACCAGGCCTGACTATATTCTAAAGATTGAGAGATTAAGGACTTATTCGACTTAGCCCTAAGCATTAAAAGATAAAATATGAAATCCTAGTGAAAAGATGGTGTATAAAATTACTGCCTATATATGTTAATGAAACAAAGGAAACAAACAGCACTATTTAAAATACTGACCATCTCAGATACAAGAGAAATACTAGACAGAGTTGGACAGAAGGAGAGGTAAATTCTGGCCAACTCAGACTAGTATTGCCCTTGTATTTAAGATGACTGAAAATCCTAGAATTACCACATCCCTACGCAAATAAAAAAAAGGAGACCTAGTATTTCGTTACCACATAACTAAACCTAATGGAGAAATAGAGAACATCCTAAATACAAGAAGGATACTGGAAAAAGTTGGACAGCATGATATGGAAATTCTCCGCCCAACTCAGTCAGACTAGTATTTCCCTGATATGTAGGATGTTTGAAAGACCTAAACTGCTAGAATGATTATGATGAAAAAATACAATTTCGGAGGGATGCTAAGGGAGCGATTAACTGTTCTACCAAAAAAATGAGACAGAATATTATTCTTCAAATAATAAAAAGAATAAACCTGATTATGAAGATTCACTTAGAAGAAATGAGCCATTCAAGATGAAGCAGCATTGTCGAAAGCAGAAAATACTGAGGGCTTCTAGATTTCATGATTCTTCTGAATTGGTCAATTCTTCATTCAACTCCAACTCACAACTAAAACAGGATTAATATTTTAAAAGCTATCCATGTCATTGTTGTCCTCAGTTAGCTTTAAGGAGCTATTTAAGTTTATAACAATTAATTTAGTTTGTTCCATTTTCAACTCTAAAAATCTTGTTTAATTCTAAGTTATTAATTAATATTTTAAATTACATAATATTGATTAGAAAAACTAAAACCTGAATCTTTAATATTATAATTATAGCTTTCATAACATAATAATGTTAATGAAGCAAATAATTGTCAACCAATTCAATAAATATTAAAAATATTAAATTAATACCTACTTCAGACTATAACTTAATTCAGTAAATGGAAATATCATCTTAAATAATAATATGCTAATTAGTGAAGGAACATTCTGGAAATTAGAACATATATCAAAACAAACAGCATGAAAACATAATTTCTACAAAAGTTAATAAAACGTAGACAAACTAAATCTTGAATATTAGTTAAATACTTTTCTTACCGAGCCAAAGTGGAGGGAAAAGGAGGAAGAATATGACCTGGGCAGAAGAGGTGAAGAAGGAAATTGAGACTGGTTGGATCCACATAGTCCGTCGATGACCGGCAGAGCTGGAGAGGGCTGTTCAGAATTCCTCCATACACTGCATAGGAGGTTGATGAGGACAGAATATGATGATGATACTTTTCTCCACACTATGGGAACTCGGTCTAAATAGGAAGAGTAGATTTGAGCCCTGGGGTCCTCAGTTGGTCTAAATGAGAAAGCAACAAAACAGTATTATCTTTTTTATAGCATTACATTTTATTTCCCAATCTTACTCTTAGTTTTAGGGAGCATCTTTATTTACAAATAACTTTGTAAGTTAAAAAGGAATTAATGTTAGTTAATTACTCCGGAGGTTGTCACAACTAATTGAGCCACATTAAGTTCTAACTTTATCTATACTTCAAAATGATAGTTGAAACTTTTATTTCTTGATGAAATGGTTAACTAAATCTACTCATTACACATTATTAGATTCTCTTTTCCATACTAAATATCATGATGAGGACATGATATTCAGGAACTTGTATTTATGGAAAATATTAAAAATGAAACAAATAAAAAGTTAAAACCTGTTGCAAGTCGACTCGCTGCGACAACCTGTGGAACAGATACCTTAATTTTACTCTAATTCGCATTCAAACAAATTCATTCATTTTATTTTTTAAGGTCAAGTAACATTAAAAAAAAATTACAAAGATTAACATTTTAAATTATATAGAAAGCATCTAAAAGACCAAAATTTCAATATTTAATCTTATAGTTTTAATTTACAGAACATAATAAAGCAAATAAATGTGAACAGATAAATAACTTAAAATTAAACTTTTTTTAGAGTGTGGCTTAGTTAGTGCTATCTCCAGCTAGTACCTAAAATCCAATATGTCTCCTTGCATAAAACTGACCACTAGATTATTTCAATATATTGTTAATTCCATAGCTGGAATTAGTATTCAGTAAAGAAACTTATCAAATCGCTAAGAGGAACACTAAGTCAAATTAGATTTTTTTTTTTTACTTAATTTTAATTACCAACTCATAAGATAAATAGGGTAATTTATATTTGTTAAGTTAAGCAATAAGAATCAGAAAATATTTAATTCTAATGTTTACAAAAATCAAAATAAAGCAAATAAGCCCTACCCAATAAATTTATAAATGATTTACAATGAATGATTATAATAATATAAAATTTAACCTGAAAGGAAACATGGGAATGATAAATTATGTATAGAGCCTGTTTTAAAATCCAAAATGGCGGATAGAAACCAAAGGGGACCAATAAATGAAATTATTTTTTACTTTTTTTTCACTCCATGAATCTTATTATTTAAATGTTTAACCCATAAAAATCTAAAACGAATATGTTCTCTATTAATAGTTAATAGTGTTTATAAACTTCGGAGTGGTTTATAGTAATTCCAATACTTTTATACCTTTTTATATGTACATATTTGAAAAAGAAACTTAGACCTCTTTTTATAATCTGAATAAATCAACTACCAATACAGAAATTCGGACATCGACAATAATACGTTATTTAGTGATTAAAGGTTATAGAAATTATAATATATATATATTAAAACAGTTCATGATAATTCGAAATTAGTCCATCTCTATATGAAATTATATTAGTTACCTGTAAAAAATTGGACTGTTCATCTCTTTATGAAGTTCTAATTCAAAATGGCGTACTTTGTCCTTAGGCCTAAGGGACGGCAGTATTCCACTGAAGTAATTGCCATACCATATAAATAACTGAAATCATTAATTTTAACTAGTTTAAATAATGTTTGCAAAAAAAGATCAGCTAAAAATTGTATATCATGCTAAAATACTCGATTAAAATACATTTACATTTAATATGCAGTTGCAAGTCCAGAAGTTGTGGTGGACGGGGGTGACTGTTGGCCATCCTGTCTTAGCTGTTTGAACGTTAATAATTGAAATGTATGCCTATATGGCCAAAATCTATTATCTTAAATACAGCAAGCAATATAATTTTACTTTATAGTATAATCTTAATTTTCGTTAATATATGATTTATAAAGTATATTTTGTTTTTAGACATTTTAATAATAATTTCTAGTTTTAATTCTGTTATTTTCTTATTACCTTATAGTTTAGTATTTGTATTCAATATTAATTATAACAGTTTTAATTCGCATTTCTATAATTATATTATATTAGTACCAAGTGACGATGTTTAGTGAGAAAAATGAAAGGTTTCAACTCACTGTCACGGTTATTCTGAAGGCCGTGATTCTTAAGGAATTTTTTTTCTCTTGAAAACTATTACTAGTTTAAAATTTACATTTATTATTTTTAATTTTAGCTAATGAATTAATCTAACGAAATAAATAAGAAGAATCAGAAAACTATTAGTTACGCTATTTGATGTTGAAGTACTTTTAATGTTCATACAATTGTTTCTAATTTTCAAATACGTTTAATTAGTACAAAATAAACGGTAAAAAAAAACAAATAATTATTTGAAAAACGAAATTTGAATTAATGTGCTATCAGAAAGAAAAACTACTGTAACAAAAAACCGATAAATTAAAAAAACTGTTAAATGAGGGAATGGGAAACCATGAGAGACACAAGTGATAATTCAATAAATTTGTAAAAAAAAATCAAAAATAAAAAGATCTACAGAACATTCTATGAATATTGAGCGGTATTACTTTCCAAAATATTTTATTTGCAATAACTATTATCCATAATTGCCAATCATTTCTCCTCACTTATACACCCTTCATATAATAGCTTAAAATTAAATTTATTAATAATATATAACCGTTAATAGAACGCAAATATTTTAAAATCCCATTATTTGTGTTGAAATAAGAATTAACGGTGTAATAAAATATGAAACTTATAATTAAAACTTAAATATTTTTTGAGATGACACTTTAAAATATCCTAATGAATTTCATTAATTAATTATATCGGTTACATTTATTTAACTATAGTGCACAACTAATTGAAATATCGATAATAACTTTTAGCAATGTCAATAATAATTACAAACCTTCACGGACGACTACTTCCGAGAAGAGATGTTGACTTGTTGAAATCCTGGGAAAGACTAAAAAGATGCAGTGGAGGGGATGCCTCGCAGCCAATCAGATGCGACTTCAATAGCCACTATCAGAAAGAGGCAGGTATATCGCCCTCTCTCGCTCATCCTAATTTAATAATGTCCCATTCGGTCCTATTAGGAACACTTCGATTTTTAAAACTTAGTAGGATATTATATTAGAGACAAGTGTTTTTAATATGAGGATATTAATTTATATATTTCTTATAATTTATTATACGCATTATTTCTATTTATCGACAGGTATAATTAAATAATTATGATATAGGTTTCTCAGGTTATTCAGTCAAATGTATCTTTTTTTTAATAAGAAATAATAAAAGTATAAACAACTATTTTACCAAGTGAAAGAGAATGAAATAAAGAAAACATTCAAAATAAGCAACTGAACATTCAAATTCAGCTAATGTCGATAATAATGTTACAGAAGTAGAATTTCCATTAAATGAGAAATAGCTTTTGTCACTTGGCCTTAAATATTGTTCAACGTATGAACCAAATCAATCATTAGTTGCATTTAGAATCAATTACAATGAATATATTATAAAAAATAATGTATTTAGATGAGATGAAATGTCTGATTGTGATGAAATAGGACGAAAAAGCGTTTGCCTAACGAATAATTACAAAAATAATACTTCTAATTGTAAATTTATAACAAGAAATATTCAATAATCATTCCGCAGGTTGTCGCTTAGAATTTTAAATTAATTAAAAATTAATTTGATATTTGAAATTAAATTAAAAATTGAATAAAAATAAACCCAATATTTTTAATTTATAATCGGTGCGAGGTAAGAAACATTGTTCTAATTGACTGAAATTACTTATAGAACAGGCATAAAACTATTAAAATAATATACTTTAGAATTCTAGATTAAGTTTTAATCATATAATAATTAACCGAAATCTTACCTTTATCTTATATATAAAAATGAATTGCTGTCCCGTTTATCTCGCTAAAACTGGTGAATGGCTGAACCGATTTGGCTAACTTTGGTCTTGAAATATTTGTGCAAGTTCAGAGAAGGTTTAAACGGTAGGAAACATAAATAATAAGTAACGGAAAATGCTAAAAACGACAGTTTAATTTTCCAATATAAAATGTTCCTAGCTGAGATTCCCGACAAAACAGTTGTCCAAAATTGCATGCAGTAGTGACTAAACACATGATACATGGAGCTCATATCAATGTGTAATATTGTAACTCCGTCATATCCCCGCTTTGCTGTAACAAATGCAAAGGATGAAGTATCTCAGTATCAGAGGGGTCGCTAAATAAGCAGCAACAAAGCTATTTGGCGCATATTTTCATTTGCGATCCACGAAAGACATCCTACAGTAGTCCATTTGGCAGTTCATCTAGAAAAATAACAAAAAAAAAGAGTGTCTCTCAATCAAGAGAACACGGCGGATAGAGCGTCACGTCCACCATCGACCACATTAACAAGTTTCTTCTCGCAAATAAAAAATACACCTAGAATTACCCTTTTCTTATGATGGCAGAAAATCCTAACACTGAGAAGATATATAATGAATGACTACTATTTTAGAATCAGACCATGGAATGGAGCAACTGCTAATAGAAAAAAGAGTGACCAGGCCTGACTATATTCTAAAAAATGTGAAATGGTGCCGCTACCTCCCGACGAAATTGAAGGATAAGGGCCTATTCGACTTGACTCTAAGGATTACAATATGAAACCCGACACGTAATGGAGAAATAGATAATAAAATTACAGCATATATATGTTAACCAAACAAAAGAACCAATCAGCATTATTTGAAAAACTTACCATCTCAGATACAAGAGGAATACTAGACAAATTGTTCTACCAAAAAAATGGGACAGAATATTATTCTTCACATAATAAAAAGAATAAACCTGATTATGAAGATTGAAGTTGAAGAAATGAGCCATTCAAGATGAAGCAGCATTATCGAAAGCAGAAAATACTGAGGCCTTCTAGATTTCATGATTCTTCTGAACTGGTCAATTCTTCATTCAACTCCAACTTGTGACTAAAACAGGATTAACATTTCAGAAGCGATCCTTGTCATTGTTCTCCACATTTAGTTTTAAAGAGCTATTTGAGCTGATAACAATTAACTTAAGTTTGTTCCCTTTTCAACTCTAAAATTCTTATTGAAATCTAACTACTTAATTTTAATTTTTATTAATATATTTAGGTTCGATTCCCGACTGTAGACAAATCTTTTCTCTCAACATAAAAAATATTTAAAAATTATAACAATCAATAAGGTGGGCCAGAGGCTGATTGCAGTAATGTGACTGAGCGATGGGGCCGCCACCTCTCAATGCTAATAAATTGCATGGATCTATTCAATATCACCCTAAAGCCTACATCATAAAACAACAAAACCCAGTGAAAAGATGTAGAAACGAATTACAAACTATATATGCTAACCCAACAAAGTTGGACAGAATGGGAGGTAAATTTTGGCCAAATGAGACTTATATTATATTAGTATTATCCTTGTATTTAAGATGTTGGAAAATCCTTAGAAGAGCTATGTTGAATGAATACTATTTTAGAAGTTTTATTCAAGATGACCAAAAATCCTTGCACCTACGACAATGATAAGTGAATACTAGTTCAGAATCAGACTATGGATTAGAGCAACAATAGCAATAATAATAACAATAGCAATAATAGAAAAAAGAGTTATCAGGGCAGACTATATTCTTTAGATGGAGATTGTACAGCCACCTCTTGACTCAAATTAAGATCAATGACCCATTCGACTTAACCCTAAGGATGACAACATAAAAAAAAAAAAAAACACTAATGGAAAGATATGCAAGAAACATACAAACAATCATAACTAACCCAACAAAAAACAAACAGCGCTATTCAGAATACTGACCATCTAAGATACAAGAAGAATACTAGACAAAGTTGGACAGAATGAGAGGTAAATTCTGGCCAACTCAGACAATTGGGAGGTTGTACTGCTAATTTTCTAGTCCAATGAAGATTAAGGACCCATTCGACTTAACCCAAAAGATTACAACATTAAAAAAAACACTTATGGAAAGATATACAACAAACATACCTAATGAGGTAAATTAGATCAACTTAAACGGAACTAGAGAAATAATCGAGTCAACTGAGACTAGTAGTTACCTTAGTATTTAAGATGACCCTAAGGACTACTACTTTAAAAAAACACTAATTGAAAGATAGAAAATGAAATTATAAACAATCATTAGTTACCCAAAATAATAAAAAAATTCTATTTGGAATACTGACCATCTTAAATACAAAAATAATACTAAACAAAATTGGACAGTTTGAGAGGTAAATTCTGGGCAACTCACACTAGTATTCACCTAGTATTTCAGAATATCCTTGATCCTAGAATCATTACATTAAAAAAAAGAATAAATCAAGAGATCAACCATTTAAATTGACCAATTCCGTAATTAGCAAAGGAAAAAAAATAAAAGAACACAATTTTCGAATCAGTCCTGGGAAGAAAAAAGCTTTTCAAAGAAAAAAAGTGGGACAGAAGCTGATTGCTGTCTAATGACTGGATGATGAGGCTGCCACCTACCTATGCCAATATAAAGTATGGACCTATTCGCTGTAACCCTTGGGACTACAACATAAAACAAACAAGCCTAATGAGAAAATAAAATCCCAAATAAAATTCATTTTTACAGTAATACACTTTTAAATAAAAGAATAGGAAACAAAACCAACCACCTCATATCTACGCGTTTGGAAGATACACTTTCAAGTGTCAGGTTTCCAGTATTTACGAAGGAATAAACGAGGAATAATATAAAAAAAAATAAAGGAATAAACAAGAATTTGGATGAGGAGGAGGAAATTAGAGCCAGGAGAGTATCACCTAATAAAGCATTTTTTGGGATCTCAAAGTTCCTGAGAACTAAGCTCCCTCAGCTTAAAGTCCAAGCTTATGATATATAGAACCATCATTAGGCCAGTAGCGACACGCTGGTGAAACCCTCACACTGCATAAATCCAGCGTGGAAAAGCTGAATAGATTCAAAAGGAGAGTTCTAAGGCAAATATTCGGCTCAGTTAGAGAAAACGACTAACTCGGGATCAGAAGGAACAAGGAGCTGAGTGAGTTATATGGAGACCTAACGATATCGAGCTTCATCAGGATTCAACGCATCAAGTGGCTGGGCCATGTATATAGGATGGAGGAAGAAAGAACAGCTAAAAAGCTGTATAAAGGAAATCCGTAAGGAGTAAGACTTCGAGGAAGGCCCAAAGCTAGATAGAAGGATGCCATCTGTGAAGATCTGAGGCTGAGCAAGATCTCCATCACTCGAGCAGGCGATCGGGACGATTGGGGAAGAGCGGTTGAGCAGGTCAAAGACTTCTTTATGAGTCTGTCGGGCCAATGTAATGTACACTTTTAGATATAAAACTTTTGAAAGCTTGTTTTAAAATCATTATAAAAAAATAAACAATATAATGTCTGATTAGTGTTCATATCAGCATAGGAATTATTCTTAAATAAATTGATCCTGTAGCAACAAGAAATGAATGCCAAAATAGTTTAACTTCTGATTACAAACCAATATTTCAGCTCAGAATATCAGATTATAGATCAAGGTTAAATTAAAAAAGTGAAGAACTACATTGTAGGTGTTAATTTTGGCTTATACTAAATATTTTAAACTATTTAAAGACATATTTATTTCTTGAGCACTGCCATCACTATATTATCCTTAATTAACATAAGTACAGTGAATCAATAAAAATCTAATAATTCTTATTTTTATCATTTTATTTCAACACCCAGTATAAACAGTAATTGATAATTTTAACTAATAAGTTATTAATTTCCAATTTAGTTAATTGTTTTAATTAATTCATTAACCATTCCTTAATTTTAAAATAATTGTTTGTTTAAAAAAAAAAAATTAATTGGTTCACTGCACTGATGCCAAGCAGTTATGAAGAGTAGTCATTTGAAAAGTGATCACTTCAACAAATAAAAATAATAAACCTGATTATGAAGATTGAAGTTGAAGAAATGAGCCATTGAAGGTGAAGCAGCATTGTTGAATGCAAAAAATACTGAGGCATTCTAGATTGCCTGATTCTTCGAACTGGTCGATTCTTTAATCAACTCCAACTTGCGACTAAAACAGGATTAACATTTCAGAAGCGATCCGTGTCATTGATCTCCACATTTAGTTTTAAGGAGCTACTTAATTAATAAGGAATTAATAAAACAAAGATGTGAATGTTAATAATAGTACATTATAAAAATGTAAAGATAAATAACTTAAAGTTATAATTTTATGTCATTATTATCATTGTGAATCATAATAAATTCATGTTAGAGAGGAAAATAGTTGACTGGGAGATCTAATGGAGGATGGAAATAGTTGGGGAGTGCAGTCAAATGTTAACACCAAATAAGTGAAGACTTATTAACAAACACAAAAGACTTATTAACACAAATAAAAAATAAGTCTTCACTTTTTGGTTATATCATTTCACTGAACCTCCCAACTATTTCCATCCTCCATATATAAATTCATTGGTTAATAATTTTTTGCTTTATTTTGATTTTTGTTAACATTCGACTTAAATCCTTCTGATCCTTATTGCTTAAATTAACAAATATAAATTACCTCATTCATTTTATATGAGTTAATAATTAAAATTATTTAGGAATCATACAATAAAACTTTTTTTTAAAGTGTGGCTTAGTTAGTGCTACCTCTAACTGGTACATAAAATCCAATATGTCTCCTTGCATAAAACTGACCACCAGCAGGTTATTTAAATCTATTGTTATTCTATCATTGGAATTAGTATTCAGTTAAGAAACTTACAAAATTGCTAAGGGAGATACTAAGTTAAATTAGATTTTTTTTATTGCACGATTCTTAAATAATTTTAATTATTAACTCATAGAAAATGAAGATTAGATAATTTATATTTATTAATTTAAGCAATAAGGATCAGAAATGATTTAAGTCTAATGTTAACAAAAATCAAAATAAAGCAAAAAACTATTAACCAAAGAATTTATATATGATTCACAATGATAACAATGATATAAAATTTGTCCTAAAATGAAAGATGGGAATGATAAATTATATAGAAGCTGTTTTAAAATCCAAAATGGCGAACAAATATAAAATTAATACCTATGTACTTAAAAGTATAATCTAGTGAATAGAATTATAGTCTTAAATAGTTAACGATGTAAGATTGTAGAAATTATAACAAATACCAAAACAAGCACCATGAAAACATTTATTATTGAAGTTAATCAATAAATTTTATATGACTCAATAGTCTAAAATATTAGTTAAATAATTTTCTCCACACTACGGTAACATTAGGAAAAGGAACAGTTGACATAAGCACCATTAGGCACATGTGGTAAATAAGGACATCAGTTTATTACAAATTATAAAAATGTACAAAATCATTCGAAATTAATTGTTTGACATTTGAATAAGTAATAATGTTTAATTACCTAAGAAAAAAAATCGACAATTCATCTGCCTTTCCAAGTTATAATTCAAAATGGCGAACATGAGCTTCTGGCCACTGAGATGTCTGAATTCCATTTAAATAATTGTAAAGCCATAAATATCTGAAAAAAAACGCGTTTACATAAATTATAATAATGTTTGCCAGCAAAAAATCGGAAACAAATTATGTTTCAGTCTAAAATACATTATTATCACACAGTTTGAGTTAATATGCAGTATCAGATCCAGAATTCGTTGTGGGAGGGGGCAACTGTCGGCCATCTTGTATTTGCTGCTAGAAATCAAGCAAATGTTTATCCATTATATTCCTTATTTCAATTATATAATTGCTAAACTTATTTATGAAAATCTAATTTCTTAAAAATAGCAAGCAACATCAACTTTAATTTAAAATATAACCATAATTTTCGTCTCTATATGCTTTACGAAGTATATGTTTTTAGGCATTAAAATATTTTTTAATTTTTTTACTACTATTATCTTATCATTTAATACTCATATCTGGTACATATAAGTATTACAGCTTTAATTCACATAGCTTTATATTTAAGGATATTAGTACTGTGTAACGATTTTCTATGAGCTAAATGAGTTTTAAATTTTATTACATGACGTTTTTTATATCGTAATTACTATTACCGCCACTAGCTTCCGAAAACATTTAATAACTAAAAAATTAAATATTAATAAAATAAATAATTTTAATTCATATAAACGAAGATGAGATAATTTATATTTGTTAATTTAAGCAGTAAGGATCAGAAATGATTTAAGTCGAATCTTAACCAAAATCAAAATAAAGCAAAAAACTATTAACCAATGATCTAGAAACCAATGAATTTATATATGATTCACAATGACAATAATGATATAAAATTTGTCCTAAAATGAAAGATGGGAATGATAAATTATATAGAAGCTGTTTTAAAATCCAAAATTGGCGAACAAATTTAAAATTAGTATATTTATAATCTTTATAATTTCTAATCTAGTGAATAGAATTATAGTTTTAAATAAATAAATAAAAAAATAAATACTAATTAAAATGTTGATAATTTCCTAATAAACAGTAGCAATATGAATAAAAAACAATGTAATAATAATTACAAACCTCAACTGCTTCAACAGAAAGATATGCAGTAACTGAGACAGAATAGGGATAAAATGGAAGGGATGCCTCCTGCCCAATCAGGTGGGACTTCAATATCTACAGAAAGAGAGAAATATCTCTCTCACTCTAATTGAATAATGCCACACCCGGTCCTATTCTAAACACTTCCATTTCTGATAGTTACTTTAATATTAGATTTACTCTTATACCAACTGGTTTGAACGTAAATATATATTAATTTAAATGTTTCCTATGGTATAAATTTAATCCAACACTATATTGATATTGTTTACATATCTATGAGTGTGTGTGTGTGCGAATGTGAATATGTATGAATTTATATACATATATAATGAATATTACACCTATATTGCTATGTATTGATGCAGGCGGCACCATGAAAGGGATGCTGTACGGGGAAAATGTGTCATGTCGGGACACATGAAAGGGAATATGTTTGGGACATTAAACAGACCCTTGGTCCCCTTATGGGTTTATGGTCCAAGATAGTGGAGAAGGAAGGGAGGGGGAGAGAAGAAAACACTTGAAAGAGGAGGCTGAAGAGGGGACTCGAGAGGGAGAGGCACAGCAGGAAGGTACTCGAGAGGAGAGAGAACAAGAAGGAGGTACTCTGGAGATGTACAGCAAGAAGGAGAGATCTGGCAGAAGATAGAGAATCCCAGAGGCAGCACGGCGAAGAGCGACCAGCAACCCAAATCTACCCCTGCCCACAGATAAGTTTAGTTTATATCCTGTAATACATTTTATGGCAATCCTATTTATATATATTAAAATCTGAATCATTAACCTTGTGGAAATTAAATGAATAAACGATTATTGTAATTCTTTTGATGCTTACACACCAGATACACTATTTAGTTATAAATAATATATTGAAGGTATGATAGATAAGTAAATTGGTAAACACAAGAATAGATCTTTGGAAAGGAACCCAATTAAGATTAAGAAGTATAAATAATAATTTGAGTACTCATCCTAAATGAGACTCTGGCATCCCAAATATCAATATATATTGTCAAGATATATATAAGAGTAGAAACATAGCAATATACATACATTGCCCTATACCTATCGATTTGTTTTCGGTAGTTCAGAACTAATTCATTATATTATTCACTTTTTGACTGTTCTTATATATTTTACGCCTCACATGATTTTTTTTTATCAATAAATTCAAATTCTTCATAACAACTAGAACTCCTAACAAAATACATAAATCCTTGCATCTTAAACTATGTTAAATAATATTGAAAATCAGTTTTTCAATATTAAATATTATCACTTTATAACGATATTTTTTTGTTCTTTCATATATCCCCCCCCCCCTCACGAAGCAGCATTTTTGGTAAGTTTAGGCTCCTAACACCACAGGACACTAGAGCCTATAGGAAAGTCGATAATTCAGAAATATCGATATCCCATATTGCTAACGATAGCGTGTAGCGCGCCTTAGAAATATTTATTATCTTTAATATATTTATTATTTATTATTATTGTTTATTTATTATTATTATTATTATTATTTATTACTTAGATAATAGATATAATACATAAATAAATGGATAATTAATATTTATGATCTTAAATATTTATTAACTACCGACTAGCCCTGTGTCATTAGTGGTGATCGAATCGATCTTCACCCATTCATTTAGGCGATCGGGTCGATCATATCGATCATTCGGGTCTCAGTTTCGTTGTATGCTTAAGCTCCGTCCACACTACTAGACCGTTGCTGAGACATGGTCTCAGAGACGCGGATTAGCTGGTCTAGCTAGGCGGTTGCGGAGCCGTTGCTGAGACTAATCCCCGTTGCTGAGTCCGTCTCTGAGACCAAAATCGCTGGTCTAGCGTCTCCCGCTCCGAATGGGAGACCTTAGACCAGCGGGCTGAGACACGGCCAAATCTGAGCAATATTCAACATTATTATTGTCATTATAAACTGTGATTATACATTTTAATAATAAATATTGTAATTATAGATCGTAACTATCATGTGTTTACTTAAAATTATAAAAATAATTTAATTATGTTAAATATAATATAATTAAATGACCGGTCTTAATTTATTTAACATTATTTCCTTCTTCTCATGACCCAACCACAGTCTTGGCCGAAAATTCCTACAATAAATAGTTAGGGTAAAGTGTTGTGGATCTGATGAGGAATACGTAAATTCAAGTAATTTTTTATACCTATTTAATTATGCAATGTAAAATTTTTAATTCATTGGTAATTTAAACAAACAAATTAATTGAATTTTCACTTGATCCAAACTATTACAGACCATTCTATTACTATTACTTTTTTTTTTTACATAAGCGCGACTTTATACATTGCATCAGTCTTTTAATTTTCTATTTCTTGCAAATTTGTATTTTATTTCAGTGTGCTATCTTATTTTCTATTATTATAGTCGAGAAATATATTTTTAATATGAATAATGCTTTAGACGTGAAAGCTGTGCTAAATGCAAATATATGTGATAAAGACGATGAAATTGATTAAGATATCGCGACTTTCCTGGAAATAATTGTTAAGTATAGTTTGATGTAGCTTGTCGTTTTTAAAATGTAAATTTGTATTTTTCTGAGTTTCTTGAGAATAAACTTTTATTTCCATCTTCTTTCGACCCAATTCTACCGCAGTCTTGACTGAAAATTTCTGCAATAAATGGTTAGGTAAAAAATAGTGTATTTGAGAAATACGCGCATCCATTCGTCATTTTTTTAAAATATTTTATTTTAATCTTACTAATATTATAAATGTGAAAGTTTGTATGTTTGTCTCTCTTTCACGCAAAAACTACTGGACAGATTTGGATGAAACTTTACTGTAATATAGGTTATACATCAGAATAACACATAGGCCATAGCAAGCGCGGATTTAAGGGGGGAGTACACGGGGGCATGTGCTCCCCCCTGACAGTTTTTTAGGTACTGTGGAGAATCTATGATTGTAAATAATTAAAGGGAAATCTCATGATCATAGTTGTTAAAATAACAGAAATAACATGAGTGAAACTATTTCTTTGATATCCAACTAATCTTACTAATATTATAAATGTGAAAGTTTGTATGTTTGTCTCTCTTTCACGCAAAAACTACTGGACGGATTTGGATGAAAATTTTAGTAATATAGGTGTAGTATACATCAGAATAACACATGGGCTATAGCAAGCGCGGGTTAAGAGGGGGGGGCATGGGGGCACGTCCCGCCCCCCCCCCTCGACAGTTTTATAGGTACTGTGGAGAATCCATTATAGTACATAATTAAAGGCAAATCAGGGACTTAGCATCTTGAAATTTGCAGATAGGTTCTTTGTATGATTTAAGAAAGAAATTTGGATAATTCCACCTCCAAGTTTTTCCCCCTTAATATAATAAGGGTTCAAAGGTTGTATGGAATCCGTCAGTTTTGAAGTTAGACATCTGAAATTTTGTACGAGTAACCTGTAGTTAAAAAAATTAAATTATTTGAATAATTAAATTATTTATTATTTTAAATTATAGTTAAAAAACACTGTCAAGAAACTTTATGTGGTAGTCCAAATTCTATGCGAGCGAAGCCGCGGGCAAAAGATAGTTATTAAATATAAAATTGGTAAGTTATTAGCAATTCAAACTAGCGTAAAAATTTAACTTGCACTTTATTTAAACCATTACTGAAATTAAATTTTTATATGACAGATAAGCGCGACCTTTAATCATTGCATCAGTTTTTACTTTTCTATTTCTTGCATATATTTATTTTATTTCAGTGTGCTATCTTATATTTTATGTCATTAGAGCCGAAAAAAAGTTTTTTTAATGTGAATAATGGTTTGGACGTGAAATCTGTGCACAATGCAATTATGCGTGATACGGATTATGAGATTGTTCAAAATAAAGCGAAATTCCTAGAAATAATTTTTAAGTATAATTTTATAATTCTAGTCATTTTTAAAATGTAATTTTGTATTCTTTCTGATTTCCTTGAGAAGCTGTATAAAAAAAACAAAACAAACAAAACTGTTCTATATAACGTGTTTATTTTTAAATAAACTTGTATTGTAATTTTTTAATTTATAGGTTTTGAACAAGTAAACTGAACTTGTAAATTCTTCAAAAATACAAAAGTTCTAAAATAGTTAGTTTTTGATTTTCACTATTTTCTTCATTGATCGCATTTGTTTTGTTTCTTTACTGAACTTTGAAAAAATATTATATATTCGTCGATTGTGGGAAATGCAAGAAGGTTAATATAAGTAAGTAATAAATAATTTATTTTGTATTTTTTAAAGCATAAAGCACGAAATCATTCCGCACAAAACAATACTCTCCATGGTGTATTGACTAAGTTTGGTCTAGGAACTGAAATAGTGTGGACGCTAGACGAGACAAATCCGGCTGCTCCTAGGCCGTTGCTGAGGCGGACTAAGGTTTGTCTCGTCTATTGCCTAGCAAATGTCTCATAGTGTGGACGTAGCTTTAAGGGTGCACCTACACTGGATCCGATGCGATACGATCAGAATTCGGAAGCAAAGCAAATGACTGAAATATATCGAGAGTGCCTACATTGGATCCGCTCCGATCCGTCCGTTTTTATCAGACTAATCCGACCGATTTAGTCGCTCGTGGAATCAAAATAGTTTATTTATACGGAAGCGCCTACATTGGATCCGATGCGATACTGTACGATCAGGTGCGATTTTCACATTTCAAAATCATTAGTTTTCAATCCGATAAGCCAGCCGTTACCATGTAAGCCATCTTAACCTTTATTGTCTAAAATGTTTATTAAAAAATGTACATTGTAATTTGATAATTAAATACTATATAAATATCCATCGTAAATCAAAATTAAATATTCTCAATTCTCATTAAAATATTTTATTACTAATCTTCATGAACCAATTAATATAGTAGCGAAGGTTATTTTTCCGTTAAATAAAATTATATATATCAGAAATGTACATACAAAATATACCTACATACAATTTTAATTCGTCAAATAAAATTGGAAACATTAACTTTTGATAAAATTATCATCGTAATGTTTAATTTATTTATTAAACAGTTGGCAACTCTGGGAGGTAAGGGCTTTTCTGATTTTTTATACTCGTTTGCAAAGATGAACAACAAAATATCAAAAGAAATAAATATTATCACAGTCGAGAAAATTAAATCATTAAATAAAACACGAATATATAATAAAAACAATAAACTCTATTTTTTTCTTTATTGAAAAACAACTAAATTATTTGTTTATAGTCAAACAGCAAGACAAAAATATTCTAATATAGTAATATTATCTCATTGTTATAACATTTGGTTCTTTTAATTTATAAAACTAAGATTTTTTATTAGTTATTTTTAATATATTTATATTTCACTATAATATATATAAAATATAAGAAATAAAAGAATAAAATTAATACTATTTTATTCGGAAGGCAGTGACTAGTTTCACTATCGGATTGAAAAGAATAGAATCATGTCGGACCTGATCCAGTGTAGGCACTCACTGCGTATTTCAGTTATTTGTTTTTTCAGCCCACCATCCTAAGTGATAATATAGGATCGCGTAGCATCGCATCGGATCCAATGTAGGTGCACCCTAATACGCAAAAGTGTGTCTGTCTTTCTGTTATGTATCCTTTGACGGCTTAACTACTAAGCTCATTTAATGAAATTATAGTGTATGTATTTAGTTTGCCCATAACCAAATAATTAACCAGAAAATAATGAAATACCATTGCTAAATAGATCATGTAATAAATGAATACATAAATATGTTAATTTTTTGGGTATATTGATAAATAAGAAGAAAAAAAATTAGATACCTGATACTTATGTATTTTAACTTTAATATTTAATTTTTATCTTTGTTACCTTATTCTTTAATTTTTAACACTTTCTGTTTTATTCTTTTACTTTTATTTATTTTACTACATTCCTGTCACTTGGTTATTATTACTATACACTCACATATATATTATTACTATACACAACCTATATATTTACCAAGTTTAGTAATTTTTTACTATTTTATTAATTTTCAACTGTCTGTATTTTGCATATTTAGCCCTGAAGAAGACCTGCAAAGTAGGTCGAAACGTTGGCTACTTAATAAACATTTCTCCATATTTAAGAGAAATTTATTTACATCCACCCGGACCATTTTCTTCCCCACAGATTCTTTCGATCCTTTGTTGACAATTCGACATTACCTGATTTACCTGATTTTTTCCAAAAAGTCCAAATTTTAAGTTTTGGCTGACTTTCGTGAGGAACACCAGCCGAAGGCCACTAAAAGTTTTGCCATCCGTATTTTCGGTTGCAAACTTGGATTTAAAATACTCAGACATGCCCTTACAACATATCAAAAATGGATTTCTCTTCGATTTTTCGCGACCCGCAAACACCTGGCCTTAGACTACTGGCCACCTTTAATTAGACTACTTGGAAAAAATGACCTAGGGGCGTAACTCAGAATATGTTAGACCTACAGGCTTCGGCCTCTTCAATTTATTGCGACCTAAAGCCCTTTTTTGGTACATGGCCGCTGGCCTAATAGTCATCCACACCCTTTTGATCTGCTCCCGTGTTGTTTTAGTTGTTTTTAGTATTTTTATTTTTTCTCAACTATATTATAATTTATGCATTTTATGGCTAATTTGAATATTCTATATGTAATGTATTATTATTTACACAAAATTTACTTTTTGGATGCTATTTTTTTCATTCACGCGACCTATTATGTAACTGTTTTCATTTTTTTTTCATGCACGTATATTTTCTTCCACGTTATATCAAAAATTACGGTGTTTACATTTGTAATCAATCCTTCTTGTTGCTAATTTTGTTTTGTTTTTATAGAAGAAAATATAATTTCCATCATGGTGGAACGAAGCTCTGGCCCAAATACCTGGAAGAAGTGGCTGGAGGAGTGTGATTCCGAAGAAGACCCACTTGATACTGACAGCGACCTTAGTGACTGTGACGATGATTTGCTACCAGACAAACACAATTCTGAAACAGAACAGGAGGCGAGCAGTTCAGATGAAAGTGATCAGGGTAGTGATGGTAATCAATTCATAACAATAGATGGAATCACGAGATAGAATAAAAAAGCGCCTCGAAAAAATGTAAAAACCCTGTCTTGTAATATTATAAGCCACTTGGCATATTAAATGGTAAACGAATGAAAAGTTAAAACTTGTGACTCAACTAGAAGCGGCAACCTCAATAATAATTACCGTTTTACCTGTTATTGTGATTTGAACTATTTGTTGGGTGTTTTGTACAGTTTATTTTCGGAATTTTTGAAGAATGTGGTCTTTTGTTGTTTTTTCCAAAAGCAACGGTTTTAGCATGCTTTAAGGTGATAACTTTAATATGCAAGTGATAAAAATTGGGGGGCTGTTGCATTTATGTCATGGCGCGCTTCGTTTGCCTCTAAGCCTAAGCCTAAAATTGGAAAAGAGTTTTAATATGTTATAAAAAAAAAACAAGCCATGGCCCAAAATTAAAGATAAGTGACTAACCTTAATTTTCAATATATACTACGCAAACCAGAACACAAAAGGTAAAATTATTTTTAGCACATATGCAAGCAAAACTTATTTTAGGACACGTGATTGATAGCAATTTTCCGTCGCTACAGTAATTAACATCAATGCGTTCCAGATTGCAGTAAACCAAACTAACCTGACACTCATGAAATTTTTAAAAACCTTACTATAGCATCAACTATTCATAACCCATGCATGACCCATACCCTTAAGCACATCCAGTTTGTTTAATCATGCTTCATTTTTAAAAACGGCGACACAAAAGAACAAAATATGCTATAGTACAATTTTATTATAATGTATACCAAATGATGATGATCAAGTCAACACTGTTACCGCACAACAAAAAATAACATTGTTACCGTAGCTGTTATAATTTGCCGGAAAATATAATTTTTGTGTCCATTTTTGTGAAAATTTCCCGGGCCGTATCACCATAAATATTCGCAAGCCCCCAAAATATTTTTTTTTCTGAACTCAGCGCACCTGAAACTACCTAAAACATCTAGTTTAAGAAAATCTGAGGCAAGACCTTATTCTTCAATTTACCCTTATTTTCTATTATATATTCAGTGTAAATGATTATAGATGTTACAAGTGATTGACATGGGCGATAAAAATAATACGTTAAGAAATATATAATTCAATATCCTCATATTCAAGACACTAGCCAGTGATCTAATATCCTAGTAAGCTTTAAAAATCCAAGTGTTTATAATGGGACAGGATGGCGCATTATTAAATTAGGATGAGCGAGAGGGAGATATATCTGTCTCTTTCTGATACTGGCTATTGAAGCCGCATCTGATTGGCTGCGAGGCATCCCCTCCACTGCATCTTTTTAGTCTTTCCCAGGATTTCAACAAGTCAAGAACTCTCCGAAGTAGTCGTGCATTAAGGGTTTGTAATTATTATTAATATTGGTAAATATATATTTCCATTATTTATATACTATTGATAAATAATATTAATGTATCCGATATAATTGATTAATGATATACATTAGGATATTTTAATGTGTCATCTCAAAATATTTAAGTTTTAATTATAATTTTCATATTTCATTACATTGTTAATTCTTATCTAAACACAATTAATGGGATTTTGTAATATTTGAGTTCTATTAATGGTTATATAGCATTACGAAGGGTGTATAAGTGAGGAGCAATGATTGGCATTGCTATTCATAATGTGCAATTATGAATAATAGTTATTGCAAATAAAATATTTTGGAAAGTAATATTGCTCAATATTCATGGAATGTACTGCAGATCATTTAATTTTGGATTTTATTAAAAACATTTTAAATTTTAAATGTTTTTTTTTTTTACAAATTTATTGAATTATCACTTGTGTCTCTCATGATTTCCCATTCCCTCATTTAACAGTTTTTTTTAATTTATCGGTTTTTTGTTACAGTAGTTTTTCTTTCTGATAGCACATTAATTCAAATTTCGTTTTTCAAATAATTATTTGTTTTTTTTACCGTTTATTTTGTACTAATTAAACGTATTTGAAAATTAGAAACAATTGTATGAACATTAAAAGTACTTGAACATCAAATATCGTAACGAATAGTTTTCTGATTCTTCTTATTTATTTCGTTAGATTAATTCATTAGCTAAAATTAAAAATAATAAATGTAAATTTTAAACTAGTAACAGTTTTCAAGAGAAAAAAAATTCCTTAAGAATCACGGCCTTCAGAATAACCGAGACAGTGAGCTGAAACCTTTCATATTTCTCACTAAACATCGTCACTTGGTACTAATATAACATAATTATAGAAATGCGAATTAAAACTGTTAATTATGTCTTATAATTAATATTGAATACAAATACTAATTTATAAGGTAATAAGGAAATAACAGAATTAAAACTAGAAATTATTATTAAAATGTTTAAAAACAAAATATACTTTATAAATCATATATTAACGAAAATTAAGATTAAATTATAAATTAAAATTATATCGCTTGCTGTATTTAAGATAATAGATTTTGCTATATAGGTATACATTTCAATTATTAATGGTCAAACAGCTAAGAGAGGATGGCCAACAGTCACCCCATTCCACCACAACTTCTGAACCAGCAACTGCATATTACATGTAAATGTATTTTAATCGAGTATTTTAGCGTGATATACAATTTTTAGCTGATTTTGTTTTGTAAACATTATTTAGACTAGTTAAAATTCATGATTTCAGTTATTTATGGTTTTAGAATTACTTCAATCGAATACTGAAGTCACTTAGGCCTAAGGAAAAGTACGCCATTTTGAATTAGAATTTCATAAAGAGATGAACTATCGAATTTTTTACAGGTAATTAAATATAATTATTTATTTAAATTTCACATAGAGATGGACTAATTTCGAATTATCATGAACTGTTTTAATATACGGTATATATATTATAATTTCTATAATCTTTAATAACTAAATAACGTATTATTGTCGATTTCCGAATTTCTGTATTGGTATTTGATTTATTCAGATTATAAAAAGGGGTCTAAGTTTATTTTTCAAATACTTATTAAAAAGGTATAAAAGTATTGTAATTACTATTAACCACTCCGATGTTTATAAACACAATTAACTATAAATATAGAAAATATTCGTTTTATATTTTTATGTGTTAAACATTTAAATAATAAGATTCATGGAGTGAAAATAATTTCATTTATTGGTCCCCTTTGGTTTCTATCCGCCATATTGGATTTTAAAACAGCCTCTTTACATAATTTATCATTCCCATGTTTCCTTTCAGGTTAAATTTTATATTATTATAATCATTAATTGCAAAACATATATAAAATAATTGGTTAATGATTATTTGCTTTATTTTGGTTTTTGCAAACATTAGACTTAAATACTTTCTGATTCTTATTGCTTAACTTAACAAATATAAATTACCCTATTTATCTTATGAGTTGGTATTTTAAATTAAGTAAAAAAAAAAATCTAATTTGACTTAGTGTTCCTCTTAGCGATTTGATAAGTTTCTTTACTGAATACTAATTCCAGCTATGGAATTAACAATATATTGAAATAATCTGGTGGTCAGTTTTATGCAAGGAGACATATTGGATTTTAGGTACTAGCTGGAGATAGCACTAACTAAGCCACGCTCCAAAAAAAGTTTAATTTTAAGTTATTTATCTGTTCACATTTATTTGCTTTATTATTACTATTATGTTCTGTAAATTAAAACTATAAGATTAAATATTGAAATTTTGGTCTTTTAGATGCTTTCTATATAATTTAAAATGTTAATCTTTGTAATTTTTTTTTAATGTTAGTTGACCTTAAAAAATAAAATGAATGAATTTGTTTGAATGCGAATTAGAGTAAAATTAAGGTATCTGTTCCACAGGTTGTCGCAGCGAGTCGAGTTGCAACAGGTTTTAACTTTTTATTTGTTTCATTTTTAATATTTTCGATAAATACAAGTTCCTGAATATCATGTCCTCATCATGATATTTAGTATGGAAAAGAGAATCTAATAATGTGTAATGAGTAGATTTAGTTAACCATTTCATCAAGAAATAAAAGTTTCAACTATCATTTTGAAGTATAGATAAAGTTAGAACTTAATGTTGCTTAATTAGTTGTGACAACCTTCGGAATAATTAACTAACATTAATTCCTTTTTAACTTACAAAGTTATTTGTAAATAAAGATGCTCCCTAAAACTAAGAATAAGATTGGGAAATAAAATGTAATGCTATAAAAAAGATAATACTGTTTTGTTGTTTCCTCATTTAGGCCCACTGAGGACCTCAGGGCTCAAATCTACTCTCTTTATCTAGACCAAGCTCCTGTTGTATGGAGAAAAGTATCATCATCATCATATTCTGTCCTCATCAACCACATATGCAGTGTATGGAGGAATTCTGAACAGCCCTCTCCAGCTCTGCCGGTCATCGACGGACTATGTGGATCCAACCAGCCTCAATGTCCTTCTTCACCTCTTCTTCCCAGGTCATATTCTTCCTCCTTTTCCCTCCACTTTGGCTCAGTAAGAAAAGTATTTAACTAATATTCAAGATTTAGTTTATCTACGTTTTATTAACTTTTGTAGAAATTATGTTTTCATGCTGTTTGTTTTGATATACGTTCTAATTTCCAGAATGTTCCTTCACTAATTAGCATATTATTATTTAAGGTGATATTTCCATTTACTGAATTAGGTTATAGTCTGAAGTAGGTATTAATTTAATATTTTTAATATTTAATGAATTGGTTGACAATTATTTGCTTCATTAACATTATTATGTTATGAAAGTTATAATTATAATATTAAAGATTCAGGTTTTAGTTTTTCTAATCAATATTATGCAATTTAAAATATTAATCTTATTGTTTTTCATCATTTATAGATTAAAAATTAAAATTAATAACTTAGAATTAAACAAGATTTTTAGAGTTGAAAATTGTTATCAATTTAAATAGTTCCTTAAAGCTAACTGAGGACAACAATGACATGGATAGCTTTTAAAACGTTAATCCTGTTTTAGTTGCGAGTTGGAGTTGAATGAAGAATTGACCAATTCAGAAGAATCATGAAATCTAGAAGGCCTCAGTATTTTTTGCTTTCAACAATGCTGCATCATCTTGAATGACTCATTTCTTCAATATCAATCTTTAAAATCAGGTTTACTCTTTTTATTATTTGAAGAATAATATTCTGTCTCATTTTTTTGGAAATACAGTAAATCGTTCCCTTAGCATCAGTCCGAAATTATATTTTGTCATCATAATCATTCTAGCAGTTTAGATATTTTGAAACATCTTGAATACCAGGGAAATACTAGTCTGAGTTGGGCGGAGAATTTCCATATCATGCTGTCCAACTTTTTCCAGTATTTAGGATGTTCTCTATTTCTCCATTAGGTTTAGTTATGTGGTAACGAAATACTAGGTCTCCTTTTTTGTATTTGCGTAGGGATGTGGTAATTCTAGGATTTTCAGTCATCTTAAATACAAGGGCAATACTAGTCTGAGTTGGCCAGAATTTACCTCTCCTTCTGTCCAACTCTGTCTAGTATTCCTCTTGTATCCAAGACGATCAGTATTTCATATAGTGCTGTTTGTTTCCTTTGTTTGGTTAACATATATATGCTGTAATTATATTCATCATCTTTTCTCTAGGATTTCATATTTTAACTTTTAATGCTTAGTGTTAAGTCGAATAGGCACTTAATCTTCATTTGCTACGGGAGGTGGCGGTACCATCTCTCAATTTTTAGAATATAGTCAGGCCTGGTCACTCTTTTTTCTATTAGAAGTTGCTCTATTCCATAGTCTGATTTTAAAATAGTAGTCATTCTAGGTGTTAGGATTTTCTGACATCTTAAGTAAAAGGGTAATACTAGGTCTATTTTTTTATTTGTGTAGGGATGCGGTAACCCTAGGATTTTCAGTCATCTTAATACAAGGGTAATACTAGTCCGAGTTGGCCAGACTTTACCTCTCATTCTGTCCAACATTGTCTAGTATTCCTCTTGTATCTGAGAAAAGTGCTGAGAAGTGCAGAGAAAAGTGCATTTCAAATAGTGCAGCTTTTTTTTCTTCTTGTTTTAGTCAGTTTTAGTTGGTTGTAATTCAGATCTCTATTTCTCCATTAAGTTTAGTTATTTTATATTGTAATCCTTAGAGTCAAGTCAAATAGGCCCTTAATCTTCATTTATGAAGGGAGGTGGCGGTACCATCTCTCAATGTTTAGAATATAGTCAGGCCCGGTCACTGTTTTTTCTATTAGCGGTATCTCCATTCCATAGTCTGATTCTTAAATAGTAGTCATTCTACTTGTTAGGATTTTCTACGACTTTACCTCTCATTCTGTCCAACTTTTTCTAGTATTCCTCTTGTATCTGAGATGGTCAGTATTTCAAATAGTGCTGTTTGTTTGGTTAACATATATAGGCTGTAATTTTATTCACCATCTTTTCACTAGGATTTCATATTTTATGTTTTAATGCTTAGGTCTAAGCCGAATAAGTCCTTAATCTTCATATCTTCAGTCATCGTAATACAAGGGTAATACTAGTCTGAGTTGGCCAGACTTTACCTCTCATTCTGTCCAACTTTGTCTAGTATTCCTCTTGTATCTGAGATGGTCAATGTTTCAAATAGTGCTGTTTGTTTGGTTAACATATATAGGCTGTAATTTTACTCACCATCTTTTCACTAGGATTTCATATTTTATGTTTTAATGCTTAGGTTTAAGTCGAATAAGTCCTTATTCTTCATTTGCGTAGGGAGGTAGCGGTACGATCTCTCAATTTTTAGTATTTAGTCAGCCCTGGTCACTCTTTTTTCTATTAGCCCTTGCTCTAATCCGTAGTATGATTCTAAAATAGCATTCATTCATCAAAGCTCTTCCAAGTGTTAGGTTTTTCTGACATCTTAAGTAAAAGGGTAATACTAGATATATTTCTTTATTTGCGTAGGGATGTGGTAACTCTAGGGTTTTCAGTCATGTTAAATACAAGGGTCATGGCCCCCAGAAGATACATCTCATTCTGTCCAACTTTGTCTAGTATTCCTCTGGTATCTACGATGGTTAGTATTGCGAATCGCGCTTTTTGTTTTGTTTTCTTTGGTTAACATATATAGGCTGTAATTGTATTCTCCATCTATTCACTAGGATTTTATATTTTATCTTTTAATGCTTAGGGTTAAGTCGAATAAGTGTCCGCTAATCAACGCCTCTCTTCGCTCTTTCTCAGTGGAGACTTGATTTGTGAACATGACAGAATAGGAAGTAATCCGCAATGTTCTGACGAATATTGAAGGAACAACATTTCGTCCGAGTTAGTGACAAATGTGATAAAAGACCTCATTTTTGTCGTGCTAAATTTGTATGAAGGGGGGGAGGCAAACGCGCGTTACTGTTGGACCTAAGATCTCAAGAATTGAGGGTTCACGAAAAGTTTTCTGCAAATTTCATCCTCCAACTTCAAATATCTTTTTATGTTGGTAGCATTGTCCATTCAAAGATTTGCGAATAATTCTAAAAGCATGGCATACGGATTAAGTTTAAAATTAACAGCGGGTGCACTCTAATTTTTCTTAAATAAAATAAAATGATAAATACAAATCAGTACTATTTATACGGGCAATTATTGTAATTGTACAATTAGACTAGGTAAATTCTACCTACCTAATCCAGGAGGGCCGTGGCTCATTATGTAAAGCGTTGAGTTGCTGTGCCCGAGGTCTCGGGTTCAAATCCGGTTATAAAATATAAATTATTTAATCCAACAGTAGCCGCGGACGGCCGTCATTGGTTTCACCCAGCCTCTATAAAATGGTTACTCTTAATTGAGCAAAAACTCCCAACGGTTGAGCTTGATCTCGGGCAAATAACCTTCCTGCACAACCGTAGCCCCAGAAACATTACACCCTATGCCATGTATTTACCCTACATGGGTTGCAGTGGTACAGATTATTTTTTTTATTTAAAGTAGAATTTGAAAATTTTTCCAGTTTTGTACAACAAATAATTAGATAATAATAAAAGCAGATAGAATCTCCTGCCTGCTTTTATAAAAAACAGGTACCTTTACCTGCAGTTTTCAAGCTTACGTAAATGCATCACCACAGCATTCAAATCCGTATTATTATTATTATTATTATTTAAATTAATAATAATATCTCGTGCTGACTTGAACTAAAACTATTGTTCTTATTTTATTTTGTCTATTTGTCGTATTTGTTTCTTATCGACATTTTTTATTCACTTTTGTCATTTATTCATTATTGTATTTTTTAAATCTAGGATAACGGCGGTTTTAGGAGGAATTTCTTAATTATTGATGCTGTAATATGCTAAGTCCTCTTTAAAAAAGTCGCACTACTATGCCCAACTTGATCTGGAATTCTAAACTATATTATTTTAATAGTTTTATGCCTGTTCTATAAGTAAATTCAGTCAATTAGAACAATGTTCTTACCTCGCACCGATTATAAATTTAAAATATTGGATTTAATTTTATTCAATTTTAATTTAATTTGAACTAAATGTTAGGATTTACGTTTCAAAATTTGTATCGCTTTCCCTTGGCTTATCACATGTATTAAATATTATAAAAAAAACTTTGATAGCAATACTTATGTAATGGTATATTTTCAAGCTAATATATTTATGTTTTTTATCAATCATTTAGCTTAGTCAATTAGCTTAATAGTTAGCATCGGTCATTACTTTATGTGTTAGATCGAACCGAATTTTTTATAGGTTTTATATCATTTAACATAAGATGTGATTTGATAATGTAGTCACTTTTGTTGAATCCAAGGTTTTGTTGGTTTTATCGTTATCTGTTTCGCAGGATGTCGCTTCGAGTTGAGTGACAGTTTTAACTATTAATTCTTATTTTAATTATTTACAGTTTTAACTGTTAATTCTTATTTTTAAAATTTTCCAAAAATGTAAGTTATCGTGAGCTTTGGTTAAGAGGATGAAATTATAGGTAATGAGTAGGTTTTGGTGTAATCATTTCATCAAGAAATAAAAGTTGCAACTACCATTTCGAAGTACAGTAGACTCTCACTAATCCGGCAGATATCGGGCCAGGTTACTGCCGGATTAGTGAAAACGCCGGATTCCTGGAAGCTCAGTAATAAAAACATTTAAATGCACAAAATACGTGTTTTATTGGACTTGTACAAATCCAAAAATATGTTTAATATATAAAAGAATCAACAACAAATCAAAATTGATCTATTAGAAATCAAATGTTAATAGTATCGGATTAAAAAGCTATTAGTAAACATAACCTTCAACTTACGGTACAGTACAGTATCTGTAGCCTTATTCCATTGGAGTAAAAAAACTGTCAATTTTCATTTGTTTCTTAGCTTGAAAAGACACTTTTAACAACTTCTCTTGAAGTCTTTTTAAAACAAGAATGTCACTAGCAGACATTATTTTCTTCCGCCTAATTCACTGAAGTTGCAAATGCATCCATGGAAACATCGTTTCTCACATTGTGAAGGCAGGCCCCTTCCTCACTCCCGTCTTCTTTTTCATCTCTGCTAGTCATGTCTTTGACTATTTCGTCATCCGTCATAATTTGGCCGTTTTCCTCTTCTTTACCGATCAGCCATATTCATTAATCAGTTTACGTCCTCTGTTGTCAGGCTTTCGTTGCCGTCTACAAGTTTTTCAGAAATCGTATCTCGCAGCTCAATTAGCTCGGTTTGATCATTGCTCATTTCATTGTTTTTGTTTTTATTGTATCGCTCCAATAAAGTCGTATCCGGCCATACGTTGCGCCATGAAAATACAATTGTTTTTTCTGCGAGCTTTTCCCAAGCATTACCAAGGTCAAAAACCACGTCTTTCAAGATCGTTTGTTTCAATGACTGGATTACACTGCCTTCCTTTGACAAAACTTTGT
Organism: Arma custos; assembly: GCA_037127475.1. NCBI lineage: Eukaryota > Metazoa > Arthropoda > Insecta > Hemiptera > Pentatomidae > Arma > Arma custos. The sequence continues at coordinate 141,117 of JBBAGI010000107.1, forward strand.
AAAGCAAAGCTTTTTTATTGTGCATTTTAACAGTCTCAATGACATTCTGGTCCATGGGTTGTAGAAGAGGTGTAACGTTAGACGGCAAAATCATGACATGGAAGCCTTTAATTTACATCTCATCTTCTTCTGGGTGACCAGAGCAGTTGTCCAAAATAAGCGAAGCCTTTTGGGGCAATTTCTTTCTTTTCAGATACTTTTTTACCAATTGCACAAATATTCCGTGGAACCATTCCTTAAACACTGACTGGGTCATTCAACCCCTTCCCGCGTTTTTGTAATCAGCGGGGAGGTTGACATTTTTAAATGCCCTGGGATTCTTTGCCGTACCGATCACTAATGTATCTAATTTATGTTCGCCATTTACACTTGAACACGGCATGAATGTTATTGTGTCCTTGGTTTGTTTTCGTCCCGGGGCACTTGCTTCAGCACGGTGAACGAATGGTTTTTTTAGTAAAAGCCTCTAAAACAAACCACAAACCCTTATCATTGTAGAATGATAACTCCCTTAGTCAAGTAGTTAGGGCTAGGTTATTAATGATTTCTTTGAACTTTTCTTTGTATGGGTCGACTGCAGCAACATCACAAGAAAGTTTTTCACCTGTCATACTTAGCAAACGAATTCCAAATCGTTTTTTGAATTTTTCAAGCCATCCTTCACTAGCCTCAAAATCGTCTTTTCCTATTATTTTTTCGTAAAATATCTTAGTTTTTTCTTAAAGAATTTCCCCTGATATTGGTGTGTGCCTATTCCTTTCTTGAATGGAGCAAGCATATATGCTTGGATTATTAGCCTATAGGCTATCCTCAACCTGAGGGACCACGCCTTGTTTCAACGTTTTCCGTACACTTTTAACATTGTCACTGCTTTCACAGAAAGACTTAATTTTGCCCCGGTTCTTACGTATGACATATATTGCAGCACGGGCGACTCCATATTCATTTGCTAGGTTGGTAATCTTGTCTCCCTTTTCAAGTCTATTTAAAATCCTGTTTTTCTGAATTTCTTTTAGTCTTAAAGTTTTGTGCTTCCGTTTACACTGAGACATTTTCACTCATCAACACAAATAGTATCTTGAAACATACATTAATCTACACTATAAAATGTCACCGCACTCGACACCACACTAGACACTACGAATAAAAGTGGTAAATATGTATGCCGGCGGGTAAACCACGAGACGGCGAGGCAACTGAGTGATCGCTGGCTGTTTGTTTACAATAGTTTCAGTAACGCGTCTCAACTTGAAACTCCACACACGTCGGATTATAGAGGGTCTACTGTATAGATGATATTTTTGTTGAAACGTTGATTACTAGATGAAATGAATACCGAAGAATGCACATTTCCATTAATTACATTCTATTTTCCATACTATAGCTTATGATAAATTGTACTTTCGGAAACTATTAAAAGGGAAACGAATAAAAAGTTAAAACTTGTGACTAAATTCGAAGCGACAACCTGCGTAATGATTATCGAGTATTTCTTTGTTATAAAATTATAATTAGAAGTATTATTTTTGTAATTATTCGTTACGCAAACGCTTTTTTGTCCCATTTCATCGCAACTAGTCTCATCTGCATCATTTTTTATAATATATTCATTGTAACTGATTCTAAATGCTACAAATGATTGATTTGGTTCATACGTTGACCAATATTTAAGGCCAAGGGCAAGGGCACAACGGGCAGACGGCAAAAAAATCAACAATAACTTAGAAATAAACTTGTAGTATTTATAGAAAGGTTTCAAAGGTTTATTAAAATATCTAAACAATAGTTTCACTCTTGTTATTTCCGTTATTTTATTCACATATTTTAACAACTATCATCACATGATCTGCCTATAAGTATGTACTGTAATGGATTCTCCACAGTACACAAAAACCGTCTGGGGGGGGGGGTACGTGTCTAACCATCCCGTGCCCCCTTTCCTGGATCCGCCTATGGCCAAGGGACAAAAACTATTTCTCATTTAATGGAAATTCTGCTTTTGTAAGATCATTATGGATATTGGCTCAATCTGTCTTGCTTATTTTGAATGTTTTCTTTATTTGATTCTCTTTCACTTGGTTAAATTGTTGTTTATACTTTTAATAATAATCATTAAAAAAAGATGTTTTTGACTGAATAGCCTGAGAAACCTAAATCATAATTATTTAAATTATACTTGTTGATAGAAATAATACGTTAAGAAATATATAATTTAATATCCTCATTTGTCTCTAATTTAATATCCTACTAAGCTATAAAAATCGAAGTTTCTATAATGGGACCGGATGGGGCATTATTAAATTAGGATCAGCGAGAGAGGGCGATATACTTGCCTCTTTCTGTTACTGGCTATTGAAGTCGCATCTGATTGGCTACGAGGCATCCCCTCCACTGTATCTTTTTAGTCTTTCCCAGGATTTCAACAAGTCAAAAACTCTCTCCGAAGTAGTCGTACTGTACTTTAAGGGTTTGTAATTATTATTGATATTGTTAAAAGTTATTATCAACATTTCAATTATTTATATACTGTTGATGAATAATATTAATGTATCCGATATAATTGATCAATGAATTTCATCGAGATATTTTAATTAGTCATTTAAAAACATTTAATTTTTATTACGATTTACATATTTGATTACATTATTAATTTTTTTTAAATACATAAAATGGATATTAAAACATTTGATTTATTTTTCGATCAATTAAAGTTTATATTAACTACATGTCTATGTATATTTTTCATTTTGAATTAGCTATTTGAAGGAATAAGCAAAGAATTATTAAATTTTTAAAATATAGTACGATTTCAAACAGCTAAGACAGGATAGCCAACAGTTCCACCACAAATTCTGGATTGGCAACTGCATATTAAATATAAATGTATTTTAATTGTGTATTTTACAATGATGTACAATTTTTGGTGATTTTTTATTTGCAAAATTATTGAAATTAGTTAAAATTCACTTTTTCAGTTATTTGTGATTTTGCAATTACTTCAATGAGATACTGACGTTCCTTAGGCCTAAGGACCAAGTCCGCCATTTTGAATCAGAACTTCATAAAGAGATGAAATGTCGAATTTTTTTCACAGGTAATTAAATACAATTATATATTCAAATTTCACTTATAGTAGGACTAATTCGAATCATTATGAACATTTTTTCGTTTCATTAATACACAAGATTCTCGAATCTTATTGTAAAAAATATAACAATGAACTTTTATTACACAATAAGTCATCATATAACTTCTGTTAATATATATTATAATTTCTATAATCTTTCATCACTAAATAGCGTATTATTGTCTAGGTCTAAATTTCTGTAAAGGTACTTGATTTATTCAGATTATAAAAAGCAGGCCTAGTTTGGTTTTTTAAATATTTCTGAAATAAAAAAGTATTGGCATTATTATTGACAGTTTTGATGTTTATGAACACTATTAATTATTAATACATAATACATTAATTTTTGTTTTTTTATGGGTTCAAAATTCAAATAATAAGATTCTTGGAGTGCAAAGATTATGAACTTATACCAGTGATTATACCCCTTTGATTTCCATCTGCCATTTTGGATTTTAAAACAATCTGTATACAAATTATCATCCCCATGTTTAATTTTAGGATAACTTTTAGATTATTATAAACATTGTTGTTAAGCATATCTAAATTTATTGGTTAATAAATAAGTAATAATTGGTTAATAAATAAATAATAATAAAGAAAAAGATTATATGGACAATTATTGGTTAATAGTTATTAGCTTTATTTTTATTTTTGTTAACATGAGACTTAAATCCTTTCTGATCCTTATTGCTTAAATTAATAAATATAAATGGCCTCATTTATCTTAATGGGTTGTTAATTGAAATTATTTAAGCATCATGCTGTAAATAAAAAAACAAAATAAGTTGACTTAGTGTTTCTCTCAGCGATTTGATAAGTTTCAATTGAACAATAATTCTCTAAAACTACAGAGAGAGGGATATAAAATGGAATGCCTTAAAAAAGTTTATGCTGTTTCCGCTACTGTTTTGTTGTTTCATTTTTCAGGCCTTCTGAGGACCTCGAGGCTCATATCTGCTCTTCCTATCCAGACCGAGTTCCCATAGTGTGGAGAAAAGTATCATCATTATATTCTGTCCTCTTCAACCGCCTATGCTGGGTATGTCGGAATTCTGTTACATCCATCTCCAGCTCTCCCAGACATCAACTAACTTTGTGGATTCAGCCAGCCTCTTCTGCATCTCTTCTTTCCAGATCCTCCTTTAACCTGCACTTTGGCTCGGTAAGAAAAGTATTTAACTAATATTCAAGATTTATTTAGTTAATATTTATTGATTAACTTTTATAACAATTATGTTTTCATGCTGTTTTTTTTTATATATATGTTCTAATTTCCAGAACCTTCCTTCACTAAATAGCATATTTTATTAAGCCGATATTTCCATTCACTAAATTCTGATTATAGTAGGTATTAATTTACTATATTTATTATTTGTTCAATGAGTTGACAATTATTTGCTTCATTATTATTATTATTATTATGTTATGAGAGTTAAAATTATAAGATTAAAGATTCAGCTTTTTGTTTTTCTAATCAGTATTATAGAATTTAAAATACTAATTAATTGCCATAATTTATAGTTTAAAAATTAAAATTAATTAGTTAGATTTCAATAAGAATTTTAGAGTTGAAAATGGAACAAACTAAGTTAATTGTTATCAGCTCAAATAGCTCCTTAAAACTAAATGTGGAGAACAATGACATGGATCGCTTCTGAAATGTTAATCCTGTTTTAGTCACAAGTTGGAGTGAAGAATTGACCAGTTCAGAAAAATCATGAAATCTAGAAGGCCTCAGTATTTTTTGCATCCAACAATGCTGCTTCATCTTGAATGGCTCATTTCTTCAACTTCAATCTTCATAATCAGGTTTATTCTTTTTATTATTTGAAGAATAATATTCTGTCCCATGTTTTTGGTAGAACAATTTGTCTAGTATTCCTCTTGTATCTGAGATGGTAAGTTTTTCAAATAATGCTGATTGGTTCTTTTGTTTGGTGAACATATATAGGCTGTAATTTTATTATCTATTTCTCCATTGGGTCTAGTGTTTTTATATTGTAATCGTTACAGTCAAGTCGAAAAGGTCTTATTCTTCAATTGTTTAGAGAGGTAGCGGTACCATTTATAATCTTTTAGAATATATTCAGGCCGGGTCCCTCTGTTTTCTATTAGCAGTTGCTCTATTCCATTGTCTGGCTCTAAAATAGTAGTCATTCTAGGTGTTAGGATTTTCTACGATATTAAGTGCAAGGGTAATATTAGGTCTATTTTTGTTATTTTCAAAGGGATGTGGTAATCCTATGATTTTCAGTCATCTTAATACTAGTCTGAGTTGGCCGGTAATTACCTCTCATTCTGTCCAACTTGTCTAATATACCTCTTGTATCTGAGATGGTAAGTTTTTCAAATAATGCTGATTGTTTCTTTTGTTTGGTTAACATATAAAGGCTGTGATTTTATTGTCTATTTCTCCATTAGGTTTAGTGTTTTTATATTGTAATCCTTAGAGTCAAATCGAATAGGCCCTTATTCATCAATTGCGTAGGGAGGTAGCGGTACCATTTCTAATTTTTTAGAATATTTTAAGGCCGGGTCCCTCTTTTTTCTATTAGAAGTTGCTCTATTCCATAGTCTTATTCTAAAATAGTAGTCATTTTAGGTGTTGGGATCTTCTACGATATTAAGTAAAAGGGTAATTCTAGGTCTATTTTTTTTTATTTTCGGAGGGATGTGGTAACCCTAGGAATTTTCAGTCATCTTAATACAAGGGTAGTACTAGTCTGAGTTGGCCTGTAATTACCTCTCATTCTGCCCAACTTAGTCTAGTATTCCTCTTGTATCTTAAATGGTCAGTATTTCAAGTAGTGTTTTTTTTTTTTTTTATAACATATGTAGGTGTTAATTTTAGTTTCCATCTTTTAATTCGGATTGCATATTTTATCTTTTAATGGTTAGGTTTAAGTCAAATAGGCACTTAATGTTCATTTGCTAGGGGAGGTTGCGGTACTATTTTGCAATATTTAGAATATAGTAACGCCTGGTCACTCTATTTTCTATTAGAGGTTGCTCTATTCCATAGTCTTATTCTAAAATAGTAGTCATTCTAGGTGTTAGGATCGTCTACGATCTTAAGTACAAGGGTAATTCTAGGTCGATTTTTTTTATTTTCGGAGGGATGTAGTAACCCTAGGAATTTCAGTCATCTTAATACAAGGGTAGTACTAGCCTGAGTTGGCCGGTAATTACCTCTCATTCTGTCCAAATTTGTCTAGTATTCCTCTTGTACATTAACTGGTCAGTATTTCAAGTAGTGTTTTTTTTTTTTGGATAACATATGTAGGTGTTAATTTTAGTTTCCATCTTTTAATTAGGATCGCATATTTTATCTTTTAATGGTTAGGGTTAAGTTGAATAGGCACTTAATCTTCATTTGCTAGGGGAGGTGGTGGTACCATTTTCCAATATTTAGAATATAGAAAGGCCTGGTCACTCTTTTTTCTATTAGCAGTTTCTCTGTTCCATAGTCGGATTCTAAAATATTAGTCATTGTAATCCTTTGAGTCTAGTCGAATAGGAACTTATTCTTCAATTGTGTAGGGAGGTAGCAGTACCATTTATAATCTTTTAGAATATATTCAGGCCGGGTCCCTCTGTTTTCTATTAGCAGTTGCTCTATTCCATTGTCTGGCTCTAAAATAGTAGTCATTCTAGGTGTTAGGATTTTCTACGATATTAAGTGCAAGGGTAATATTAGGTCTATTTTTGTTATTTTCAAAGGGATGTGGTAATCCTATGATTTTCAGTCATCTTAATACTAGTCTGAGTTGGCCGGTAATTACCTCTCATTCTGTCCAACTTGTCTAATATACCTCTTGTATCTGAGATGGTAAGTTTTTCAAATAATGCTGATTGTTTCTTTTGTTTGGTTAACATATAAAGGCTGTGATTTTATTGTCTATTTCTCCATTAGGTTTAGTGTTTTTATATTGTAATCCTTAGAGTCAAATCGAATAGGCCCTTATTCATCAATTGCGTAGGGAGGTAGCGGTACCATTTCTAATTTTTTAGAATATTTTAAGGCCGGGTCCCTCTTTTTTCTATTAGAAGTTGCTCTATTCCATAGTCTTATTCTAAAATAGTAGTCATTTTAGGTGTTGGGATCTTCTACGATATTAAGTAAAAGGGTAATTCTAGGTCTATTTTTTTTTATTTTCGGAGGGATGTGGTAACCCTAGGAATTTTCAGTCATCTTAATACAAGGGTAGTACTAGTCTGAGTTGGCCTGTAATTAGCTCTCATTCTGCCCAACTTAGTCTAGTATTCCTCTTGTATCTTAAATGGTCAGTATTTCAAGTAGTGTTTTTTTTTTTTGGATAACATATGTAGGTGTTAATTTTAGTTTCCATCTTTTAATTAGGATCGCATATTTTATCTTTTAATGGTTAGGTTTAAGTCAAATAGGCACTTAATGTTCAATTGCTAGGGGAGGTGGCGGTACTATTTTCCAATATTTAAAATATAGTAACGCCTGGTCACTCTTTTTTCTATTAGCAGTTGCTCTATTCCATAGTCGGATTCTAAAATATTAGTCATTGTCATCCTTAGAGTCAAGTCGAATAGGCCCTTATTCATCAATTGCGTAGAGAGGTAGCAGTACCATTTCTAATTTTTTAGAATATTTTAAGGCCGGGTCCCTCTTTTTTCTATTAGAAGTTGCTCTATTCCATAGTCTTATTCTAAAATAGTAGTCATTCTAGGTGTTAGGATCTTCTACGATCTTAAGTACAGGGGTAATTCTAGGTCGATTTTTTTTATTTTCGGAGGGATGTGGTAACCCTAGGAATTTCAGTCATCTTAATACAAGGGTAGTACTAGCCTGAGTTGGCCGGTAATTACCTCTCATTCTGTCCAAATTTGTCTAGTATTCCTCTTGTACATTAACTGGTCAGTATTTCAAGTAGTGTTTTTTTTTTTTGGATAACATATGTAGGTGTTAATTTTAGTTTCCATCTTTTAATTAGGATCGCATATTTTATCTTTTAATGGTTAGGGTTAAGTTGAATAGGCACTTAATCTTCATTTGCTAGGGGAGGTAGCGGTACCATATCTAATTCTTTAGAATATATTCAGGCTGGGTCTTTCTTTTTTCTATTAGAAGTTGCTCTATTCCATAGTCTTATTCTAAAATAGTAGTCATTCTAGGTGTTAGGATCTTCTACGATCTTAAGTACAAGGGTAATTCTAGGTCGATTTTTTTTATTTTCGGAGGGATGTGGTAACCCTAGGAATTTCAGTCATCTTAATACAAGGGTAGTACTAGTCTGAGTTGGCCAGTAATTACCTCTCATTCTGTCCAACTTTGTCTCGTATTCCTCTTGTACATTAAATGGTCAGTATTTCAAGTAGTTTTTTTTTTTTTGGATAACATATGTAGGTGTTAATTTTAGTTTCCATCTTTTAATTAGGATTGCATATTTTATCTTTTAATGGTTAGGTTTAAGTCAAATAGGCACTTAATGTTCATTTGCTAGGGGAGGTGGCGGTAACATTTTCCAATATTTAGAATATAATAACGCCTGGTCACTCTTTTTTCTATTAGCAGTTGCTCTATTCCATAGTCGGATTCTAAAATATTAGTCATTGTAATCCTTAGAGTCTAGTCGAATAGGCCCTTATTCATCAATTGCGTAGAGAGGTAGCTGTACCATTTCTAATTTTTTAGAATATAGAAAGGCCTGGTCCCTCTTTTTTCTATTAGCAGTTGCTCTATTCCATAGTGTGATTATAAAATAGTAGTCATTCTAGGTGTTAGGATCTTCTACGATCTTAAGTACAGGGGTAATTCTAGGTCGATTTTTTTTATTTTCGGAGGGATGTAGTAACCCTAGGAATTTCAGTATCTTAATACAAGGGTAGTACTAGCCTGAGTAGGCCGGTAATTACCTCTCATTCTGTCCAACTTTGTCTCGTATTCCTCTTGTATCTTAAATGGTCAGTATTTCAAGTAATGTTTTTTTTTTTTATAACATATGTAGGTGTTAATTTTAGTTTCCATCTTTTAATTAGGATTGCATATTTTATCTTTTAATGGTTAGGTTTAAGTCAAATAGCACTTAATGTTCATTTGCTAGGGGAGGTGGCGGTACTATTTTCCAATATTTAGAATATAGTAACGCCTGGTCACTCTTTTTTCTATTAGCAGTTGCACTATTCCATAGTCGGATTCTAAAATATTAGTCATTGTAATCCTTAGAGTCCAGTCGAATAGGAACTTATTCTTCAATTGCGTAGGGAGGTAGCAGTACCATTTCTTATTTTTTAGAATATTTTCAGGCTGGGTCCCTCTTTTTTCTATTAGAAGTTGCTCTATTCCATAGTCTTATTCTAAAATAGTAGTCATTCTAGGTGTTAGGATCTTCTACGATCTTAAGTACAGGGGTAATTCTAGGTCGATTTTTTTTATTTTCGGAGGGATGTGGTAACCCTAGGAATTTCAGTCATCTTAAAACAAGAGTAGTACTAGTCTGAGTTGGCCAGTAATTACCTCTCATTCTGTCCAACTTTGTCTAGTATTCCTCTTGTATCTTAAATGGTCAGTATTTCAAGTAGTTTTTTTTTTTTGGATAACATATGTACTTGTTAATTTTAGTTTCCATCTTTTAATATGGATTGCATATTTTATCTTTTAATGGTTAGGTTTAAGTCAAATAGGCACTTAATCTTTATTTGCTAGGGGAGGTGGCGGTACCATTTTCCAATATTTAGAATATAGTAACGCCTGGTCACTCTTTTTTCTATTAGCAGTTGCTCTATTCCATAGTCGGATTCTAAAATATTAGTCATTGTAATCCTTAGAGTCTAGTCGAATAGGAACTTATTCTTCAATTGCGTAGGGAGTTAGCGGTACCATATCTAATTTTTTAGAATATATTCAGGCCGGATCTTTCTTTTTTCTATTAGAGGTTGCTCTATTCCATAGTCTTATTCTAAAATAGTAGTCATTCTAGGTGTTAGAATCCTCTACGATCTTAAGTACAAGCGTAATTCTAGGTCGATTTTTTTTATTTTTGGAGGGATGTAGTACCCCTAGGAATTTCAGTCATCTTAATACAAGGGTAGTACTAGCCTGAGTTGGCCGGTAATTACCTGTCATTCTGTCCAACTTTGTCTAGTATTCCTCTTGTACATTAAATGGTCAGTATTTCAAGTAGTTTTTTTTTTTTTGGATAACATATGTAGGTGTTAATTTTAGTTTCCATCTTTTAATTAGGATTGCATATTTTATCTTTTAATGGTCAGGTTTAAGTCAAATAGGCACTTAATGTTCATTTGCTAGGGGAGGTGGCGGTAACATTTTCCAATATTTAGAATATAATAACGCCTGGTCACTCTTTTTTCTATTAGCAGTTGCTCTATTCCATAGTCGGATTCTAAAATATTAGTCATTGTAATCCTTAGAGTCTAGTCGAATAGGCCCTTATTCATCAATTGCGTAGAGAGGTAGCTGTACCATTTCTAATTTTTTAGAATATAGAAAGGCCTGGTCCCTCTTTTTTCTATTAGCAGTTGCTCTATTCCATAGTGTGATTATAAAATAGTAGTCATTCTAGGTGTTAGGATCTTCTACGATCTTAAGTACAGGGGTAATTCTAGGTCGATTTTTTTTATTTTCGGAGGGATGTAGTAACCCTAGGAATTTCATTATCTTAATACAAGGGTAGTACTAGCCTGAGTAGGCCGGTAATTACCTCTCATTCTGTCCAACTTTGTCTCGTATTCCTCTTGTATCTTAAATGGTCAGTATTTCAAGTAATGTTTTTTTTTTTTATAACATATGTAGGTGTTAATTTTAGTTTCCATCTTTTAATTAGGATTGCATATTTTATCTTTTAATGGTTAGGTTTAAGTCAAATAGCACTTAATGTTCATTTGCTAGGGGAGGTGGCGGTACTATTTTCCAATATTTAGAATATAGTAACGCCTGGTCACTCTTTTTTCTATTAGCAGTTGCACTATTCCATAGTCGGATTCTAAAATATTAGTCATTGTAATCCTTAGAGTCCAGTCGAATAGGAACTTATTCTTCAATTGCGTAGGGAGGTAGCAGTACCATTTCTTATTTTTTAGAATATTTTCAGGCTGGGTCCCTCTTTTTTCTATTAGAAGTTGCTCTATTCCATAGTCTTATTCTAAAATAGTAGTCATTCTAGGTGTTAGGATCTTCTACGATCTTAAGTACAGGGGTAATTCTAGGTCGATTTTTTTTATTTTCGGAGGGATGTGGTAACCCTAGGAATTTCAGTCATCTTAAAACAAGAGTAGTACTAGTCTGAGTTGGCCAGTAATTACCTCTCATTCTGTCCAACTTTGTCTAGTATTCCTCTTGTATCTTAAATGGTCAGTATTTCAAGTAGTTTTTTTTTTTTGGATAACATATGTACTTGTTAATTTTAGTTTCCATCTTTTAATATGGATTGCATATTTTATCTTTTAATGGTTAGGTTTAAGTCAAATAGGCACTTAATCTTTATTTGCTAGGGGAGGTGGCGGTACCATTTTCCAATATTTAGAATATAGTAACGCCTGGTCACTCTTTTTTCTATTAGCAGTTGCTCTATTCCATAGTCGGATTCTAAAATATTAGTCATTGTAATCCTTAGAGTCTAGTCGAATAGGAACTTATTCTTCAATTGCGTAGGGAGTTAGCGGTACCATATCTAATTTTTTAGAATATATTCAGGCCGGGTCTTTCTTTTTTCTATTAGAGGTTGCTCTATTCCATAGTCTTATTCTAAAATAGTAGTCATTCTAGGTGTTAGAATCCTCTACGATCTTAAGTACAAGCGTAATTCTAGGTCGATTTTTTTTATTTTTGGAGGGATGTAGTACCCCTAGGAATTTCAGTCATCTTAATACAAGGGTAGTACTAGCCTGAGTTGGCCGGTAATTACCTGTCATTCTGTCCAACTTTGTCTAGTATTCCTCTTGTACATTAAATGGTCAGTATTTCAAGTAGTTTTTTTTTTTTTGGATAACATATGTAGGTGTTAATTTTAGTTTCCATCTTTTAATTAGGATTGCATATTTTATCTTTTAATGGTCAGGTTTAAGTCAAATAGGCACTTAATGTTCATTTGCTAGGGGAGGTGGCGGTACCATTTTCCAATATTTAGAATATAGTAACGCCTGGTCACTCTTTTTTCTATTAGCAGTTGCTCTATTCCATAGTCGGATTCTAAAATATTAGTCATTGTAATCCTTAGAGTCTAGTCGAATAGGAACTTATTCTTCAATTGCGTAGGGAGTTAGCGGTACCATATCTAATTTTTTAGAATATATTCAGGCCGGGTCTCTCTTTTTTCTATTAGAGGTTGCTCTATTCCATAGTCTTATTCTAAAATAGTAGTCATTCTAGGTGTTAGGATCCTCTACGATCTTAAGTACAAGGGTAATTCTAGGACGATTTTTTTTATTTTCGGAGGGATGTAGTAACCCTAGGAATTTCAATCATCTTAATACAAGGGTAGTACTAGCCTGAGTTGGCCGGTAATTACATCTCATTCAGTCCAACTTTGTCTCGTATTCCTCTTGTACTTTAAATGCTCAGTATTTCAAGTAGTTTTTTTTTTTTTGGAAAACATATGTAGGTGTTAATTTTAGTTTCCATCTTTTAATTAGGATTGCATATTTTATCTTTTAATGGTTAGGTTTAAGTCAAATAGGCACTTAATGTTCATTTGCTAGGGGAGGTGGCGGTACCATTTTCCATTATTTAGAATATAGAAATGCCTGGTCACTCTTTTTTCTATTAGCAGTTGCTCTGTTCCATAGTCGGATTCTAAAATATTAGTCATTGTCATCCTTAGAGTCAAGTCGAATAGGCCCTTATTCATCAATTGCGTAGAGAGGTAGCTGTAACATTTCTAATTTTTTAGAAAATAGAAAGGCCCGGTCCCTCTTTTTTCTATTAGCAGTTGCTCTATTCCATAGTGTGATTATAAAATAGTAGTCATTTTAGGTGTTAGGATCTTCTACGATCTTAAGTACACGGGTAATTCTAGGTCGATTTTTTTTATTTTGGTAATCCTAGGAATTTCCGTCATCTTAATACAAGGGTAGTACTAGTCTGAGTTGGCCGGTAATTACCTCTCATTCTGTCCAACTTTGTCTAGTATTCCTCTTGTACATTAAATGGTCAGTATTTCCAGTAGTTTTTTTTTTTTGGATAACATATGTAGGTGTTAATTTTAGTTTCCATCTTTTAATTAGGATTGCATATTTTATCTTTTAATGGTTAGGTTTAAGTCAAATAGGCACTTAATGTTCATTTGCTAGGGGAGGTGGCGGTACCATTTTCCATTATTTAGAATATAGAAATGCCTGGTCACTCTTTTTTCTATTAGCAGTTGCTCTGTTCCATAGTCGGATTCTAAAATATTAGTCATTGTCATCCTTAGAGTCAAGTCGAATAGGCCCTTATTCATCAATTGCGTAGAGAGGTAGCTGTAACATTTCTAATTTTTTAGAAAATAGAAAGGCCCGGTCCCTCTTTTTTCTATTAGCAGTTGCTCTATTCCATAGTCTTATTCTAAAATAGTAGTCATTCTAGGTGTTAGGATCTTCTACGATCTTAAGTACAAGGGTAATTCTAGGTCGTTTTTTTTTATTTTGGTAATCCTAGGAATTTCCGTCATCTTAATACAAGGGTAGTACTAGTCTGAGTTGGCCGGTAATTACCTCTCATTCTGCCCAACTTAGTCTAGTATTCCTCTTGTATATTAAATGGTCAGTATTTCAAGTAGTGTTTTTTTTTTTGATACCATATGTAGGTGTTAATTTTAGTTTCCATCTTTTAATTAGGATTGCATATTTTATCTTTTAATGGTTAGGTTTAAGTCAAATAGGCACTTAATGTTCATTTGTTAGGGGAGGTGGCGGTACTATTTTCCAATATTTAGAATATAGTAACGCTTGGTCACTCTTTTTTCTATTAGCAGTTGCTCTATTCCATAGTCGGATTCTAAAATATTAGTCATTGTAATCCTTAGAGTCTAGTCGAATAGGAACTTATTCTTCAATTGCGTAGGGATGTAGCAGTTTCATTTCTAATTTTTTAGAATATTTTCAGGCTGGGTCCCTCTTTTTTCTATTAGAAGTTTCTCTATTCCATAGTCTTATTCTAAAATAGTAGTCATTCTAGGTGTTAGGATCTTCTACGATCTTAAGTACAGGGGTAATTCTAGGTCGAATTTTTTTATTTTCGGAGGGATGTAGTAACCCTAGGAATTTCCGTCATCTTAATACAAGGGTAGTACTAGTCTGAGTTGGCCGGTAATTACCTCTCATTCTGCCCAACTTTGTCTAGTATTCCTCTTGTATCTTAAATGGTCAGTATTTCAAGTAGTGTTTTTTTTTTTTTTTGATAACATATGTAGGTGTTAATTTTAGTTTCCATCTTTATATTAGGATTGCATATTTTATCTTTTAATGGTTAGGTTTAAGTCAAATAGGCACTTAATCTTTATTTGCTAGGGGAGGTGGCGGTACCATTTTGCAATATTTAGAAAATAGTAACGCCTGATCACTCTTTTTTCTATAAGCAGTTGCTCTATTCCATAGTCGGATTCTAAAATATTAGTCATTGTAATCCTTAGAGTCTAGTCGAAAAGGAACTTATTCTTCAATTGCCTAGGGAGGCAGCAGTAACATTTCTAATTTTTTAGAATATTTTCAGGCTGGGTCCCTCTTTTTTCTATTAGCAGTTGCTCTATTCCATAGTGTGATTATAAAATAGTAGTCATTCTAGGTGTTAGGATCTTCTACGATCATAAGTACAGGGGTAATTCTAGGTCGATTTTTTTTATTTTCGGAGGGATGTAGTAACCCTAGGAATTTCAATATCTTAATACAAGGGTAGTACTAGCCTGAGTTGGCCGGTAATTACCTCTCATTCTGTCCAACTTTGTCTCGTATTCCTCTTGTATCTTAAATGGTCAGTATTTCAAGTAGTGTTTTTTTTTTTTTATACCATATGTAGGTGTTAATTTTAGTTTCCATCTTTTAATTAGGATTGCATATTTTATCTTTTAATGGTTAGGGTTAAGTCGAATAGGAACTTATTCTTCAATTGCGTAGGGATGTAGCAGTTTCATTTCTAATTTTTTAGAATATTTTCAGGCTGGGTCCCTCTTTTTTCCATTAGAAGTTGCTCTATTCCATAGTCTTATTCTAAAATAGTAGTCATTCTGGGTGTTAGGATCTTCTACGATCTTAAGTACACGGGTAATTCTAGGTCGATTTTTTTTATTTTGGTAATCCTAGGAATTTCCGTCATCTTAATACAAGGGTAGTACTAGTCTGAGTTGGCCGGTAATTACCTCTCATTCTGTCCAACTTTGTCTAGTATTCCTCTTGTACATTAAATGGTCAGTATTTCCAGTAGTTTTTTTTTTTTGGATAACATATGTAGGTGTTAATTTTAGTTTCCATCTTTTAATTAGGATTGCATATTTTATCTTTTAATGGTTAGGTTTAAGTCAAATAGGCACTTAATGTTCATTTGCTAGGGGAGGTGGCGGTACCATTTTCCATTATTTAGAATATAGAAATGCCTGGTCACTCTTTTTTCTATTAGCAGTTGCTCTGTTCCATAGTCGGATTCTAAAATATTAGTCATTGTCATCCTTAGAGTCAAGTCGAATAGGCCCTTATTCATCAATTGCGTAGAGAGGTAGCTGTAACATTTCTAATTTTTTAGAATATAGAAAGGCCTGGTCCCTCTTTTTTCTATTAGCAGTTGCTCTATTTCATAGTGTGATTCTAAAATAGTAGTCATTCTAGGTGTTAGGATCTTCTACGATCTTAAGTACAAATGTTATTCTAGGTCGATTTTTTTTATTTTGGTAATCCTAGGAATTTCAGTCATCTTAATACAAGGGTAGTACTAGTCTGAGTTGGCCGGTAATTACCTCTCATTCTGTCCAACTTTGTCTAGTATTCCTCTTGTACATTAAATGGTCAGTATTTCAAGTAGTTTTTTTTTTTGGATAACATATGTAGGTGTTAATTTTAGTTTCCATCTTTTAATTAGGATTGCATATTTTATATTTTAATGGTTAGGTTTAAGCCAAATAGGCACTTAATGTTCATTTGCTAGGGGAGGTGGCGGTACCATTTTCCATTATTTAGAATATAGAAATGCCTGGTCACTCTTTTTTCTATTAGCAGTTGCTCTGTTCCATAGTCGGATTCTAAAATATTAGTCATTGTCATCCTTAGAGTCAAGTCGAATAGGCCCTTATTCATCAATTGCGTACAGAGGTAGCTGTAACATTTCTAATTTTTTAGAAAATAGAAAGGCCCGGTCCCTCTTTTTTCTATTAGCAGTTGCTCTATTCCATAGTGTGATTATAAAATAGTAGTCATTTTAGGTGTTAGGATCTTCTACGATCTTAAGTACACGGGTAATTCTAGGTCGATTTTTTTTATTTTGGTAATCCTAGGAATTTCCGTCATCTTAATACAAGGGTAGTACTAGTCTGAGTTGGCCGGTAATTACCTCTCATTCTGTCCAACTTTGTCTAGTATTCCTCTTGTACATTAAATGGTCAGTATTTCAAGTAGTTTTTTTTTTTTGGATAACATATGTAGGTGTTAATTTTAGTTTCCATCTTTTAATTAGGATTGCATATTTTATCTTTTAATGGTTAGGTTTAAGTCAAATAGGCACTTAATATTCATTTGCTAGGGGAGGTGGCGGTACCATTATCCATTATTTAGAATATAGAAATGCCTGGTCACTCTTTTTTCTATTAGCAGTTGCTCTGTTCCATAGTCGGATTCTAAAATATTAGTCATTGTCATCCTTAGAGTCAAGTCGAATAGGCCCTTATTCATCAATTGCGTAGAGAGGTAGCTGTAACATTTCTAATTTTTTAGAAAATAGAAAGGCCCGGTCCCTCTTTTTTCTATTAGCAGTTGCTCTATTCCATAGTCTTATTCTAAAATAGTAGTCATTCTAGGTGTTAGGATCTTCTACGATCTTAAGTACAAGGGTAATTCTAGGTCGATTTTTTTTATTTTGGTAATCCTAGGAATTTCCGTCATCTTAATACAAGGGTAGTACTAGTCTGAGTTGACCGGTAATTACCTCTCATTCTGCCCAACTTAGTCTAGTATTCCTCTTGTATATTAAATGGTCAGTATTTCAAGTAGTGTTTTTTTTTTTTGATACCATATGTAGGTGTTAATTTTAGTTTCCATCTTTTAATTAGGATTGCATATTTTATCTTTTAATGGTTAGGTTTGAGTCAAATAGGCAGTTAATGTTCATTTGTTAGGGGAGGTGGCGGTACTATTTTCCAATATTTAGAATATAGTAACGCTTGGTCACTCTTTTTTCTATTAGCAGTTGCTCTATTCCATAGTCGGATTCTAAAATATTAGTCATTGTAATCCTTAGAGTCTAGTCGAATAGGAACTTATTCTTCCATTGCGTAGGGATGTAGCAGTTTCATTTCTAATTTTTTAGAATATTTTCAGGCTGGGTCCCTCTTTTTTCTATTAGAAGTTGCTCTATTCCATAGTCTTATTCTAAAATAGTAGTCATTCTAGGTGTTAGGATCTTCTACGATCTTAAGTACAGGGGTAATTCTAGGTCGATTTTTTTTATTTTCGGAGGGATGTAGTAACCCTAGGAATTTCCGTCATCTTAATACAAGGGTAGTACTAGTCTGAGTTGGCCGGTAATTACCTCTCATTCTGCCCAACTTTGTCTAGTATTCCTCTTGTACATTAAATGGTCAGTATTTCAAGTAGTTTTTTTTTTTTTGGATAACATATCTAGGTGTTAATTTTAGTTTCCATCTTTTAATTAGGATTGCATATTTTATCTTTTAATGGTTAGGTTTAAGTCAAATAGGCACTTAATGTTCATTTGCTAGGGGAGGTGGCGGTACTATTTTCCAATATTTAAAATATAGTAACGCCTGGTCACTCTTTTTTCTATTAGTAGTTGCTCTAGTCGGATTCTAAAATATTAGTCATTGTAATCCTTAGAGTCTAGTTGAATAGGAACTTATTCTTCAATTGCGTAGGGAGGTAGCAGTACCATTTCTAATTTTTTAGAATATTTTCAGGCTGGGTCCCTCTTTTTTCTATTAGAAGTTGCTCTATTCCATAGTCTTATTCTAAAATAGTAGTCATTCTAGGTGTTAGGATCTTCTACGATCTTAAGTACAGGGGTAATTCTAGGTCGATTTTTTTTATTTTCGGAGGGATGTAGTAACCCTAGGAATTTCAGTCATCTTAATACAAGGGTAGTACTAGCCTGAGTTGGCCGGTAATTACCTCTCATTCTGTCCAACATTGTCTAGTATTCCTCTTGTACATTAAATGGTCAGTATTTCAAGTAGTTTTTTTTTTTTGGATAACATATGTAGGTGTTAATTTTAGTTTCCATCTTTTAATTAGGATTGCATATTTTATCTTTTAATGGTTAGGTTTAAGTCAAATAGGCACTTAATGTTCATTTGCTAGGGGAGGTGGCAGTACCATTTTCCAATATTTAGAATATAGTAACGCCTGGTCACTCTTTTTTCTATTAGCAGTTGCTCTATTCCATAGTCGGATTCTAAAATATTAGTCATTGTCATCCTTAGAGTCAAGTCGAATAGGCCCTTATTCATCAATTGCGTAGAGAGGTAGCTGTAACATTTCTAATTTTTTAGAATATAGAAAGGCCTGGTCCCTCTTTTTTCTATTAGCAGTTGCTCTATTTCATAGTGTGATTCTAAAATAGTAGTCATTCTAGGTGTTAGGATCTTCTACGATCTTAAGTACAAATGTAATTCTAGGTCGATTTTTTTTATTTTGGTAATCCTAGGAATTTCAGTCATCTTAATACAAGGGTAGTACTAGTCTGAGTTGGCCGGTAATTACCTCTCATTCTGCCCAACTTAGTCTAGTATTCCTCATGTATATTAAATGGTCTGTATTTCAAGTAGTGTTTTTTTTTTTGGATAACATATGTAGGTGTAAATTTTAGTTTCCATCTTTTAATTAGGATTGCATATTTTATCTTTTAATTGCTAGGGTTAAGTCGAATAAGCACTTAATCTTCATTTGCTAGGGGAGGTAGCAGTACCATTTCTAATTTTTTAGAATATTTTAAGGCCTGGTCCCCCTTTTTTCTATTAGAAGTTGCTCTATTCCATAGTCTTATTCTAAAATAGTAGTCATTTTAGGTGTTGGGATCTTCTACGATATTAAGTAAAAGGGTAATTCTAGGTCTATTTTTTTTTATTTTCGGAGGGATGTGGTAACCCTAGGAATTTTCAGTCATCTTAATACAAGGGTAGTACTAGTCTGAGTTGGCCAGTAATTACCTCTCATTCTGTCCAACTTTGTCTAGTATTCCTCTTGTATCTTAAATGGTCAGTATTTCAAGTAGTGTTTTTTTTTTTTTTTGATAACATATGTATGTGTTAATTTTAGTTTCCATCTTTATATTAGGATTGCATATTTTATCTTTTAATGGTTAGGTTTAAGTCAAATAGGCACTTAATCTTTATTTGCTAGGGGAGGTGGCGGTACCATTTTGCAATATTTAGAAAATAGTTACGCCTGATCACTCTTTTTTCTATAAGCTGTTGCTCTATTCCATAGTCGGATTCGAAAATATTAGTCATTGTAATCCTTAGAGTCTAGTCGAAAAGGAACTTATTCTTCAATTGCCTAGGGAGGCAGCAGTAACATTTCTAATTTTTTAGAATATTTTCAGGCTGTGTCCCTCTTTTTTCTATTAGCAGTTGCTCTATTCCATAGTGTGATTATAAAATAGTAGTCATTCTAGGTGTTAGGATCTTCTACGATCATAAGTACAGGGGTAATTCTAGGTCGATTTTTTTTATTTTCGGAGGGATGTAGTAACCCTAGGAATTTCAGTATCTTAATACAAGGGTAGTACTAGCCTGAGTTGGCCGGTAATTACCTCTCATTCTGTCCAACTTTGTCTCGTATTCCTCTTGTATCTTAAATGGTCAGTATTTCAAGTAGTGTTTTTTTTTTTTTATACCATATGTAGGTGTTAATTTTAGTTTCCATCTTTTAATTAGGATTGCATATTTTATCTTTTAATGGTGAGGTTTAAGTCAAATAGGCACTTAATGTTCTTTTGCTAGGGGAGGTGGCGGTACTATTTTCCAATATCAAGAATATAGTAACGCCTGGTCACTCTTTTTTCTATTAGCAGTTGCTCTATTCCATAGTCGGATTCTAAAATATTAGTCATTGTAATCCTTAGAGTCTAGTCGAATAGGAACTTATTCTTTAATTGCGTAGGGAGGTAGCAGTACCATATCTAATTTTTTAGAAAATATTCAGGCTGGGTCTCTCATTTTTCTATTATAGAATGCTCTATTCCATAGTCTTAATCTAAAATAGTAATCATTCTAGGTGTTAGGATCTTCAACGATCTTAAGTACAAGGGTAATTCTAGGTCGATTTTTTTTATTTTCGGAGGGATGTAGTACCCCTAGGAATTTCAGTCATCTTAATACAAGGGTAGTACTAGTCTGAGTTGGCCAGTAATTACCTCTCATTCTGTCCAACTTTGTCTCGTATTCCTCTTGTACATTGAATGGTCAGTATTTCAAGTAGTTTTTTTTTTTTGGATAACATATGTACTTGTTAATTTTAGTTTCCATCTTTTAATTAGGATTGCATATTTTATCTTTTAATGGTTAGGTTTAAGTCAAATAGGCACTTAATGTTCATTTGCTAGGGGAGGTGGCAGTACCATTTTCCAATATTTAGAATATAGTAACGCCTGGTCACTCTTTTTTCTATTAGCAGTTGCTCTATTCCATAGTCGGATTCTAAAATATTAGTCATTGTCATCCTTAGAGTCAAGTCGAATAGGCCCTTATTCATCAATTGCGTAGAGAGGTAGCTGTAACATTTCTAATTTTTTAGAATATAGAAAGGCCTGGTCCCTCTTTTTTCTATTAGCAGTTGCTCTATTTCATAGTGTGATTCTAAAATAGTAGTCATTCTAGGTGTTAGGATCTTCTACGATCTTAAGTACAAATGTAATTCTAGGTCGATTTTTTTTATTTTGGTAATCCTAGGAATTTCAGTCATCTTAATACAAGGGTAGTACTAGTCTGAGTTGGCCGGTAATTACCTCTCATTCTGCCCAACTTAGTCTAGTATTCCTCATGTATATTAAATGGTCTGTATTTCAAGTAGTGTTTTTTTTTTTGGATAACATATGTAGGTGTAAATTTTAGTTTCCATCTTTTAATTAGGATTGCATATTTTATCTTTTAATTGCTAGGGTTAAGTCGAATAAGCACTTAATCTTCATTTGCTAGGGGAGGTAGCAGTACCATTTCTAATTTTTTAGAATATTTTAAGGCCTGGTCCCCCTTTTTTCTATTAGAAGTTGCTCTATTCCATAGTCTTATTCTAAAATAGTAGTCATTTTAGGTGTTGGGATCTTCTACGATATTAAGTAAAAGGGTAATTCTAGGTCTATTTTTTTTTATTTTCGGAGGGATGTGGTAACCCTAGGAATTTTCAGTCATCTTAATACAAGGGTAGTACTAGTCTGAGTTGGCCAGTAATTACCTCTCATTCTGTCCAACTTTGTCTAGTATTCCTCTTGTATCTTAAATGGTCAGTATTTCAAGTAGTGTTTTTTTTTTTTTTTGATAACATATGTATGTGTTAATTTTAGTTTCCATCTTTATATTAGGATTGCATATTTTATCTTTTAATGGTTAGGTTTAAGTCAAATAGGCACTTAATCTTTATTTGCTAGGGGAGGTGGCGGTACCATTTTGCAATATTTAGAAAATAGTTACGCCTGATCACTCTTTTTTCTATAAGCTGTTGCTCTATTCCATAGTCGGATTCGAAAATATTAGTCATTGTAATCCTTAGAGTCTAGTCGAAAAGGAACTTATTCTTCAATTGCCTAGGGAGGCAGCAGTAACATTTCTAATTTTTTAGAATATTTTCAGGCTGTGTCCCTCTTTTTTCTATTAGCAGTTGCTCTATTCCATAGTGTGATTATAAAATAGTAGTCATTCTAGGTGTTAGGATCTTCTACGATCATAAGTACAGGGGTAATTCTAGGTCGATTTTTTTTATTTTCGGAGGGATGTAGTAACCCTAGGAATTTCAGTATCTTAATACAAGGGTAGTACTAGCCTGAGTTGGCCGGTAATTACCTCTCATTCTGTCCAACTTTGTCTCGTATTCCTCTTGTATCTTAAATGGTCAGTATTTCAAGTAGTGTTTTTTTTTTTTTATACCATATGTAGGTGTTAATTTTAGTTTCCATCTTTTAATTAGGATTGCATATTTTATCTTTTAATGGTGAGGTTTAAGTCAAATAGGCACTTAATGTTCTTTTGCTAGGGGAGGTGGCGGTACTATTTTCCAATATCAAGAATATAGTAACGCCTGGTCACTCTTTTTTCTATTAGCAGTTGCTCTATTCCATAGTCGGATTCTAAAATATTAGTCATTGTAATCCTTAGAGTCTAGTCGAATAGGAACTTATTCTTTAATTGCGTAGGGAGGTAGCAGTACCATATCTAATTTTTTAGAAAATATTCAGGCTGGGTCTCTCATTTTTCTATTATAGAATGCTCTATTCCATAGTCTTAATCTAAAATAGTAATCATTCTAGGTGTTAGGATCTTCAACGATCTTAAGTACAAGGGTAATTCTAGGTCGATTTTTTTTATTTTCGGAGGGATGTAGTACCCCTAGGAATTTCAGTCATCTTAATACAAGGGTAGTACTAGTCTGAGTTGGCCAGTAATTACCTCTCATTCTGTCCAACTTTGTCTCGTATTCCTCTTGTACATTGAATGGTCAGTATTTCAAGTAGTTTTTTTTTTTTGGATAACATATGTACTTGTTAATTTTAGTTTCCATCTTTTAATAAGGTTTGCATATTTAATCTTTTAATGGTTAGGTTTAATTCAAATAGGCACTTAATGTTTATTTGCTAGGGGAGGTGGCGGTACCATTTTCCAATATTTAGAATATAGTAACGCCTGGTCACTCTTTTTTCTATTAGCAGTTGCTCTATTCCATAGTCGGATTCTAAAATATTAGTCATTGTAATCCTTAGAGTCTAGTCGAATAGGAACTTATTCTTCAATTGCGTAGGGAGTTAGCGGTACCATATCTAATTTTTTAGAATATATTCAGGCCGGGTCTCTCTTTTTTCTATTAGAGGTTACTCTATTCCATAGTCTTATTCTAAAATAGTAATCATTCTAGGTGTTAGGATATCAACGATCTTAAGTACAAGGGTAATTCTAGGTCGATTTTTTTTATTTTCGGAGGGATGTAGTAACCCTAGGAATTTCAGTCATCTTAATACAAGGGTAGTACTAGTCTGAGTTGGCCAGTAATTACCTCTCATTCTGTCCAACTTTGTCTCGTATTCCTCTTGTACATTGAATGGTCAGTATTTCAAGTAGTTTTTTTTTTTTGGATAACATATGTAGGTGTTAATTTTAGTTTCCATCTTTTAATTAGGATTGCATATTTTATCTTTTAATGGTTAGGTTTAAGTCAAATAGGCACTTAATGTTCATTTGCTAGGGGAGGTGGCAGTACCATTTTCCAATATTTAGAATATAGTAACGCCTGGTCACTCTTTTTTCTATTAGCAGTTGCTCTATTCCATAGTCGGATTCTAAAATATTAGTCATTGTAATCCTTAGAGTCTAGTCGAATAGGAACTTATTCTTCAATTGCGTAGGGAGTTAGCGGTACCATATCTAATTTTTTTAGAATATATTCAGGCCGGGTCTTTCTTTTTTCTATTAGAGGTTGCTCTATTCCATAGTCTTATTCTAAAATAGTAGTCATTCTAGGTGTTAGGATCTTCTACGATCTTAAGTACAGGGGTAATTCTAGGTCGATTTTTTTTATTTTCGGAGGGATGTAGTACCCCTAGGAATTTCAGTCATCTTAATACAAGGGTAGTACTAGCCTGAGTTGGCCGGTAATTACCTCTCATTCTGTCCAACTTTGTCTAGTATTCCTCTTGTACATTAAATGGTCAGTATTTCAAGTAGTTTTTTTTTTTTTGGATAACATATGTAGGTGTTAATTTTAGTTTCCATCTTTTAATTAGGATTGCATATTTTACCTTTTAATGGTTAGGTTTAAGTCAAATAGGCACTTAATGTTCATTTGCTAGGGGAGGTGGCGGTACCATTTTCCAATATTTAGAATATAGTAACGCCTGGTCACTCTTTTTTCTATTAGCAGTTGCTCTATTCCATAGTCGGATTCTAAAATATTAGTCATTGTAATCCTTAGAGTCTAGTCGAATAGGAACTTATTCTTCAATTGCGTAGGGAGTTAGCGGTACCATATCTAATTTTTTAGAATATATTCAGGCCGGGTCTCTCTTTTTTCTATTAGAGGTTGCTCTATTCCATAGTCTTATTCTAAAATAGTAGTCATTCTAGGTGTTAGGATCCTCTACGATCTTAAGTACAAGGGTAATACTAGGTCGATTTTTTTTATTTTCGGAGGGATGTAGTAACCCTAGGAATTTCAGTCATCTTAATACAAGGGTAGTACTAGCCTGAGTTGGCCGGTAATTACATCTCATTCAGTCCAACTTTGTCTCGTATTCCTCTTGTACTTTAAATGCTCAGTATTTCAAGTAGTTTTTTTTTTTTTGGACAACATATGTAGGTGTTAATTTTAGTTTCCATCTTTTAATTAGGATTGCATATTTTATCTTTTAATGGTTAGGTTTAAGTCAAATAAGCACTTAATGTTCATTTGCTAGGGGAGGTGGCGGTACCATTTTCCAATATTTAGAATATAGAAAGGCCTGGTCACTCTTTTTTCTATTAGCAGTTTCTCTGTTCCATAGTCGGATTCTAAAATATTAGTCATTGTAATCCTTAGAGTCTAGTCGAATAGGAACTTATTCTTCAATTGCCTAGGGAGGCAGCAGTAACATTTCTAATTTTTTAGAATATAGAATGACCTGGTCCCTTTTTTTTCTATTAGCAGTTTCTCTATTCCATAGTCTTATTCTAAAATAGTAGTCATTCTAGGTGTTAGGATCCTCTACGATCTTAAGTACAAGGGTAATTCTAGGTCGATTTTTTTTATTTTCGGAGGGATGTAGTACCCCTAGGAATTTCAGTCATCTTAATACAAGGGTAGTACTAGTCTGAGTTGGCCAGTAATTACCTCTCATTCTGTCCAACTTTGTCTCGTATTCCTCTTGTACATTGAATGGTCAGTATTTCAAGTAGTTTTTTTTTTTTGGATAACATATGTACTTGTTAATTTTAGTTTCCATCTTTTAATAAGGATTGCATATTTAATCTTTTAATGGTTAGGTTTAATTCAAATAGGCACTTAATGTTTATTTGCTAGGGGAGGTGGCGGTACCATTTTCCAATATTTAGAATATAGTAACGCCTGGTCACTCTTTTTTCTATTAGCAGTTGCTCTATTCCATAGTCGGATTCTAAAATATTAGTCATTGTAATCCTTAGAGTCTAGTCGAATAGGAACTTATTCTTCAATTGCGTAGGGAGTTAGCGGTACCATATCTAATTTTTTAGAATATATTCAGGCCGGGTCTCTCTTTTTTCTATTAGAGGTTACTCTATTCCATAGTCTTATTCTAAAATAGTAATCATTCTAGGTGTTAGGATATCAACGATCTTAAGTACAAGGGTAATTCTAGGTCGATTTTTTTTATTTTCGGAGGGATGTAGTAACCCTAGGAATTTCAGTCATCTTAATACAAGGGTAGTACTAGTCTGAGTTGGCCAGTAATTACCTCTCATTCTGTCCAACTTTGTCTCGTATTCCTCTTGTACATTGAATGGTCAGTATTTCAAGTAGTTTTTTTTTTTTGGATAACATATGTACTTGTTAATTTTAGTTTCCATCTTTTAATAAGGATTGCATATTTAATCTTTTAATGGTTAGGTTTAATTCAAATAGGCACTCAATGTTTATTTGCTAGGGGAGGTGGCGGTACCATTTTCCAATATTTAGAATATAGTAACGCCTGGTCACTCTTTTTTCTATTAGCAGTTGCTCTATTCCATAGTCGGATTCTAAAATATTAGTCATTGTAATCCTTAGAGTCTAGTCGAATAGGAACTTATTCTTCAATTGCGTAGGGAGTTAGCGGTACCATATCTAATTTTTTTAGAATATATTCAGGCCGGGTCTTTCTTTTTTCTATTAGAGGTTGCTCTATTCCATAGTCTTATTCTAAAATAGTAGTCATTCTAGGTGTTAGGATCTTCTACGATATTAAGTACAGGGGTAATTCTAGGTCGATTTTTTTTATTTTCGGAGGGATGTAGTACCCCTAGGAATTTCAGTCATCTTAATACAAGGGTAGTACTAGCCTGAGTTGGCCGGTAATTACCTCTCATTCTGTCCTACTTTGTCTAGTATTCCTCTTGTACATTAAATGGTCAGTATTTCAAGTAGTTTTTTTTTTTTTGGATAACATATGTAGGTGTTAATTTTAGTTTCCATCTTTTAATTAGGATTGCACATTTTATCTTTTAATGGTTAGGTTTAAGTCAAATAGCACTTAATGTTCATTTGCTAGGGGAGGTGGTGGTACTATTTTCCAATATTTAGAATATAGTAACGCCTGGTCACTCTTTTTTCTATTAGCAGTTGCACTATTCCATAGTCGGATTCTAAAATATTAGTCATTGTAATCCTTAGAGTCTAGTCGAATAGGAACTTATTCTTCAATTGCGTAGGGAGTTAGCGGTACCATATCTAATTTTTTAGAATATATTCAGGCCGGGTCTCTCTTTTTTCTATTAGAGGTTGCTCTATTCCATAGTCTTATTCTAAAATAGTAGTCATTCTAGGTGTTAGGATCCTCTACGATCTTAAGTACAAGGGTAATTCTAGGTCGATTTTTTTTATTTTCGGAGGGATATAGTAACCCTAGGAATTTCAGTCATCTTAATACAAGGGTAGTACTAGCCTGAGTTGGCCGGTAATTACATCTCATTCAGTCCAACTTTGTCTCGTATTCCTCTTGTACTTTAAATGCTCAGTATTTCAAGTAGTTTTTTTTTTTTTGGAAAACATATGTAGGTGTTAATTTTAGTTTCCATCTTTTAATTAGGATTGCATATTTTATCTTTTAATGGTTAGGTTTAAGTCAAATAAGCACTTAATGTTCATTTGCTAGGGGAGGTGGCGGTACCATTTTCCAATATTTAGAATATAGAAAGGCCTGGTCACTCTTTTTTCTATTAGCAGTTTCTCTGTTCCATAGTCGGATTCTAAAATATTAGTCATTGTAATCCTTAGAGTCTAGTCGAATAGGAACTTATTCTTCAATTGCGTAGGGAGGTAGCAGTACCATTTCTAATTTTTTAGAATATTTTCAGGCTGGGTCCCTCTTTTTTCTATTAGAAGTTGCTCTATTCCATAGTCTTATTCTAAAATAGTAGTCATTCTAGGTGTTAGAATCTTCTACGATCTTAAGTACAGGGGTAATTCTAGGTCGATTTTTTTTATTTTCGGAGGGATGTGGTAACCCTAGGAATTTTCAGTCATCTTAATACAAGGGTAGTACTAGCCTGAGTTGGCCGGTAATTACATCTCATTCAGTCCAACTTTGTCTCGTATTCCTCTTGTACTTTAAATGCTCAGTATTTCAAGTAGTTTTGTTTTTTTTGGAAAACATATGTAGGTGTTAATTTTAGTTTCCATCTTTTAATTAGGATTGCATATTTTATCTTTTAATGGTTAGGTTTAAGTCAAATAGGCACTTAATGTTCATTTGCTAGGGGAGGTGGCGGTACCATTTTCCAATATTTAGAATATAGTAACGCCTGTTCACTCTTTTTTCTATTAGCAGTTGCTCTATTCCATAGTCGGATTCTAAAATATTAGTCATTGTCATCCTTAGAGTCAAGTCGAATAGGCCCTTATTCATCAATTGCGTAGAGAGGTAGCTGTAACATTTCTAATTTTTTAGAATATAGAATGACCTGGTCCCTTTTTTTTCTATTAGCAGTTTCTCTATTCCATAGTCTTATTCTAAAATAGTAGTCATTCTAGGTGTTAGGATCCTCTACGATCTTAAGTACAAGGGTAATTCTAGGTCGATTTTTTTTATTTTCGGAGGGATATAGTAACCCTAGGAATTTCAGTCATCTTAATACAAGGGTAGTACTAGCCTGAGTTGGCCGGTAATTACATCTCATTCAGTCCAACTTTGTCTCGTATTCCTCTTGTACTTTAAATGCTCAGTATTTCAAGTAGTTTTTTTTTTTTTGGAAAACATATGTAGGTGTTAATTTTAGTTTCCATCTTTTAATTAGGATTGCATATTTTATCTTTTAATGGTTAGGTTTAAGTCAAATAAGCACTTAATGTTCATTTGCTAGGGGAGGTGGCGGTACCATTTTCCAATATTTAGAATATAGAAAGGCCTGGTCACTCTTTTTTCTATTAGCAGTTTCTCTGTTCCATAGTCGGATTCTAAAATATTAGTCATTGTAATCCTTAGAGTCTAGTCGAATAGGAACTTATTCTTCAATTGCGTAGGGAGGTAGCAGTACCATTTCTAATTTTTTAGAATATTTTCAGGCTGGGTCCCTCTTTTTTCTATTAGAAGTTGCTCTATTCCATAGTCTTATTCTAAAATAGTAGTCATTCTAGGTGTTAGAATCTTCTACGATCTTAAGTACAGGGGTAATTCTAGGTCGATTTTTTTTATTTTCGGAGGGATGTGGTAACCCTAGGAATTTTCAGTCATCTTAATACAAGGGTAGTACTAGCCTGAGTTGGCCGGTAATTACATCTCATTCAGTCCAACTTTGTCTCGTATTCCTCTTGTACTTTAAATGCTCAGTATTTCAAGTAGTTTTGTTTTTTTTGGAAAACATATGTAGGTGTTAATTTTAGTTTCCATCTTTTAATTAGGATTGCATATTTTATCTTTTAATGGTTAGGTTTAAGTCAAATAGGCACTTAATGTTCATTTGCTAGGGGAGGTGGCGGTACCATTTTCCAATATTTAGAATATAGTAACGCCTGGTCACTCTTTTTTCTATTAGCAGTTGCTCTATTCCATAGTCGGATTCTAAAATATTAGTCATTGTCATCCTTAGAGTCAAGTCGAATAGGCCCTTATTCATCAATTGCGTAGAGAGGTAGCTGTAACATTTCTAATTTTTTAGAATATAGAATGACCTGGTCCCTTTTTTTTCTATTAGCAGTTTCTCTATTCCATAGTGTGATTATAAAATAGTAGTCATTCTAGGTGTTAGGATCTTCTACGATCTTAAGTACAGGGGTAATTCTAGGTCGATTTTTTTTATTTTGGGAGGGATGTAGTAACCCTAGGAATTTCAGTCATCTTAATACAAGGGTAGTACTAGCCTGAGTTGGCCGGTAATTACCTCTCATTCTGTCCAACTTTGTCTAGTATTCCTCTTGTACATTAAATGGTCAGTATTTCAAGTAGTTTTTTTTTTTGGATAACATATGTAGGTGTTAATTTTAGTTTCCATCTTTTAATTAAGATTGCATATTTTATCTTTTAATGGTTAGGTTTAAGTCAAATAGGCAATTAATGTTCATTTGCTAGGGGAGGTGGCGGTACCATTTTCCATTATTTAGAATATACAAAAGCCTGGTCACTCTTTTTTCTATTAGCAGTTGCTCTGTTCCATAGTCGGATTCTAAAATATTAGTCATTGTCATCCTTAGAGTCAAGTCGAATAGGCCCTTATTCATCAATTGCGTAGAGAGGTAGCTGTAACATTTCTAATTTTTTAGAATATAGAAAGGCCTGCTCCCTCTTTTTTCTATTAGCAGTTGCTCTATTCCATAGTGTGATTCTAAAATAGTAGTCATTCTAGGTGTTAGGATCTTCTACGATCTTAAGTACAGGGGTAATTCTAGGTCGATTTTTTTTATTTTCGGAGGGATGTAGTAACCCTAGGAATTTCAGTCATCTTAATACAAGGGTACTACTAGCCTGAGTTGGCCGGTAATTACCTCTCATTCTATCCAACTTTGTCTAGTATTCCTCTTCTACATTAAATGGTCAGTATTTCAAGTAGTTTTTTTTTTTGGATAACATATGTAGGTGTTAATTTTAGTTTCCATCTTTTAATTAGGATTGCATATTTTATCTTTTAATGGTTAGGTTTAAGTCAAATAGGCACTTAATGTTCATTTGCTAGGGGAGGTGGTGGTACCATTTTCCAATATTTAGAATATAGAAAGGCCTGGTCACTCTTTTTTCTATTAGCAGTTTCTCTGTTCCATAGTCGGATTCTAAAATATTAGTCATTGTAATCCTTTGAGTCTAGTCGAATAGGAACTTATTCTTCAATTGTGTAGGGAGGTAGCAGTACCATTTCTAATTTTTTAGAATATTTTCAGGCTGGGTCCCTCTTTTTTCTATTAGAAGTTGCTCTATTCCATAGTCTTATTCTAAAATAGTAGTCATTCTAGGTGTTAGGATCTTCTACGATCTTAAGTACAGGGGTAATTCTAGGTCGATTTTTTTTATTTTCGGAGGGATGTAGTAACCCTAGGAATTTCAGTCATCTTAATACAAGGGTAGTACTAGCCTGAGTTGGCCGGTAATTACCTCTCATTCTGTCCAACTTTGTCTAGTATTCCTCTTGTACATTAAATGGTCAGTATTTCAAGTAGTTTTTTTTTTTTGGATAACATATGTAGGTGTTAATTTTAGTTTCCATCTTTTAATTAGGATTGCATATTTTATCTTTTAATGGTTAGGTTTAAGTCAAATAGGCACTTAATGTTCATTTGCTAGGGGATGTGGCGGTACCATTTTCCATTATTTAGAATATAGAAATGCCTGGTCACTCTTTTTTCTATTAGCAGTTGCTCTGTTCCATAGTCGGATTCTAAAATATTAGTCATTGTCATCCTTAGAGTCAAGTCGAATAGGCCCTTATTCATCAATTGCGTAGAGAGGTAGCTGTAACATTTCTAATTTTTTAGAAAATAGAAAGGCCCGGTCCCTCTTTTTTCTATTAGCAGTTGCTCTATTCCATAGTGTGATTATAAAATAGTAGTCATTTTAGGTGTTAGGATCTTCTACGATCTTAAGTACACGGGTAATTCTAGGTCGATTTTTTTTATTTTGGTAATCCTAGGAATTTCCGTCATCTTAATACAAGGGTAGTACTAGCCTGAGTTGGCCGGTAATTACCTCTCATTCTGTCCAACTTTGTCTAGTATTCCTCTTGTACATTAAATGGTCAGTATTTCAAGTAGTTTTTTTTTTTTGGATAACATATGTAGGTGTTAATTTTAGTTTCCATCTTTTAATTAGGATTGCATATTTTATCTTTTAATGGTTAGGTTGAAGTCAAATTGGCACTTAATGTTCATTTGCTAGGGGAGGTGGCGGTACCATTTTCCATTATTTAGAATATAGAAATGCCTGCTCACTCTTTTTTCTATTAGCAGTTGCTCTGTTCCATAGTCGGATTCTAAAATATTAGTCATTGTCATCCTTAGAGTCAAGTCGAATAGGCCCTTATTCATCAATAGCGTAGAGAGGTAGCTGTAACATTTCTAATTTTTTAGAAAATAGAAAGGCCCGGTCCCTCTTTTTTCTATTAGCAGTTGCTCTATTCCATAGTGTGATTATAAAATAGTAGTCATTTTAGGTGTTAGGATCTTCTACGATCTTAAGTACACGGGTAATTCTAGGTCGATTTTTTTAATTTTGGTAATCCTAGGAATTTCCGTCATCTTAATACAAGGGTAGTACTAGTCTCAGTTGGCCGGTAATTACCTCTCATTCTGTCCAACTTTGTCTAGTATTCCTCTTGTACATTAAATGGTCAGTATTTCAAGTAGTTTTTTTTTTTTGGATAACATATGTAGGTGTTAATTTTAGTTTCCATCTTTTAATTAGGATTGCATATTTTATCTTTTAATGGTTAGGTTTAAGTCAAATAGGCACTTAATGTTCATTTGCTAGGGGATGTGGCGGTACCATTTTCCATTATTTAGAATATAGAAATGCCTGGTCACTCTTTTTTCTATTAGCAGTTGCTCTGTTCCATAGTCGGATTCTAAAATATTAGTCATTGTCATCCTTAGAGTCAAGTCGAATAGGCCCTTATTCATCAATTGCGTAGAGAGGTAGCTGTAACATTTCTAATTTTTTAGAAAATAGAAAGGCCCGGTCCCTCTTTTTTCTATTAGCAGTTGCTCTATTCCATAGTGTGATTATAAAATAGTAGTCATTTTAGGTGTTAGGATCTTCTACGATCTTAAGTACACGGGTAATTCTAGGTCGATTTTTTTTATTTTGGTAATCCTAGGAATTTCCGTCATCTTAATACAAGGGTAGTACTAGTCTGAGTTTGCCGGTAATTACCTCTCATTCTGTCCAACTTTGTCTAGTATTCCTCTTGTACATTAAATGGTCAGTATTTCAAGTAGTTTTTTTTTTTTGGATAACATATGTAGGTGTTAATTTTAGTTTCCATCTTTTAATTTGGATTGCATATTTTATCTTTTAATGGTTAGGTTCAAGTCAAATAGGCACTTAATGTTCATTTGCTAGGGGAGGTGGCGGTACCATTTTCCATTATTTAGAATATAGAAATGCCTGGTCACTCTTTTTTCTATTAGCAGTTGCTCTGTTCCATAGTCGGATTCTAAAATATTAGTCATTGTCATCCTTAGAGTCAAGTCGAATAGGCCCTTATTCATCAATTGCGTAGAAAGGTAGCTGTAACATTTCTAATTTTTTAGAAAATAGAAAGGCCCGGTCCCTCTTTTTTCTATTAGCAGTTCCTCTATTCCATAGTCTTATTCTAAAATAGTAATCATTCTAGGTGTTAGGATCTTCTACGATCTTAAGTACAAGGGTAATTCTAGGTCGATTTTTTTTATTTTGGTAATCCTAGGAATTTCCGTCATCTTAATACAAGGGTAGTACTAGTCTGAGTTGGCCGGTAATTACCTCTCATTCTGCCCAACTTAGTCTAGTATTCCTCTTGTATATTAAATGGTCAGTATTTCAAGTAGTGTTTTTTTTTTTTTATACCATATGTAGGTGTTAATTTTAGTTTCCATCTTTTAATTAGGATTGCATATTTTATCTTTTAATGGTTAGGTTTGAGTCAAATAGGCACTTAATGTTCATTTGTTAGGGGAGGTGGCGGTACTATTTTCCAATATTTAGAATATAGTAACGCCTGGTCACTCTTTTTTCTATTAGCAGTTGCTCTATTCCATAGTCGGATTCTAAAATATTAGTCATTGTAATCCTTAGAGTCTAGTCGAATAGGAACTTATTCTTCAATTGCGTAGGGATGTAGCAGTTTGATTTCTAATTTTCTAGAATATTTTCAGGCTGGGTCCCTCTTTTTTCTATTAGAAGTTGCTCTATTCCATAGTCTTATTCTAAAATAGTAGTCATTCTAGGTGTTAGGATCTTCTACGATCTTAAGTACAGGGGTAATTCTAGGTCGATTTTTTTTATTTTCGGAGGGATGTAGTAACCCTAGGAATTTCCGTCATCTTAATACAAGGGTAGTACTAGTCTGAGTTGGCCGGTAATTACCTCTCATTCTGCCCAACTTAGTCTAGTATTCCTCTTGTATATTAAATGGTCACTATTTCAAGTAGGGTTTTTTTTTTTGGATAACATATGTAGGTGTAAATTTTAGTTTCCATCTTTTAATTAGGATTGCATATTTTATCTTTTAATGGTTAGGGTTAAGTCGAATAGGCACTTAATCTTCATTTGCTAGGGGAGGTAGCAGTACCATTTCTAATTTTTTAGAATATTTTAAGGCCTGGTCCCTCTTTTTTCTATTAGAAGTTGCTCTATTCCATAGTCTTATTCTAAAATAGAAGTCATTTTAGGTGTTAGGATCTTCTACGATATTAAGTAAAAGGGTAATTCTAGGTCTATTTTTTTTTATTTTCGGAGGGATGTAGTAACCCTAGGAATTTCAGTCATCTTAATACAAGGGTAGTACTAGCCTGAGTTGGCCGGTAATTACCTCTCATTCTGTCCAACTTTGTCTAGTATTCCTCTTGTACATTAAATGGTCAGTATTTCAAGTAGTTTTTTTTTTTTGGATAACATATGTAGGTGTTAATTTTAGTTTCCATCTTTTAATTAGGATTGCATATTTTATCTTTTAATGGTTAGGTTTAAGTCAAATAGGCACTTAATGTTCATTTGCTAGAGGAGGTGGCGGTACCATTTTCCAATATTTAGAATATAGAAATGCCTGGTCACTCTTTTTTCTATTAGCAGTTGCTCTGTTCCATAGTCGGATTCTAAAATATTAGTCATTGTCATCCTTAGAGTCAAGTCGAATAGGCCCTTATTCATCAATTGCGTAGAGAGGTAGCTGTAACATTTCTAATTTTTTAGAATATAGAAAGGCCTGGTCCCTCTTTTTTCTATTAGCAGTTGCTCTATTCCATAGTGTGATTCTAAAATAGTAGTCATTCTAGGTGTTAGGATCTTCTACGATCTTAAGTACAAATGTAATTCTAGGTCGATTTTTTTTATTTTGGTAATCCTAGGAATTTCCGTCATCTTAATACAAGGGTAGTACTAGTCTGAGTTGGCCGGTAATTACCTCTCATTCTGCCCAACTTAGTCTAGTATTCCTCATGTATATTAAATGGTCAGTATTTCAAGTAGTGTTTTTTTTTTTGGATAACATATGTAGGTGTAAATTTTAGTTTCCATCTTTTAATTAGGATTGCATATTTTATCTTTTAATGGTTAGGTTTAAGTCAAATAGGCACTTAATGTTCATTTGCTAGGGGAGATGGCGGTACCATTTTCCAATATTTAGAATATAGAAATGCCTGGTCACTCTTTTTTCTATTAGCAGTTGCTCTGTTCCATAGTCGGATTCTAAAATATTAGTCATTGTCATCCTTAGAGTCAAGTCAAATAGGCCCTTATTCATCAATTGCGTAGAGAGGTAGCTGTAACATTTCTAATTTTTTAGAATATAGAAAGGCCAGGTCCCTCTTTTTTCTATTAGCAGTTGCTCTATTCCATAGTCTTATTCTAAAATAGTAGTCATTCTAGGTGTTAGGATCTTCTACGATCTTAAGTACAGGGGTAATTCTAGGTCGATTTTTTTTATTTTCGGAGGGATGTAGTAACCCAAGGAATTTCACTCATCTTAATACAAGGGTAGTACTAGCCTGAGTTGGCCGGTAATTACCTCTCATTCTGTCCAACATTGTCTAGTATTCCTCTTGTACATTAAATGGTCAGTATTTCAAGTAGTTTTTTTTTTTTGGATAACATATGTAGGTGTTAATTTTAGTTTCCATCTTTTAATTAGGATTGCATATTTTATCTTTTAATGGTTAGGTTTAAGTCAAATAGGCACTTAATGTTCATTTGCTAGGGGAGGTGGCGGTACCATTTTCCAATATTTAGAATATAGTAACGCCTGGTCACTCTTTTTTCTATTAGCAGTTGCTCTATTCCATAGTCGGATTCTAAAATATTAGTCATTGTCATCCTTAGAGTCAAGTCGAATAGGCCCTTATTCATCAATTGCGTAGAGAGGTAGCTGTAACATTTCTAATTTTTTAGAATATAGAAAGGCCTGGTCCCTCTTTTTTCTATTAGCAGTTGCTCTATTTCATAGTGTGATTCTAAAATAGTAGTCATTCTAGGTGTTAGGATCTTCTACGATCTTAAGTACAAATGTAATTCTAGGTCGATTTTTTTTATTTTGGTAATCCTAGGAATTTCAGTCATCTTAATACAAGGGTAGTACTAGTCTGAGTTGGCCGGTAATTACCTCTCATTCTGCCCAACTTAGTCTAGTATTCCTCATGTATATTAAATGGTCTGTATTTCAAGTAGTGTTTTTTTTTTTGGATAACATATGTAGGAGTAAATTTTAGTTTCCATCTTTTAATTAGGATTGCATATTTTATCTTTTAATTGTTAGGGTTAAGTCGAATAGGCACTTAATCTTCATTTGCTAGGGGAGGTAGCAGTACCATTTCTAATTTTTTAGAATATTTTAAGGCCTCGTCCCTCTTTTTTCTATTAGAAGTTGCTCTATTCCATAGTCTTATTCTAAAATAGTAGTCATTTTAGATGTTAGGATCTTCTACGATATTAAGTAAAAGGGTAATTCTAGGTCTATTTTTTTTTATTTTCAGAGGGATGTGGTACCCTAGGAATTTCAGTCATCTTAATACAAGGGTAGTACTAGTCTGAGTTGGCCAGTAATTACCTCTCATTCTGTCCAACTTTGTCTCGTATTCCTCTTGTACATTGAATGGTCAGTATTTCAAGTAGTTTTTTTTTTTTTGGATAACATATGTACTTGTTAATTTTAGTTTCCATCTTTTAATTAGGATTGCATATTTTATCTTTTAATGGTTAGGTTTAAGTCAAATAGGCACTTAATGTTCATTTGCTAGGGGAGGTGGCGGTACCATTTTCCAATATTTAGAATATAGTAACGCCTGGTCACTCTTTTTTCTATTAGCAGTTGCTCTATTCCATAGTCGGATTCTAAAATATTAGTCATTGTAATCCTTAGAGTCTAGTCGAATAGGAACTTATTCTTCAATTGCGTAGGGAGGTAGCGGTACCATATCTAATTTTTTAGAATATATTCAGGCCGGGTCCCTCTTTTTTCTATTAGCAGTTGCTCTATTCCATAGTCTTATTCTAAAATAGTAGTCATTCTAGGTGTTAGGATCCTCTACGATCTTAAGTACAAGGGTAATTCTAGGTCGATATTTTTTTTTTCGGAGGGATGTAGTAACCCTAGGAATTTCACTCATCTTAATACAAGGGTAGTACTAGCCTGAGTTGGCCGGTAATTACATCTCATTCAGTCCAACTTTGTCTCGTATTCCTATTGTACTTTAAATGGTCAGTATTTCAAGTAGTTTTTTTTTATTTTGGAAAACATATGTAGGTGTTAATTTTAGTTTCCATCTTTTAATTAGGATTGCATATTTTATCTTTTAATGGTTAGGTTTAAGTCAAATAGGCACTTAATGTTCATTTGCTAGGGGAGGTGGCGGTACTATTTTCCAATATTTAGAATATAGAAAGGCCTGGTCACTCTTTTTTCTATTAGCAGTTGCTCTGTTCCATAGTCGGATTCTAAAATATCAGTCATTGTAATCCTTAGAGTCTAGTCGAATAGGAACTTATTCTTCAATTGCGTAGGGAGGTTGCAGTACCATTTCTAATTTTTTAGAATATTTTAAGGCCTGGTCCCTCTTTTTTCTATTAGAAGTTGCTCTATTCCATAGTCTTATTCTAAAATAGTAGTCATTCTAGGTGTTAGGATCTTCTACGATCTTAAGTACAGGGGTAATTCTAGGTCGATTTTTTTTTATTTTCGGAGGGATGTAGTAACCCTAGGAATTTCAGTCATCTTAATACAAGGGTAGTACTAGCCTGAGTTGGCCGGTAATTACCTCTCATTCTGTCCAACTTAGTCTAGTATTCCTCTTGTATATTAAATGGTCAGTATTTCAAGTAGTGTTTTTTTTTTTTGATACCATATGTAGGTGTTAATTTTAGTTTCCATCTTTTAATTAGGATTGCATATTTTATCTTTTAATGGTTAGGTTTAAGTCAAATAGGCACTTAATGTTCATTTGCTAGGGGAGGTGGCGGTACTATTTTCCAATATTTAGAATATAGTAACGCCTGGTCACTCTTTTTTCTATTAGCAGTTGCTCTATTCCATAGTCGGATTCTAAAATATTAGTCATTGTAATCCTTAGAGTCTAGTCGAATAGGAACTTATTCTTCAATTGCGTAGGGAGGTAGCAGTACCATTTCTAATTTTTTAGAATATTTTCAGGCTGGGTCCCTCTTTTTTCTATTAGAAGTTGCTCTATTCCATAGTCTTATTCTAAAATAGTAGTCATTCTAGGTGTTAGGATCTTCTACGATCTTAAGTACAGGGGTAATTCTAGGTCGATTTTTTTTATTTTCGGAGGGATGTGGTAACCCTAGGAATTTTCAGTCATCTTAATACAAGGGTAGTACTAGCCTGAGTTGGCCGGTAATTACATCTCATTCAGTCCAACTTTGTCTCGTATTCCTCTTGTACTTTAAATGCTCAGTATTTCAAGTAGTTTTGTTTTTTTTGGAAAACATATGTAGGTGTTAATTTTAGTTTCCATCTTTTAATTAGGATTGCATATTTTATCTTTTAATGGTTAGGTTTAAGTCAAATAGGCACTTAATGTTCATTTGCTAGGGGAGGTGGCGGTACCATTTTCCAATATTTAGAATATAGTAACGCCTGGTCACTCTTTTTTCTATTAGCAGTTGCTCTATTCCATAGTCGGATTCTAAAATATTAGTCATTGTCATCCTTAGAGTCAAGTCGAATAGGCCCTTATTCATCAATTGCGTAGAGAGGTAGCTGTAACATTTCTAATTTTTTAGAATATAGAATGACCTGGTCCCTTTTTTTTCTATTAGCAGTTTCTCTATTCCATAGTGTGATTATAAAATAGTAGTCATTCTAGGTGTTAGGATCTTCTACGATCTTAAGTACAGGGGTAATTCTAGGTCGATTTTTTTTATTTTGGGAGGGATGTAGTAACCCTAGGAATTTCAGTCATCTTAATACAAGGGTAGTACTAGCCTGAGTTGGCCGGTAATTACCTCTCATTCTGTCCAACTTTGTCTAGTATTCCTCTTATACATTAAATGGTCAGTATTTCAAGTAGTTTTTTTTTTTGGATAACATATGTAGGTGTTAATTTTAGTTTCCATCTTTTAATTAAGATTGCATATTTTATCTTTTAATGGTTAGGTTTAAGTCAAATAGGCAATTAATGTTCATTTGCTAGGGGAGGTGGCGGTACCATTTTCCATTATTTAGAATATACAAAAGCCTGGTCACTCTTTTTTCTATTAGCAGTTGCTCTGTTCCATAGTCGGATTCTAAAATATTAGTCATTGTAATCCTTAGAGTCTAGTCGAATAGGAACTTATTCTTCAATTGCGTAGGGAGGTAGCAGTACCATTTCTAATTTTTTAGAATATTTTCAGGCTGGGTCCCTCTTTTTTCTATTAGAAGTTCCTCTATTCCATAGTCTTATTCTAAAATAGTAGTCATTCTAGGTGTTAGGATCTTCTACGATCTTAAGTACAGGGGTAATTCTAGGTCGATTTTTTTTATTTTCGGAGGGATGTAGTAACCCTAGGAATTTCCGTCATCTTAATACAAGGGTAGTACTAGTCTGAGTTGGCCGGTAATTACCTCTCATTCTGCCCAACTTAGTCTAGTATTCTCTTGTATATTAAATGGTCACTATTTCAAGTAGTGTTTTTTTTTTTGGATAACATATGTAGGTGTAAATTTTAGTTTCCATCTTTTAATTAGGATTGCATATTTTATCTTTTAATGGTTAGGGTTAAGTCGAATAGGCACTTAATCTTCATTTGCTAGGGGAGGTAGCAGTACCATTTCTAATTTTTTAGAATATTTTAAGGCCTGGTCCCTCTTTTTTCTATTAGAAGTTGCTCTATTCCATAGTCTTATTCTAAAATAGTAGTCATTTTAGGTGTTAGGATCTTCTACGATATTAAGTAAAAGGGTAATTCTAGGTCTATTTTTTTTTATTTTCGGAGAAATGTAGTAACCCTAGGAATTTCAGTCATCTTAATACAAGGGTAGTACTAGCCTGAGTTGGCCGGTAATTACCTCTCATTCTGTCCAACTTTGTCTAGTATTCCTCTTGTACATTAAATGGTCAGTATTTCAAGTAGTTTTTTTTTTTTTGGATAACATATGTAGGTGTTAATTTTAGTTTCCATCTTTTAATTAGGATTGCATATTTTATCTTTTAATGGTTAGGTTTAAGTCAAATAGGCACTTAATGTTCATTTGCTAGGGGAGGTGGCGGTACCATTTTCCAATATTTAGAATATAGAAAGGCCTGGTCACTCTTTTTTCTATTAGCAGTTGCTCTGTTCCATAGTCGGATTCTAAAATATTAGTCATTGTAATCCTTTGAGTCTAGTCGAATAGGAACTTATTCTTCAATTGCGTAGGGAGGTAGCAGTACCATTTCTAATTTTTTAGAATATTTTCAGGCTGGGTCCCTCTTTTTTCTATTAGAAGTTGCTCTATTCCATAGTCTTATTCTAAAATAGTAGTCATTCTAGGTGTTAGGATCTTCTACGATCTTAAGTACAGGGGTAATTCTAGGTCGATTTTTTTTATTTTCGGAGGGATGTAGTAACCCTAGGAATTTCAGTCATCTTAATACAAGGGTAGTACTAGCCTGAGTTGGCCGGTAATTACCTCTCATTCTGTCCAATTTTGTCTCGTATTCCTCATGTATCTTAAATAGTCAGTATTTCAAGTAATGTTTTTTTTTTTTTATAACATATGTAGGTGTTAATTTTAGTTTCCATCTTTTAATTAGGATTGCATATTTTATCTTTTAATGGTTAGGTTTAAGTCAAATAGGCACTTAATGTTCATTTGCTAGGGGAGGTGGCGGTACCATTTTCCAATATTTAGAATATAGAAATGCCTGGTCACTCTTTTTTCTATTAGCAGTTGCTCTGTTCCATATTCGGATTCTAAAATATTAGTCATTGTCATCCTTAGAGTCAAGTCGAATAGGCCCTTATTCATCAATTGCGTAGAGAGGTAGCCTTAACATTTCTAAATTTTAGAATATAGAAAGGCCCGGTCCCTCTTTTTTCTATTAGCAGTTGCTCTATTCCATAGTGTGATTATAAAATAGTAGTCATTTTAGGTGTTAGGATCTTCTACGATCTTAAGTACAAGGGTAATTCTAGGTCGATTTTTTTTATTTTGGTAATCCTAGGAATTTCCGTCATCTTAATACAAGGGTAGTACTAGTCTGAGTTGGCCGGTAATTACCTCTCATTCTGCCCAACTTAGTCTAGTATTCCTCTTGTATATTAAATGGTCAGTATTTCAAGTAGTGTTTTTTTTTTTTGATACCATATGTATGTGTTAATTTTAGTTTCCATCTTTTAATTAGGATTGCTTATTTTATCTTTTAATGGTTAGGTTTGAGTCAACTAGGCACTTAATGTTCATTTGCTAGGGGAGGTGGCGGTACTATTTTCCAATATTTAGAATATAGTAACGCCTGGTCACTCTTTTTCCTATTAGCAGTTGCTCTATTCCATAGTCGGATTCTAAAATATTAGTCATTGTAATCCTTAGAGTC
The DNA here is from genome assembly GCA_037127475.1 of Arma custos. NCBI lineage: Eukaryota > Metazoa > Arthropoda > Insecta > Hemiptera > Pentatomidae > Arma > Arma custos. Next base: position 182,470 of record JBBAGI010000107.1, read on the forward strand.
TAGTCGAATAGGAACTTATTCTTCAATTGCGTAGGGAGGTTGCAGTACCATTTCTAATTTTTTAGAATATTTTAAGGCCTGGTCCCTCTTTTTTCTATTAGCAGTTGCTCTATTCCATAGTGTGATTATAAAATAGTAGTCATTTTAGGTGTTAGGATCTTCTACGATCTTAAGTACAAGGGTAATTCTAGGTCGATTTTTTTTATTTTGGTAATCCTAGGAATTTCCGTCATCTTAATACAAGGGTAGTACTAGTCTGAGTTGGCCGGTAATTACATCTCATTCTGCCCAACTTAGTCTAGTATTCCTCATGTATATTAAATGGTCAGTATTTCAAGTAGTGTTTTTTTTTTTGGATAACATATGTAGGTGTAAATTTTAGTTTCTATCTTTTAATTAGGATTGCATATTTCATCTTTTAATGGTTAGGGTTAAGTCGAATAGGCACTTAATCTTCATTTGCTAGGGGAGGTAGCAGTACCATTTCTAATTTTTTAGAATATTTTCATCCTGGGTCCCTCTTTTTTCTATTAAAAGTTGCTCTATTCCATAGTCTTATTCTAAAATAGTAGTCATTTTAGGTGTTAGGATCTTCTACGATCTTAAGTACAAGGGTAATTCTAGGTCTATTTTTTTTTATTTTCGGAGGGATGTGGTACCCTAGGAATTTCAGTCATCTTAATACAAGGGTAGTACTAGTCTGAGTTGGCCAGTAATTACCTCTCATTCTGTCCAACTTTGTCTCGTATTCCTCTTGTACATTAAATGGTCTGTATTTCAAGTATTTTTTTTTTTTTTGGATAACATATGTACTTGTTAATTTTAGTTTCCATCTTTTAATTAGGATTGCATATTTTATCTTTTAATGGTTAGGTTTAAGTCAAATAGGCACTTAATGTTCATTTGCTAGGGGAGGTGGCGGTACTATTTTCCAATATTTAGAATATAGTAACGCCTGGTCACTCTTTTTTCTATTAGCAGTTGCTCTATTCCATAGTCGGATTCTAAAATATTAGTCATTGTAATCCTTAGAGTCTAGTCGAATAGGAACTTATTCTTCAATTGCGTAGGGAGGTTGCAGTACCATTTCTAATTTTTTAGAATATTTTTAGGCCTGGTCCCTCTTTTTTCTATTAGCAGTTGCTCTATTCCATAGTGTGATTATAAAATAGTAGTCATTCTAGGTGTTAGGATCTTCTACGATCTTAAGTACAAGGGTAATTCTAGGTCGATTTTTTTTATTTTGGTAATCCTAGGAATTTCCGTCATCTTAATACAAGGGTAGTACTAGTCTGAGTTGGCCGGTAATTACATCTCATTCAGTCCAACTTAGTCTAGTATTCCTCTTGTATATAAAATGGTCAGTATTTCAAGTAGTGTTTTTTTTTTTTGATACCATATGTAGGTGTTAATTTTAGTTTCCATCTTTTAATTAGGATTGCATATTTTATCTTTTAATGGTTAGGTTTAAGTCAAATAGGCACTTAATGTTCATTTGCTAGGGGAGGTGGCGGTACTATTTTCCAATATTTAGAATATAGTAACGCATGGTCACTCTTTTTTCTATTAGCAGTTGCTCTATTCCATAGTCGGATTCTAAAATATTAGTCATTGTAATCCTTAGAGTCTAGTCGAATAGGAACTTATTCTTCAATTGCGTAGGGATGTAGCAGTTTCATTTCTAATTTTTTAGAATATTTTCAGGCTGGGTCCCTCTTTTTTCTATTAGAAGTTGCTCTATTCCATAGTCTTATTCTAAAATAGTAGTCATTCTAGGTGTTAGGATCTTCTACGATCTTAAGTACAGGGGTAATTCTAGGTCGATTTTTTTTATTTTCGGAGGGATGTAGTAACCCTAGGAATTTCCGTCATCTTAATACAAGGGTAGTACTAGTCTGAGTTGGCCGGTAATAACCTCTCATTCTGCCCAACTTAGTCTAGTATTCCTCTTGTATATTAAATGGTCAGTATTTCAAGTAGTGTTTTTTTTTTTTTTGATACCATATGTAGGTGTTAATTTTAGTTTCCATCTTTTAATTAGGATTGCATATTTTATCTTTTAATGGTTAGGTTTAAGTCAAATAGGCACTTAATGTTCTTTTGCTAGGGGAGGTGGCGGTATCATTTTCCAATATTTAGAATATAGTAACGCCTGGTCACTCTTTTTTCTATTAGCAGTTGCTCTATTCCATAGTCGGATTCTAAAATATTAGTCATTGTAATCCTTAGAGTCTAGTCGAATAGGAACTTATTCTTCAATTGCGTAGGGAGGTAGCAGTACCATTTCTAATTTTTTAGAACATTTTCAGGCTGGGTCCCTCTTTTTTCTATTAGAAGTTACTCTATTCCATAGTCTTATTCTAAAATAGTAGTCATTCTAGGTGTTAGGATCTTCTACGATCTTAAGTACAGGGGTAATTCTAGGTCGATTTTTTTTATTTTCGGAGGGATGTAGTAACCCTAGGAATTTCAGTCATCTTAATACAAGGGTAGTACTAGTCTGAGTTGGCCGGTAATTACCTCTCATTCTGTCCAACTTTGTCTAGTATTCCTCTTGTACATTAAATGGTCAGTATTTCAAGTAGTTTTTTTTTTTTGGATAACATATGTAGGTGTTAATTTTAGTTTCCATCTTTTAATTAGGATTGCATATTTTATCTTTTAATGGTTAGGTTTAAGTCAAATAGGCACTTAATGTTCAATTGCTAGGGGAGGTGGCGGTACTATTTTCCAATATTTAAAATATAGTAACGCCTGGTCACTCTTTTTTCTATTAGTAGTTGCTCTAGTCGGATTCTAAAATATTAGTCATTGTAATCCTTAGAGTCTAGTTGAATAGGAACTTATTCTTCAATTGCGTAGGGAGGTAGCAGTACCATTTCTAATTTTTTAGAATATTTTCAGGCAGGGTCCCTCTTTTTTCTATTAGAAGTTGCTCTATTCCATAGTCTTATTCTAAAATAGTAGTCATTCTAGGGGTTAGGATCTTCTACGATCTTAAGTACAGGGGTAATTCTAGGTCGATTTTTTTTATTTTCGGAGGGATGTAGTAACCCTAGGAATTTCAGTCATCTTAATACAAGGGTAGTACTAGCCTGAGTTGGCCGGTAATTACCTCTCATTCTATCCAACTTTGTCTAGTATTCCTCTTCTACATTAAATGGTCAGTATTTCAAGTAGTTTTTTTTTTTTGGATAACATATGTACTTGTTAATTTTAGTTTCCATCTTTTAATAAGGATTGCATATTTAATCTTTTAATGGTTAGGTTTAATTCAAATAGGCACTTAATGTTTATTTGCTAGGGGAGGTGGCGGTACAATTTTCCAATATTTAGAATATAGTAACGCCTGGTCACTCTTTTTTCTATTAGCAGTTGCTCTCTTCCATAGTCGGATTCTAAAATATTAGTCATTGTAATCCTTAGAGTCTAGTCGAATAGGAACTTATTCTTCAATTGCGTAGGGAGTTAGCGGTACCATATCTAATTTTTTTAGAATATATTCAGGCCGGGTCTTTCTTTTTTCTATTAGAGGTTGCTCTATTCCATAGTCTTATTCTAAAATAGTAGTCATTCTAGGTGTTAGGATCTTCTACGATCTTAAGTACAGGGGTAATTCTAGGTCGATTTTTTTTATTTTCGGAGGGATGTAGTACCCCTAGGAATTTCAGTCATCTTAATACAAGGGTAGTACTAGCCTGAGTTGGCCGGTAATTACCTCTCATTCTGTCCAACTTTGTCTAGTATTCCTCTTGTACATTAAATGGTCAGTATTTCAAGTAGTTTTTTTTTTTTTGGATAACATATGTAGGTGTTAATTTTAGTTTCCATCTTTTAATTAGGATTGCATATTTTACCTTTTAATGGTTAGGTTTAAGTCAAATAGGCACTTAATGTTCATTTGCTAGGGGAGGTGGCGGTACCATTTTCCAATATTTAGAATATAGTAACGCCTGGTCACTCTTTTTTCTATTAGCAGTTGCTCTATTCCATAGTCGGATTCTAAAATATTAGTCATTGTAATCCTTAGAGTCTAGTCGAATAGGAACTTATTCTTCAATTGCGTAGGGAGTTAGCGGTACCATATCTAATTTTTTAGAATATATTCAGGCCGGGTCTCTCTTTTTTCTATTAGAGGTTGCTCTATTCCATAGTCTTATTCTAAAATAGTAGTCATTCTAGGTGTTAGGATCCTCTACGATCTTAAGTACAAGGGTAATTCTAGGTCGATTTTTTTTATTTTCGGAGGGATGTAGTAACCCTAGGAATTTCAGTCATCTTAATACAAGGGTAGTACTAGCCTGAGTTGGCCGGTAATTACATCTCATTCAGTCCAACTTTGTCTCGTATTCCTCTTGTACTTTAAATGCTCAGTATTTCAAGTAGTTTTTTTTTTTTTGGAAAACATATGTAGGTGTTAATTTTAGTTTCCATCTTTTAATTAGGATTGCATATTTTATCTTTTAATGGTTAGGTTTAAGTCAAATAAGCACTTAATGTTCATTTGCTAGGGGAGGTGGCGGTACCATTTTCCAATATTTAGAATATAGAAAGGCCTGGTCACTCTTTTTTCTATTAGCAGTTTCTCTGTTCCATAGTCGGATTCTAAAATATTAGTCATTGTAATCCTTAGAGTCTAGTCGAATAGGAACTTATTCTTCAATTGCGTAGGGAGGTAGCAGTACCATTTCTAATTTTTTAGAATATTTTCAGGCTGGGTCCCTCTTTTTTCTATTAGAAGTTGCTCCATTCCATAGTCTTATTCTAAAATAGTAGTCATTCTAGGTGTTAGGATCTTCTACGATCTTAAGTACAGGGGTAATTCTAGGTCGATTTTTTTTATTTTCGGAGGGATGTGGTAACCCTAGGAATTTTCAGTCATCTTAATACAAGGGTAGTACTAGCCTGAGTTGGCCGGTAATTACATCTCATTCAGTCCAACTTTGTCTCGTATTCCTCTTGTACTTTAAATGCTCAGTATTTCAAGTTGTTTTGTTTTTTTTGGAAAACATATGTAGGTGTTAATTTTAGTTTCCATCTTTTAATTAGGATTGCATATTTTATCTTTTAATGGTTAGGTTTAAGTCAAATAGGCACTTAATGTTCATTTGCTAGGGGAGGTGGCGGTACCATTTTCCAATATTTAGAATATAGTAACGCCTGGTCACTCTTTTTTCTATTAGCAGTTGCTCTATTCCATAGTCGGATTCTAAAATATTAGTCATTGTCATCCTTAGAGTCAAGTCGAATAGGCCCTTATTCATCAATTGCGTAGAGAGGTAGCTGTAACATTTCTAATTTTTTAGAATATAGAATGACCTGGTCCCTTTTTTTTCTATTAGCAGTTTCTCTATTCCATAGTGTGATTATAAAATAGTAGTCATTCTAGGTGTTAGGATCTTCTACGATCTTAAGTACAGGGGTAATTCTAGGTCGATTTTTTTTATTTTGGGAGGGATGTAGTAACCCTAGGAATTTCAGTCATCTTAATACAAGGGTAGTACTAGCCTGAGTTGGCCGGTAATTACCTCTCATTCTGTCCAACTTTGTCTAGTATTCCTCTTATACATTAAATGGTCAGTATTTCAAGTAGTTTTTTTTTTTGGATAACATATGTAGGTGTTAATTTTAGTTTCCATCTTTTAATTAAGATTGCATATTTTATCTTTTAATGGTTAGGTTTAAGTCAAATAGGCAATTAATGTTCATTTGCTAGGGGAGGTGGCGGTACCATTTTCCATTATTTAGAATATACAAAAGCCTGGTCACTCTTTTTTCTATTAGCAGTTGCTCTGTTCCATAGTTGGATTCTAAAATATTAGTCATTGTCATCCTTAGAGTCAAGTCGAATAGGCCCTTATTCATCAATTGCGTAGAGAGGTAGCTGTAACATTTCTAATTTTTTAGAATATAGAAAGGCCTGCTCCCTCTTTTTTCTATTAGCAGTTGCTCTATTCCATAGTGTGATTCTAAAATAGTAGTCATTCTAGGTGTTAGGATCTTCTACGATCTTAAGTACAGGGGTAATTCTAGGTCGATTTTTTTTATTTTCGGAGGGATGTAGTAACCCTAGGAATTTCAGTCATCTTAATACAAGGGTAGTACTAGCCTGAGTTGGCCGGTAATTACATCTCATTCAGTCCATTTTTGTCTCGTATTCCTCTTGTACTTTAAATGCTCAGTATTTCAAGTAGTTTTTTTTTTTTTGGAAAACATATGTAGGTGTTAATTTTAGTTTCCATCTTTTAATTAGGATTGCATATTTTATCTTTTAATGGTTAGGTTTAAGTCAAATAAGCACTTAATGTTCATTTGCTAGGGGAGGTGGCGGTACCATTTTCCAATATTTAGAATATAGAAAGGCCTGGTCACTCTTTTTTCTATTAGCAGTTTCTCTGTTCCATAGTCGGATTCTAAAATATTAGTCATTGTAATCCTTAGAGTCTAGTCGAATAGGAACTTATTCTTCAATTGCGTAGGGAGGTAGCAGTACCATTTCTAATTTTTTAGAATATTTTCAGCCTGGGTCCCTCTTTTTTCTATTAGAAGTTGCTCTATTCAATAGTCTTATTCTAAAATAGTAGTCATTCTAGGTGTTAGGATCTTCTACGATCTTAAGTACAGGGGTAATTCTAGGTCGATTTTTTTTATTTTCGGAGGGATGTGGTAACCCTAGGAATTTTCAGTCATCTTAATACAAGGGTAGTACTAGCCTGAGTTGGCCGGTAATTACATCTCATTCAGTCCAACTTTGTCTCGTATTCCTCTTGTACTTTAAATGCTCAGTATTTCAAGTAGTTTTGTTTTTTTTGGAAAACATATGTAGGTGTTAATTTTAGTTTCCATCTTTTAATTAGGATTGCATATTTTATCTTTTAATGGTTAGGTTTAAGTCAAATAGGCACTTAATGTTCATTTGCTAGGGGAGGTGGCGGTACCATTTTCCAATATTTAGAATATAGTAACGCCTGGTCACTCTTTTTTCTGTTAGCAGTTGCTCTATTCCATAGTCGGATTCTAAAATATTAGTCATTGTCATCCTTAGAGTCAAGTCGAATAGGCCCTTATTCATCAATTGCGTAGAGAGGTAGCTGTAACATTTCTAATTTTTTAGAATATAGAATGACCTGGTCCCTTTTTTTTCTATTAGCAGTTTCTCTATTCCATAGTGTGATTATAAAATAGTAGTCATTCTAGGTGTTAGGATCTTCTACGATCTTAAGTACAGGGGTAATTCTAGGTCGATTTTTTTTATTTTGGGAGGGATGTAGTAAACCTAGGAATTTCAGTCATCTTAATACAAGGGTAGTACTAGCCTGAGTTGGCCGGTAATTACCTCTCATTCTGTCCAACTTTGTCTAGTATTCCTCTTGTACATTAAATGGTCAGTATTTCAAGTAGTTTTTTTTTTTGGATAACATATGTAGGTGTTAATTTTAGTTTCCATCTTTTAATTAAGATTGCATATTTTATCTTTTAATGGTTAGGTTTAAGTCAAATAGGCAATTAATGTTCATTTGCTAGGGGAGGTGGCGGTACCATTTTCCATTATTTAGAATATACAAAAGCCTGGTCACTCTTTTTTCTATTAGCAGTTGCTCTGTTCCATAGTCGGATTCTAAAATATTAGTCATTGTCATCCTTAGAGTCAAGTCGAATAGGCCCTTATTCATCAATTGCGTAGAGAGGTAGCTGTAACATTTCTAATTTTTTAGAATATAGAAAGGCCTGCTCCCTCTTTTTTCTATTAGCAGTTGCTCTATTCCATAGTGTGATTCTAAAATAGTAGTCATTCTAGGTGTTAGGATCTTCTACGATCTTAAGTACAGGGGTAATTCTAGGTCGATTTTTTTTATTTTCGGAGGGATGTAGTAACCCTAGGAATTTCAGTCATCTTAATACAAGGGTAGTACTAGCCTGAGTTGGCCGGTAATTACCTCTCATTCTATCCAACTTTGTCTAGTATTCCTCTTCTACATTAAATGGTCAGTATTTCAAGTAATTTTTTTTTTTGGATAACATATGTAGGTGTTAATTTTAGTTTCCATCTTTTAATTAGGATTGCATATTTTATCTTTTAATGGTTAGGTTTAAGTCAAATAGGCACTTAATGTTCATTTGCTAGGGGAGGTGGTGGTACCATTTTCCAATATTTAGAATATAGAAAGGCCTGGTCACTCTTTTTTCTATTAGCAGTTTCTCTGTTCCATAGTCGGATTCTAAAATATTAGTCATTGTAATCCTTTGAGTCTAGTCGAATAGGAACTTATTCTTCAATTGTGTAGGGAGGTAGCAGTACCATTTCTAATTTTTTAGAATATTTTCAGGCTGGGTCCCTCTTTTTTCTATTAGAAGTTGCTCTATTCCATAGGCTTATTCTAAAATAGTAGTCATTCTAGGTGTTAGGATCTTCTACGATCTTAAGTACAGGGGTAATTCTAGGTCGATTTTTTTTATTTTCGGAGGGATGTAGTAACCCTAGGAATTTCAGTCATCTTAATACAAGGGTAGTACTAGCCTGAGTTGGCCGGTAATTACCTCTCATTCTGTCCAACTTTGTCTAGTATTCCTCTTGTACATTAAATGGTCAGTATTTCAAGTAGTTTTTTTTTTTTGGATAACATATGTAGGTGTTAATTTTAGTTTCCATCTTTTAATTAGGATTGCATATTTTATCTTTTAATGGTTAGGTTTAAGTCAAATTGGCACTTAATGTTCATTTGCTAGGGGAGGTGGCGGTATCATTTTCCATTATTTAGAATATAGAAATGCCTGGTCACTCTTTTTTCTATTAGCAGTTGCTCTGTTCCATAGTCGGATTCTAAAATATTAGTCATTGTCATCCTTAGAGTCAAGTCGAATAGGCCCTTATTCATCAATTGCGTAGAGAGGTAGCTGTAACATTTCTAATTTTTTAGAAAATAGAAAGGCCCGGTCCCTCTTTTTTCTATTAGCAGTTGCTCTATTCCATAGTGTGATTATAAAATAGTAGTCATTTTAGGTGTTAGGATCTTCTATGATCTTAAGTACACGGGTAATTCTAGGTCGATTTTTTTTATTTTGGTAATCCTAGGAATTTCCGTCATCTTAATACAAGGGTAGTACTAGTCTCAGTTGGCCGGTAATTACCTCTCATTCTGTCCAACTTTGTCTAGTATTCCTCTTGTACATTAAATGGTCAGTATTTCAAGTAGTTTTTTTTTTTTGGATAACATATGTAGGTGTTAATTTTAGTTTCCATCTTTTAATTAGGATTGCATATTTTATCTTTTAATGGTTAGGTTTAAGTCAAATAGGCACTTAATGTTCATTTGCTAGGGGATGTGGCGGTACCATTTTCCATTATTTAGAATATAGAAATGCCTGGTCACTCTTTTTTCTATTAGCAGTTGCTCTGTTCCATAGTCGGATTCTAAAATATTAGTCATTGTCATCCTTAGAGTCAAGTCGAATAGGCCCTTATTCATCAATTGCGTAGAGAGGTAGCTGTAACATTTCTAATTTTTTAGAAAATAGAAAGGCCCGGTCCCTCTTTTTTCTATTAGCAGTTGCTCTATTCCATAGTGTGATTATAAAATAGTAGTCATTTTAGGTGTTAGGATCTTCTACGATCTTAAGTACACGGGTAATTCTAGGTCGATTTTTTTTATTTTGGTAATCCTAGGAATTTCCGTCATCTTAATACAAGGGTAGTACTAGCCTGAGTTGGCCGGTAATTACCTCTCATTCTGTCCAACTTTGTCTAGTATTCCTCTTGTACATTAAATGGTCAGTATTTCAAGTAGTTTTTTTTTTTTGGATAACATATGTAGGTGTTAATTTTAGTTTCCATCTTTTAATTAGGATTGCATATTTTATCTTTTAATGGTTAGGTTTAAGTCAAATTGGCACTTAATGTTCATTTGCTAGGGGAGGTGGCGGTACCATTTTCCATTATTTAGAATATAGAAATGCCTGGTCACTCTTTTTTCTATTAGCAGTTGCTCTGTTCCATAGTCGGATTCTAAAATATTAGTCATTGTCATCCTTAGAGTCAAGTCGAATAGGCCCTTATTCATCAATAGCGTAGAGAGGTAGCTGTAACATTTCTAATTTTTTAGAAAATAGAAAGGCCCGGTCCCTCTTTTTTCTATTAGCGGTTGCTCTATTCCATAGTGTGATTATAAAATAGTAGTCATTTTAGGTGTTAGGATCTTCTACGATCTTAAGTACACGGGTAATTCTAGGTCGATTTTTTTTATTTTGGTAATCCTAGGAATTTCCGTCATCTTAATACAAGGGTAGTACTAGTCTCAGTTGGCCGGTAATTACCTCTCATTCTGTCCAACTTTGTCTAGTATTCCTCTTGTACATTAAATGGTCAGTATTTCAAGTAGTTTTTTTTTTTTGGATAACATATGTAGGTGTTAATTTTAGTTTCCATCTTTTAATTAGGATTGCATATTTTATCTTTTAATGGTTAGGTTTAAGTCAAATAGGCACTTAATGTTCATTTGCTAGGGGATGTGGCGGTACCATTTTCCATTATTTAGAATATAGAAATGCCTGGTCACTCTTTTTTCTATTAGCAGTTGCTCTGTTCCATAGTCGGATTCTAAAATATTAGTCATTGTCATCCTTAGAGTCAAGTCGAATAGGCCCTTATTCATCAATTGCGTAGAGAGGTAGCTGTAACATTTCTAATTTTTTAGAAAATAGAAAGGCCCGGTCCCTCTTTTTTCTATTAGCAGTTGCTCTATTCCATAGTGTGATTATAAAATAGTAGTCATTTTAGGTGTTAGGATCTTCTACGATCTTAAGTACAGGGGTAATTCTAGGTCGATTTTTTTTATTTTGGTAATCCTAGGAATTTCCGTCATCTTAATACAAGGGTAGTACTAGCCTGAGTTGGCCGGTAATTACCTCTCATTCTGTCCAACTTTGTCTAGTATTCCTCTTGTACATTAAATGGTCAGTATTTCAAGTAGTTTTTTTTTTTTGGATAACATATGTAGGTGTTATTTTTAGTTTCCATCTTTTAATTAGGATTGCATATTTTATCTTTTAATGGTTAGGTTTAAGTCAAATTGGCACTTAATGTTCATTTGCTAGGGGAGGTGGCGGTACCATTTTCCATTATTTAGAATATAGAAATGCCTGGTCACTCTTTTTTCTATTAGCAGTTGCTCTGTTCCATAGTCGGATTCTAAAATATTAGTCATTGTCATCCTTAGAGTCAAGTCGAATAGGCCCTTATTCATCAATTGCGTAGAGAGGTAGCTGTAACATTTCTAATTTTTTAGAAAATAGAAAGGCCCGGTCCCTCTTTTTTCTATTAGCAGTTGCTCTATTCCATAGTGTGATTATAAAATAGTAGTCATTTTAGGTGTTAGGATCTTCTACGATCTTAAGTACACGGGTAATTCTAGGTCGATTATTTTTATTTTGGTAATCCTAGGAATTTCCGTCATCTTAATACAAGGGTAGTACTAGTCTCAGTTGGCCGGTAATTACCTCTCATTCTGTCCAACTTTGTCTAGTATTCCTCTTGTACATTAAATGGTCAGTATTTCAAGTAGTTTTTTTTTTTTGGATAACATATGTAGGTGTTAATTTTAGTTTCCATCTTTTAATTAGGATTGCATATTTTATCTTTTAATGGTTAGGTTTAAGTCAAATAGGCACTTAATGTTCATTTGCTAGGGGATGTGGCGGTACCATTTTCCATTATTTAGAATATAGAAATGCCTGGTCACTCTTTTTTCTATTAGCAGTTGCTCTGTTCCATAGTCGGATTCTAAAATATTAGTCATTGTCATCCTTACAGTCAAGTCGAATAGGCCCTTATTCATCAATTGCGTAGAGAGGTAGCTGTAACATTTCTAATTTTTTAGAAAATAGAAAGGCCCGGTCCCTCTTATTTCTATTAGCAGTTGCTCTATTCCATAGTGTGATTATAAAATAGTAGGCATTTTAGGTGTTAGGATCTTCTACGATCTTAAGTACACGGGTAATTCTAGGTCGATTTTTTTTATTTTGGTAATCCTAGGAATTTCCGTCATCTTAATACAAGGGTAGTACTAGTCTGAGTTGGCCGGTAATTACCTCTCATTCTGTGCAACTTTGTCTAGTATTCCTCTTGTACATTAAATGGTCAGTATTTCAAGTAGTTTTTTTTTTTTGGATAACATATGTAGGTGTTAATTTTAGTTTCCATCTTTTAATTAGGATTGCATATTTTATCTTTTAATGGTTAGGTTCAAGTCAAATAGGCACTTAATGTTCATTTGCTAGGGGAGGTGGCCGTACCATTTTCCATTATTTAGAATATAGAAATGCCTGGTCACTCTTTTTTCTATTAGCAGTTGCTCTGTTCCATAGTCGGATTCTAAAATATTAGTCATTGTCATCCTTAGAGTCAAGTCGAATAGGCCCTTATTCATCAATTGCGTAGAAAGGTAGCTGTAACATTTCTAATTTTTTAGAAAATAGAAAGGCCCGGTCCCTCTTTTTTCTATTAGCAGTTCCTCTATTCCATAGTCTTATTCTAAAATAGTAGTCATTCTAGGTGTTAGGATCTTCTACGATCTTAAGTACAAGGGTAATTCTAGGTCGATTTTTTTTATTTTGGTAATCCTAGGAATTTCCGTCATCTTAATACAAGGGTAGTACTAGTCTGAGTTGGCCGGTAATTACCTCTCATTCTGCCCAACTTAGTCTAGTATTCCTCTTGTATATTAAATGGTCAGTATTTCAAGTAGTGTTTTTTTTTTTTATACCATATGTAGGTGTTAATTTTAGTTTCCATCTTTTAATTAGGATTGCATATTTTATCTTTTAATGGTTGGGTTTGAGTCAAATAGGCACTTAATGTTCATTTGTTAGGGGAGGTGGCGGTACTATTTTCCAATATTTAGAATATAGTAACGCCTGGTCACTCTTTTTTCTATTAGCAGTTGCTCTATTCCATAGTCGGATTCTAAAATATTAGTCATTGTAATCCTTAGAGTCTAGTCGAATAGGAACTTATTCTTCAATTGCGTAGGGATGTAGCAGTTTCATTTCTAATTTTTTAGAATATTTTCAGGCTGGGTCCCTCTTTTTTCTATTAGAAGTTGCTCTATTCCATAGTCTTATTCTAAAATAGTAGTCATTCTAGGTGTTAGGATCTTCTACGATCTTAAGTACAGGGGTAATTCTAGGTCGATTTTTTTTATTTTCGGAGGGATGTAGTAACCCTAGGAATTTCCGTCATCTTAATACAAGGGTAGTACTAGTCTGAGTTGGCCGGTAATTACCTCTCATTCTGCCCAACTTAGTCTAGTATTCCTCTTGTATATTAAATGGTCACTATTTCAAGTAGGGTTTTTTTTTTTGGATAACATATGTAGGTGTAAATTTTAGTTTCCATCTTTTAATTAGTATTGCATATTTTATCTTTTAATGGTTAGGGTTAAGTCGAATAGGCACTTAATCTTCATTTGCTAGGGGAGGTAGCAGTACCATTTCTAATTTTTTAGAATATTTTAAGGCCTGGTCCCTCTTTTTTCTATTAGAAGTTGCTCTATTCCATAGTCTTATTCTAAAATAGAAGTCATTTTAGGTGTTAGGATCTTCTACGATATTAAGTAAAAGGGTAATTCTAGGTCTATTTTTTTTTATTTTCGGAGGGATGTAGTAACCCTAGGAATTTCAGTCATCTTAATACAAGGGTAGTACTAGCCTGAGTTGGCCGGTAATTACCTCTCATTCTGTCCAACTTTGTCTAGTATTCCTCTTGTACATTAAATGGTCAGTATTTCAAGTAGTTTTTTTTTTTTGGATAACATATGTAGGTGTTAATTTTAGTTTCCATCTTTTAATTAGGATTGCATATTTTATCTTTTAATGGTTAGGTTTAAGTCAAATAGGCACTTAATGTTCATTTGCTAGAGGAGGTGGCGGTACCATTTTCCAATATTTAGAATATAGAAATGCCTGGTCACTCTTTTTTCTATTAGCAGTTGCTGTGTTCCATAGTCGGATTCTAAAATATTAGTCATTGTCATCCTTAGAGTCAAGTCGAATAGGCCCTTATTAATCAATTGCGTAGAGAGGTAGCTGTAACATTTCTAATTTTTTAGAATATAGAAAGGCCTGGTCCCTCTTTTTTCTATTAGCAGTTGCTCTATTCCATAGTGTGATTCTAAAATAGTAGTCATTCTAGGTGTTAGGATCTTCTACGATCTTAAGTACAAATGTAATTCTAGGTCGATTTTTTTTATTTTGGTAATCCTAGGAATTTCCGTCATCTTAATACAAGGGTAGTACTAGTCTGAGTTGGCCGGTAATTACCTCTCATTCTGCCCAACTTAGTCTAGTATTCCTCATGTATATTAAATGGTCAGTATTTCAAGTAGTGTTTTTTTTTTTGGATAACATATGTAGGTGTAAATTTTAGTTTCCATCTTTTAATTAGGATTGCATATTTTATCTTTTAATGGTTAGGTTTAAGTCAAATAGGCACTTAATGTTCATTTGCTAGGGGAGATGGCGGTACCATTTTCCAATATTTAGAATATAGAAATGCCTGGTCACTCTTTTTTCTATTAGCAGTTGCTCTGTTCCATAGTCGGATTCTAAAATATTAGTCATTGTCATCCTTAGAGTCAAGTCAAATAGGCCCTTATTCATCAATTGCGTAGAGAGGTAGCTGTAACATTTCTAATTTTTTAGAATATAGAAAGGCCAGGTCCCTCTTTTTTCTATTAGCAGTTGCTCTATTCCATAGTCTTATTCTAAAATAGTAGTCATTCTAGGTGTTAGGATCTTCTACGATCTTAAGTACAGGGGTAATTCTAGGTCGATTTTTTTTATTTTCGGAGGGATGTAGTAACCCAAGGAATTTCACTCATCTTAATACAAGGGTAGTACTAGCCTGAGTTGGCCGGTAATTACCTCTCATTCTGTCCAACATTGTCTAGTATTCCTCTTGTACATTAAATGGTCAGTATTTCAAGTAGTTTTTTTTTTTTGGATAACATATGTAGGTGTTAATTTTAGTTTCCATCTTTTAATTAGGATTGCATATTTTATCTTTTAATGGTTAGGTTTAAGTCAAATAGGCACTTAATGTTCATTTGCTAGGGGAGGTGGCGGTACCATTTTCCAATATTTAGAATATAGTAACGCCTGGTCACTCTTTTTTCTATTAGCAGTTGCTCTATTCCATAGTCGGATTCTAAAATATTAGTCATTGTCATCCTTAGAGTCAAGTCGAATAGGCCCTTATTCATCAATTGCATAGAGAGGTAGCTGTAACATTTCTAATTTTTTAGAATATAGAAAGGCCTGGTCCCTCTTTTTTCTATTAGCAGTTGCTCTATTTCATAGTGTGATTCTAAAATAGTAGTCATTCTAGGTGTTAGGATCTTCTACGATCTTAAGTACAAATGTAATTCTAGGTCGATTTTTTTTATTTTGGTAATCCTAGGAATTTCAGTCATCTTAATACAAGGGTAGTACTAGTCTGAGTTGGCCGGTAATTACCTCTCATTCTGCCCAACTTAGTCTAGTATTCCTCATGTATATTAAATGGTCTGTATTTCAAGTAGTGTTTTTTTTTTTGGATAACATATGTAGGAGTAAATTTTAGTTTCCATCTTTTAATTAGGATTGCATATTTTATCTTTTAATTGTTAGGGTTAAGTCGAATAGGCACTTAATCTTCATTTGCTAGGGGAGGTAGCAGTACCATTTCTAATTTTTTAGAATATTTTAAGGCCTGGTCCCTCTTTTTTCTATTAGAAGTTGCTCTATTCTATAGTCTTATTCTAAAATAGTAGTCATTTTAGATGTTAGGATCTTCTACGATATTAAGTAAAAGGGTAATTCTAGGTCTATTTTTTTTTATTTTCAGAGGGATGTGGTACCCTAGGAATTTCAGTCATCTTAATACAAGGGTAGTACTAGTCTGAGTTGGCCAGTAATTACCTCTCATTCTGTCCAACTTTGTCTCGTATTCCTCTTGTACATTGAATGGTCAGTATTTCAAGTAGTTTTTTTTTTTTTGGATAACATATGTACTTGTTAATTTTAGTTTCCATCTTTTAATTAGGATTGCATATTTTATCTTTTAATGGTTAGGTTTAAGTCAAATAGGCACTTAATGTTCATTTGCTAGGGGAGGTGGCGGTACCATTTTCCAATATTTAGAATATAGTAACGCCTGGTCACTCTTTTTTCTATTAGCAGTTGCTCTATTCCATAGTCGGATTCTAAAATATTAGTCATTGTAATCCTTAGAGTCTAGTCGAATAGGAACTTATTCTTCAATTGCGTAGGGAGGTAGCGGTACCATATCTAATTTTTTAGAATATATTCAGGCCGGGTCCCTCTTTTTTCTATTAGCAGTTGCTCTATTCCATAGTCTTATTCTAAAATAGTAGTCATTCTAGGTGTTAGGATCCTCTACGATCTTAAGTACAAGGGTAATTCTAGGTCGATATTTTTTTTTTCGGAGGGATGTAGTAACCCTAGGAATTTCACTCATCTTAATACAAGGGTAGTACTAGCCTGAGTTGGCCGGTAATTACATCTCATTCAGTCCAACTTTGTCTCGTATTCCTATTGTACTTTAAATGGTCAGTATTTCAAGTAGTTTTTTTTTATTTTGGAAAACATATGTAGGTGTTAATTTTAGTTTCCATCTTTTAATTAGGATTGCATATTTTATCTTTTAATGGTTAGGTTTAAGTCAAATAGGCACTTAATGTTCATTTGCTAGGGGAGGTGGCGGTACTATTTTCCAATATTTAGAATATAGAAAGGCCTGGTCACTCTTTTTTCTATTAGCAGTTGCTCTGTTCCATAGTCGGATTCTAAAATATCAGTCATTGTAATCCTTAGAGTCTAGTCGAATAGGAACTTATTCTTCAATTGCGTAGGGAGGTTGCAGTACCATTTCTAATTTTTTAGAATATTTTAAGGCCTGGTCCCTCTTTTTTCTATTAGAAGTTGCTCTATTCCATAGTCTTATTCTAAAATAGTAGTCATTCTAGGTGTTAGGATCTTCTACGATCTTAAGTACAGGGGTAATTCTAGGTCGATTTTTTTTTATTTTCGGAGGGATGTAGTAACCCTAGGAATTTCAGTCATCTTAATACAAGGGTAGTACTAGTCTGAGTTGGCCAGTAATTACCTCTCATTCTGCCCAACTTAGTCTAGTATTCCTCTTGTATATTAAATGGTCAGTATTTCAAGTAGTGTTTTTTTTTTTTTATACCATATGTAGGTGTTAATTTTAGTTTCCATCTTTTAATTAGGATTGCATATTTTATCTTTTAATGGTTGGGTTTGAGTCAAATAGGCACTTAATGTTCATTTGCTAGGGGAGGTGGCGGTACTATTTTCCAATATTTAGAATATAGTAACGCCTGGTCACTCTTTTTTCTATTAGCAGTTGCTCTATTCCATAGTCGGATTCTAAAATATTAGTCATTGTAATCCTTAGAGTCTAGTCAAATAGGAACTTATTCTTCAATTGCGTAGGGAGGTAGCAGTACCATTTCTAATTTTTTAGAATATTTTCAGGCTGGGTCCCTCTTTTTTCTATTAGAAGTTGCTCTATTCCATAGTCTTATTCTAAAATAGTAGTCATTCTAGGTGTTAGGATCTTCTACGATCTTAAGTACAGGGGTAATTCTAGGTCGATTTTTTTTATTTTCGGAGGGATGTAGTAACCCAAGGAATTTCACTCATCTTAATACAAGGGTAGTACTAGCCTGAGTTGGCCGGTAATTACCTCTCATTCTGTCCAACATTGTCTAGTATTCCTCTTGTACATTAAATGGTCAGTATTTCAAGTAGTTTTTTTTTTTTGGATAACATATGTAGGTGTTAATTTTAGTTTCCATCTTTTAATTAGGATTGCATATTTTATCTTTTAATGGTTAGGTTTAAGTCAAATAGGCACTTAATGTTCATTTGCTAGGGGAGGTGGCGGTACCATTTTCCAATATTTAGAATATAGTAACGCCTGGTCACTCTTTTTTCTATTAGCAGTTGCTCTATTCCATAGTCGGATTCTAAAATATTAGTCATTGTCATCCTTAGAGTCAAGTCGAATAGGCCCTTATTCATCAATTGCATAGAGAGGTAGCTGTAACATTTCTAATTTTTTAGAATATAGAAAGGCCTGGTCCCTCTTTTTTCTATTAGCAGTTGCTCTATTTCATAGTGTGATTCTAAAATAGTAGTCATTCTAGGTGTTAGGATCTTCTACGATCTTAAGTACAAATGTAATTCTAGGTCGATTTTTTTTATTTTGGTAATCCTAGGAATTTCAGTCATCTTAATACAAGGGTAGTACTAGTCTGAGTTGGCCGGTAATTACCTCTCATTCTGCCCAACTTAGTCTAGTATTCCTCATGTATATTAAATGGTCTGTATTTCAAGTAGTGTTTTTTTTTTTGGATAACATATGTAGGAGTAAATTTTAGTTTCCATCTTTTAATTAGGATTGCATATTTTATCTTTTAATTGTTAGGGTTAAGTCGAATAGGCACTTAATCTTCATTTGCTAGGGGAGGTAGCAGTACCATTTCTAATTTTTTAGAATATTTTAAGGCCTGGTCCCTCTTTTTTCTATTAGAAGTTGCTCTATTCTATAGTCTTATTCTAAAATAGTAGTCATTTTAGATGTTAGGATCTTCTACGATATTAAGTAAAAGGGTAATTCTAGGTCTATTTTTTTTTATTTTCAGAGGGATGTGGTACCCTAGGAATTTCAGTCATCTTAATACAAGGGTAGTACTAGTCTGAGTTGGCCAGTAATTACCTCTCATTCTGTCCAACTTTGTCTCGTATTCCTCTTGTACATTGAATGGTCAGTATTTCAAGTAGTTTTTTTTTTTTTGGATAACATATGTACTTGTTAATTTTAGTTTCCATCTTTTAATTAGGATTGCATATTTTATCTTTTAATGGTTAGGTTTAAGTCAAATAGGCACTTAATGTTCATTTGCTAGGGGAGGTGGCGGTACCATTTTCCAATATTTAGAATATAGTAACGCCTGGTCACTCTTTTTTCTATTAGCAGTTGCTCTATTCCATAGTCGGATTCTAAAATATTAGTCATTGTAATCCTTAGAGTCTAGTCGAATAGGAACTTATTCTTCAATTGCGTAGGGAGGTAGCGGTACCATATCTAATTTTTTAGAATATATTCAGGCCGGGTCCCTCTTTTTTCTATTAGCAGTTGCTCTATTCCATAGTCTTATTCTAAAATAGTAGTCATTCTAGGTGTTAGGATCCTCTACGATCTTAAGTACAAGGGTAATTCTAGGTCGATATTTTTTTTTTCGGAGGGATGTAGTAACCCTAGGAATTTCACTCATCTTAATACAAGGGTAGTACTAGCCTGAGTTGGCCGGTAATTACATCTCATTCAGTCCAACTTTGTCTCGTATTCCTATTGTACTTTAAATGGTCAGTATTTCAAGTAGTTTTTTTTTATTTTGGAAAACATATGTAGGTGTTAATTTTAGTTTCCATCTTTTAATTAGGATTGCATATTTTATCTTTTAATGGTTAGGTTTAAGTCAAATAGGCACTTAATGTTCATTTGCTAGGGGAGGTGGCGGTACTATTTTCCAATATTTAGAATATAGAAAGGCCTGGTCACTCTTTTTTCTATTAGCAGTTGCTCTGTTCCATAGTCGGATTCTAAAATATCAGTCATTGTAATCCTTAGAGTCTAGTCGAATAGGAACTTATTCTTCAATTGCGTAGGGAGGTTGCAGTACCATTTCTAATTTTTTAGAATATTTTAAGGCCTGGTCCCTCTTTTTTCTATTAGAAGTTGCTCTATTCCATAGTCTTATTCTAAAATAGTAGTCATTCTAGGTGTTAGGATCTTCTACGATCTTAAGTACAGGGGTAATTCTAGGTCGATTTTTTTTTATTTTCGGAGGGATGTAGTAACCCTAGGAATTTCAGTCATCTTAATACAAGGGTAGTACTAGTCTGAGTTGGCCAGTAATTACCTCTCATTCTGCCCAACTTAGTCTAGTATTCCTCTTGTATATTAAATGGTCAGTATTTCAAGTAGTGTTTTTTTTTTTTTATACCATATGTAGGTGTTAATTTTAGTTTCCATCTTTTAATTAGGATTGCATATTTTATCTTTTAATGGTTGGGTTTGAGTCAAATAGGCACTTAATGTTCATTTGCTAGGGGAGGTGGCGGTACTATTTTCCAATATTTAGAATATAGTAACGCCTGGTCACTCTTTTTTCTATTAGCAGTTGCTCTATTCCATAGTCGGATTCTAAAATATTAGTCATTGTAATCCTTAGAGTCTAGTCAAATAGGAACTTATTCTTCAATTGCGTAGGGAGGTAGCAGTACCATTTCTAATTTTTTAGAATATTTTCAGGCTGGGTCCCTCTTTTTTCTATTAGAAGTTGCTCTATTCCATAGTCTTATTCTAAAATAGTAGTCATTCTAGGTGTTAGGATCTTCTACGATCTTAAGTACAGGGGTAATTCTAGGTCGATTTTTTTTATTTTCGGAGGGATGTAGTAACCCTAGGAATTTCCGTCATCTTAATACAAGGGTAGTACTAGTCTGAGTTGGCCGGTAATTACCTCTCATTCTGCCCAACTTAGTCTAGTATTCTCTTGTATATTAAATGGTCACTATTTCAAGTAGTGTTTTTTTTTTTGGATAACATATGTAGGTGTAAATTTTAGTTTCCATCTTTTAATTAGGATTGCATATTTTATCTTTTAATGGTTAGGGTTAAGTCGAATAGGCACTTAATCTTCATTTGCTAGGGGAGGTAGCAGTACCATTTCTAATTTTTTAGAATATTTTAAGGCCTGGTCCCTCTTTTTTCTATTAGAAGTTGCTCTATTCCATAGTCTTATCTACTACAATATAGTCATTTTAGGTGTTAGGATCTTCTACGATATTAAGTAAAAGGGTAATTCTAGGTCTATTTTTTTTTATTTTCGGAGAAATGTAGTAACCCTAGGAATTTCAGTCATCTTAATACAAGGGTAGTACTAGCCTGAGTTGGCCGGTAATTACCTCTCATTCTGTCCAACTTTGTCTAGTATTCCTCTTGTACATTAAATGGTCAGTATTTCAAGTAGTTTTTTTTTTTTGGATAACATATGTAGGTGTTAATTTTAGTTTCCATCTTTTAATTAGGATTGCATATTTTATCTTTTAATGGTTAGGTTTAAGTCAAATAGGCACTTAATGTTCATTTGCTAGGGGAGGTGGCGGTACCATTTTCCAATATTTAGAATATAGAAAGGCCTGGTCACTCTTTTTTCTATTAGCAGTTGCTCTGTTCCATAGTCGGATTCTAAAATATTAGTCATTGTAATCCTTTGAGTCTAGTCGAATAGGAACTTATTCTTCAATTGCGTAGGGAGGTAGCAGTACCATTTCTAATTTTTTAGAATATTTTCAGGCTGGGTCCCTCTTTTTTCTATTAGAAGTTGCTCTATTCCATAGTCTTATTCTAAAATAGTAGTCATTCTAGGTGTTAGGATCTTCTACGATCTTAAGTACAGGGGTAATTCTAGGTCGATTTTTTTTATTTTCGGAGGGATGTAGTAACCCTAGGAATTTCAGTCATCTTAATACAAGGGTAGTACTAGCCTGAGTTGGCCGGTAATTACCTCTCATTCTGTCCAATTTTGTCTCGTATTCCTCATGTATCTTAAATAGTCAGTATTTCAAGTAATGTTTTTTTTTTTTTATAACATATGTAGGTGTTAATTTTAGTTTCCATCTTTTAATTAGGATTGCATATTTTATCTTTTAATGGTTAGGTTTAAGTCAAATAGGCACTTAATGTTCATTTGCTAGGGGAGGTGGCGGTACCATTTTCCAATATTTAGAATATAGAAATGCCTGGTCACTCTTTTTTCTATTAGCAGTTGCTCTGTTCCATATTCGGATTCTAAAATATTAGTCATTGTCATCCTTAGAGTCAAGTCGAATAGGCCCTTATTCATCAATTGCGTAGAGAGGTAGCTGTAACATTTCTAAATTTTAGAATATAGGAAGGCCCGGTCCCTCTTTTTTCTATTAGCAGTTGCTCTATTCCATAGTGTGATTATAAAATAGTAGTCATTTTAGGTGTTAGGATCTTCTACGATCTTAAGTACAAGGGTAATTCTAGGTCGATTTTTTTTATTTTGGTAATCCTAGGAATTTCCGTCATCTTAATACAAGGGTAGTACTAGTCTGAGTTGGCCGGTAATTACCTCTCATTCTGCCCAACTTAGTCTAGTATTCCTCTTGTATATTAAATGGTCAGTATTTCAAGTAGTGTTTTTTTTTTTTGATACCATATGTATGTGTTAATTTTAGTTTCCATCTTTTAATTAGGATTGCATATTTTATCTTTTAATGGTTAGGTTTGAGTCAAATAGGCACTTAATGTTCATTTGCTAGGGGAGGTGGCGGTACTATTTTCCAATATTTAGAATATAGTAACGCCTGGTCACTCTTTTTCCTATTAGCAGTTGCTCTATTCCATAGTCGGATTCTAAAATATTAGTCATTGTAATCCTTAGAGTCTAGTCGAATAGGAACTTATTCTTCAATTGCGTAGGGAGGTTGCAGTACCATTTCTAATTTTTTAGAATATTTTAAGGCCTGGTCCCTCTTTTTTCTATTAGCAGTTGCTCTATTCCATAGTGTGATTATAAAATAGTAGTCATTTTAGGTGTTAGGATCTTCTACGATCTTAAGTACAAGGGTAATTCTAGGTCGATTTTTTTTATTTTGGTAATCCTAGGAATTTCCGTCATCTTAATACAAGGGTAGTACTAGTCTGAGTTGGCCGGTAATTACATCTCATTCTGCCCAACTTAGTCTAGTATTCCTCATGTATATTAAATGGTCAGTATTTCAAGTAGTGTTTTTTTTTTTGGATAACATATGTAGGTGTAAATTTTAGTTTCTATCTTTTAATTAGGATTGCATATTTCATCTTTTAATGGTTAGGGTTAAGTCGAATAGGCACTTAATCTTCATTTGCTAGGGGAGGTAGCAGTACCATTTCTAATTTTTTAGAATATTTTCATCCTGGGTCCCTCTTTTTTCTATTAAAAGTTGCTCTATTCCATAGTCTTATTCTAAAATAGTAGTCATTTTAGGTGTTAGGATCTTCTACGATATTAAGTAAAAGGGTAATTCTAGGTCTATTTTTTTTTATTTTCGGAGGGATGTGGTACTCTAGGAATTTCAGTCATCTTAATACAAGGGTAGTACTAGTCTGAGTTGGCCAGTAATTACCTCTCATTCTGTCCAACTTTGTCTCGTATTCCTCTTGTACATTGAATGGTCTGTATTTCAAGTATTTTTTTTTTTTTTGGATAACATATGTACTTGTTAATTTTAGTTTCCATCTTTTAATTAGGATTGCATATTTTATCTTTTAATGGTTAGGTTTAAGTCAAATAGGCACTTAATGTTCATTTGCTAGGGGAGGTGGCGGTACTATTTTCCAATATTTAGAATATAGTAACGCCTGGTCACTCTTTTTTCTATTAGCAGTTGCTCTATTCCATAGTCGGATTCTAAAATATTAGTCATTGTAATCCTTAGAGTCTAGTCGAATAGGAACTTATTCTTCAATTGCGTAGGGAGGTTGCAGTACCATTTCTAATTTTTTAGAATATTTTAAGGCCTGGTCCCTCTTTTTTCTATTAGCAGTTGCTCTATTCCATAGTGTGATTATAAAATAGTAGTCATTCTAGGTGTTAGGATCTTCTACGATCTTAAGTACAAGGGTAATTCTATGTCGATTTTTTTTATTTTGGTAATCCTAGGAATTTCCGTCATCTTAATACAAGGGTAGTACTAGTCTGAGTTGGCCGGTAATTACATCTCATTCAGTCCAACTTAGTCTAGTATTCCTCTTGTATATAAAATGGTCAGTATTTCAAGTAGTGTTTTTTTTTTTTGATACCATATGTAGGTGTTAATTTTAGTTTCCATCTTTTAATTAGGATTGCATATTTTATCTTTTAATGGTTAGGTTTAAGTCAAATAGGCACTTAATGTTCATTTGCTAGGGGAGGTGGCGGTACTATTTTCCAATATTTAGAATATAGTAACGCATGGTCACTCTTTTTTCTATTAGCAGTTGCTCTATTCCATAGTCGGATTCTAAAATATTAGTCATTGTAATCCTTAGAGTCTAGTCGAATAGGAACTTATTCTTCAATTGCGTAGGGATGTAGCAGTTTCATTTCTAATTTTTTAGAATATTTTCAGGCTGGGTCCCTCTTTTTTCTATTAGAAGTTGCTCTATTCCATAGTCTTATTCTAAAATAGTAGTCATTCTAGGTGTTAGGATCTTCTACGATCTTAAGTACAGGGGTAATTCTAGGTCGATTTTTTTTATTTTCGGAGGGATGTAGTAACCCTAGGAATTTCCGTCATCTTAATACAAGGGTAGTACTAGTCTGAGTTGGCCGGTAATTACCTCTCATTCTGCCCAACTTAGTCTAGTATTCCTCTTGTATATTAAATGGTCAGTATTTCAAGTAGTGTTTTTTTTTTTTTGATACCATATGTAGGTGTTAATTTTAGTTTCCATCTTTTAATTAGGATTGCATATTTTATCTTTTAATGGTTAGGTTCAAGTCAAATAGGCACTTAATGTTCTTTTGCTAGGGGAGGTGGCGGTACTATTTTCCAATATTTAAAATATAGTAACGCCTGGTCACTCTTTTTTCTATTAGTAGTTGCTCTAGTCGGATTCTAAAATATTAGTCATTGTAATCCTTAGAGTCTAGTTGAATAGGAACTTATTCTTCAATTGCGTAGGGAGGTAGCAGTACCATTTCTAATTTTTTAGAATATTTTCAGGCTGGGTCCCTCTTTTTTCTATTAGAAGTTGCTCTATTTCATAGTCTTATTCTAAAATAGTAGTCATTCTAGGTGTTAGGATCTTCTACGATCTTAAGTACAGGGGTAATTCTAGGTCGATTTTTTTTATTTTCGGAGGGATGTAGTAACCCTAGGAATTTCAGTCATCTTAATACAAGGGTAGTACTAGCCTGAGTTGGTCGGTAATTACCTCTCATTCTATCCAACTTTGTCTAGTATTCCTCTTCTACATTAAATGGTCAGTATTTCAAGTAGTCTTTTTTTTTGGATAACATATGTAGGTGTTAATTTTAGTTTCCATCTTTTAATTAGGATTGCATATTTTATCTTTTAATGGTTAGGTTTAAGTCAAATAGGCACTTAATGTTCATTTGCTAGGGGAGGTTGTGGTACCATTTTCCAATATTTAGAATATAGAAAGGCCTGGTCACTCTTTTTTCTATTAGCAGTTTCTCTGTTCCATAGTCGGATTCTAAAATATTAGTCATTGTAATCCTTTGAGTCTAGTCGAATAGGAACTTATTCTTCAATTGTGTAGGGAGGTAGCAGTACCATTTCTAATTTTTTAGAATATTTTCAGGCTGGGTCCCTCTTTTTTCTATTAGAAATTGCTCTATTCCATAGTCTTATTCTAAAATAGTAGTCATTCTAGGTGTTAGGATCTTCTACGATCTTAAGTACAGGGGTAATTCTAGGTCGATTTTTTTTATTTTCGGAGGGATGTAGTAACCCTAGGAATTTCAGTCATCTTAATACAAGGGTAGTACTAGCCTGAGTTGGCCGGTAATTACCTCTCATTCTGTCCAACTTTGTCTAGTATTCCTCTTGTACATTAAATGGTCAGTATTTCAAGTAGTTTTTTTTTTTGGATAACATATGTAGGTGTTAATTTTAGTTTCCATCTTTTAATTAGGATTGCATATTTTATCTTTTAATGGTTAGGTTTGAGTCAAATAGGCACTTAATGTTCATTTGCTAGGGGAGGTGGCGGTACTATTTTCCAATATTTAGAATATAGTAACGCCTGGTCACTCTTTTTCCTATTAGCAGTTGCTCTATTCCATAGTCGGATTCTAAAATATTAGTCATTGTAATCCTTAGAGTCTAGTCGAATAGGAACTTATTCTTCAATTGCGTAGGGAGGTTGCAGTACCATTTCTAATTTTTTAGAATATTTTAAGGCCTGGTCCCTCTTTTTTCTATTAGCAGTTGCTCTATTCCATAGTGTGATTATAAAATAGTAGTCATTTTAGGTGTTAGGATCTTCTACGATCTTAAGTACAAGGGTAATTCTAGGTCGATTTTTTTTATTTTGGTAATCCTAGGAATTTCCGTCATCTTAATACAAGGGTAGTACTAGTCTGAGTTGGCCGGTAATTACATCTCATTCTGCCCAACTTAGTCTAGTATTCCTCATGTATATTAAATGGTCAGTATTTCAAGTAGTGTTTTTTTTTTTGGATAACATATGTAGGTGTAAATTTTAGTTTCTATCTTTTAATTAGGATTGCATATTTCATCTTTTAATGGTTAGGGTTAAGTCGAATAGGCACTTAATCTTCATTTGCTAGGGGAGGTAGCAGTACCATTTCTAATTTTTTAGAATATTTTCATCCTGGGTCCCTCTTTTTTCTATTAAAAGTTGCTCTATTCCATAGTCTTATTCTAAAATAGTAGTCATTTTAGGTGTTAGGATCTTCTACGATATTAAGTAAAAGGGTAATTCTAGGTCTATTTTTTTTTATTTTCGGAGGGATGTGGTACTCTAGGAATTTCAGTCATCTTAATACAAGGGTAGTACTAGTCTGAGTTGGCCAGTAATTACCTCTCATTCTGTCCAACTTTGTCTCGTATTCCTCTTGTACATTGAATGGTCTGTATTTCAAGTATTTTTTTTTTTTTTGGATAACATATGTACTTGTTAATTTTAGTTTCCATCTTTTAATTAGGATTGCATATTTTATCTTTTAATGGTTAGGTTTAAGTCAAATAGGCACTTAATGTTCATTTGCTAGGGGAGGTGGCGGTACTATTTTCCAATATTTAGAATATAGTAACGCCTGGTCACTCTTTTTTCTATTAGCAGTTGCTCTATTCCATAGTCGGATTCTAAAATATTAGTCATTGTAATCCTTAGAGTCTAGTCGAATAGGAACTTATTCTTCAATTGCGTAGGGAGGTTGCAGTACCATTTCTAATTTTTTAGAATATTTTAAGGCCTGGTCCCTCTTTTTTCTATTAGCAGTTGCTCTATTCCATAGTGTGATTATAAAATAGTAGTCATTCTAGGTGTTAGGATCTTCTACGATCTTAAGTACAAGGGTAATTCTATGTCGATTTTTTTTATTTTGGTAATCCTAGGAATTTCCGTCATCTTAATACAAGGGTAGTACTAGTCTGAGTTGGCCGGTAATTACATCTCATTCAGTCCAACTTAGTCTAGTATTCCTCTTGTATATAAAATGGTCAGTATTTCAAGTAGTGTTTTTTTTTTTTGATACCATATGTAGGTGTTAATTTTAGTTTCCATCTTTTAATTAGGATTGCATATTTTATCTTTTAATGGTTAGGTTTAAGTCAAATAGGCACTTAATGTTCATTTGCTAGGGGAGGTGGCGGTACTATTTTCCAATATTTAGAATATAGTAACGCATGGTCACTCTTTTTTCTATTAGCAGTTGCTCTATTCCATAGTCGGATTCTAAAATATTAGTCATTGTAATCCTTAGAGTCTAGTCGAATAGGAACTTATTCTTCAATTGCGTAGGGATGTAGCAGTTTCATTTCTAATTTTTTAGAATATTTTCAGGCTGGGTCCCTCTTTTTTCTATTAGAAGTTGCTCTATTCCATAGTCTTATTCTAAAATAGTAGTCATTCTAGGTGTTAGGATCTTCTACGATCTTAAGTACAGGGGTAATTCTAGGTCGATTTTTTTTATTTTCGGAGGGATGTAGTAACCCTAGGAATTTCCGTCATCTTAATACAAGGGTAGTACTAGTCTGAGTTGGCCGGTAATTACCTCTCATTCTGCCCAACTTAGTCTAGTATTCCTCTTGTATATTAAATGGTCAGTATTTCAAGTAGTGTTTTTTTTTTTTTGATACCATATGTAGGTGTTAATTTTAGTTTCCATCTTTTAATTAGGATTGCATATTTTATCTTTTAATGGTTAGGTTCAAGTCAAATAGGCACTTAATGTTCTTTTGCTAGGGGAGGTGGCGGTACTATTTTCCAATATTTAAAATATAGTAACGCCTGGTCACTCTTTTTTCTATTAGTAGTTGCTCTAGTCGGATTCTAAAATATTAGTCATTGTAATCCTTAGAGTCTAGTTGAATAGGAACTTATTCTTCAATTGCGTAGGGAGGTAGCAGTACCATTTCTAATTTTTTAGAATATTTTCAGGCTGGGTCCCTCTTTTTTCTATTAGAAGTTGCTCTATTTCATAGTCTTATTCTAAAATAGTAGTCATTCTAGGTGTTAGGATCTTCTACGATCTTAAGTACAGGGGTAATTCTAGGTCGATTTTTTTTATTTTCGGAGGGATGTAGTAACCCTAGGAATTTCAGTCATCTTAATACAAGGGTAGTACTAGCCTGAGTTGGTCGGTAATTACCTCTCATTCTATCCAACTTTGTCTAGTATTCCTCTTCTACATTAAATGGTCAGTATTTCAAGTAGTCTTTTTTTTTGGATAACATATGTAGGTGTTAATTTTAGTTTCCATCTTTTAATTAGGATTGCATATTTTATCTTTTAATGGTTAGGTTTAAGTCAAATAGGCACTTAATGTTCATTTGCTAGGGGAGGTTGTGGTACCATTTTCCAATATTTAGAATATAGAAAGGCCTGGTCACTCTTTTTTCTATTAGCAGTTTCTCTGTTCCATAGTCGGATTCTAAAATATTAGTCATTGTAATCCTTTGAGTCTAGTCGAATAGGAACTTATTCTTCAATTGTGTAGGGAGGTAGCAGTACCATTTCTAATTTTTTAGAATATTTTCAGGCTGGGTCCCTCTTTTTTCTATTAGAAATTGCTCTATTCCATAGTCTTATTCTAAAATAGTAGTCATTCTAGGTGTTAGGATCTTCTACGATCTTAAGTACAGGGGTAATTCTAGGTCGATTTTTTTTATTTTCGGAGGGATGTAGTAACCCTAGGAATTTCAGTCATCTTAATACAAGGGTAGTACTAGCCTGAGTTGGCCGGTAATTACCTCTCATTCTGTCCAACTTTGTCTAGTATTCCTCTTGTACATTAAATGGTCAGTATTTCAAGTAGTTTTTTTTTTTGGATAACATATGTAGGTGTTAATTTTAGTTTCCATCTTTTAATTAGGATTGCATATTTTATCTTTTAATGGTTAGGTTTAAGCCAAATAGGCACTTAATGTTCATTTGCTAGGGGAGGTGGCGGTACCATTTTCCATTATTTAGAATATAGAAATGCCTGGTCACTCTTTTTTCTATTAGCAGTTGCTCTGTTCCATAGTCGGATTCTAAAATATTAGTCATTGTCATCCTTAGAGTCAAGTCGAATAGGCCCTTATTCATCAATTGCGTAGAGAGGTAGCTGTAACATTTCTAATTTTTTAGAAAATAGAAAGGCCCGGTCCCTCTTTTTTCTATTAGCAGTTGCTCTATTCCATAGTGTGATTATAAAATAGTAGTCATTTTAGGTGTTAGGATCTTCTACGATCTTAAGTACACGGGTAATTCTAGGTCGATTTTTTTTATTTTGGTAATCCTAGGAATTTCCGTCATCTTAATACAAGGGTAGTACTAGTCTGAGTTGGCCGGTAATTACCTCTCATTCTGTCCAATTTTGTCTAGTATTCCTCTTGTACATTAAATGGTCAGTATTTCAAGTAGTTTTTTTTTTTTGGATAACATATGTAGGTGTTAATTTTAGTTTCCATCTTTTAATTAGGATTGCATATTTTATCTTTTAATGGTTAGGTTTAAGTCAAATAGGCACTTAATGTTCATTTGCTAGGGGAGGTGGCGGTACCATTTTCCATTATTTAGAATATAGAAATGCCTGGTCACTCTTTTTTCTATTAGCAGTTGCTCTGTTCCATAGTCGGATTCTAAAATATTAGTCATTGTCATCCTTAGAGTCAAGTCGAATAGGCCCTTATTCATCAATTGCGTAGAGAGGTAGCTGTAACATTTCTAATTTTTTAGAAAATAGAAAGGCCCGGTCCCTCTTTTTTCTATTAGCAGTTGCTCTATTCCATAGTCTTATTCTAAAATAGTAGTCATTCTAGGTGTTAGGATCTTCTACGATCTTAAGTACAAGGGTAATTCTAGGTCGATTTTTTTTATTTTGGTAATCCTAGGAATTTCAGTCATCTTAATACAAGGGTAGTACTAGTCTGAGTTGGCCGGTAATTACCTCTCATTCTGCCCAACTTAGTCTAGTATTCCTCTTGTACATTAAATGGTCAGTATTTCAAGTAGTTTTTTTTTTTTGGATAACATATGTAGGTGTTAATTTTAGTTTCCATCTTTTAATTAGGATTGCATATTTTATCTTTTAATGGTTAGGTTTAAGTCAAATAGGCACTTAATGTTCATTTGCTAGGGGAGGTGGCGGTACCATTTTCCATTATTTAGAATATAGAAATGCCTGGTCACTCTTTTTTCTATTAGCAGTTGCTCTGTTCCATAGTCGGATTCTAAAATATTAGTCATTGTCATCCTTAGAGTCAAGTCGAATAGGCCCTTATTCATCAATTGCGTAGAGAGGTAGCTGTAACATTTCTAATTTTTTAGAAAATAGAAAGGCCCGGTCCCTCTTTTTTCTATTAGCAGTTGCTCTATTCCATAGTCTTATTCTAAAATAGTAGTCATTCTAGGTGTTAGGATCTTCTACGATCTTAAGTACAAGGGTAATTCTAGGTCGATTTTTTTTATTTTGGTAATCCTAGGAATTTCAGTCATCTTAATACAAGGGTAGTACTAGTCTGAGTTGGCCGGTAATTACCTCTCATTCTGCCCAACTTAGTCTAGTATTCCTCATGTATATTAAATGGTCTGTATGTCAAGTAGTGTTTTTTTTTTTGGATAACATATGTAGGAGTAAATTTTAGTTTCCATCTTTTAATTAGGATTGCATATTTTATCTTTTAATTGTTAGGGTTAAGTCGAATAGGCACTTAATCTTCATTTGCTAGGGGAGGTAGCAGTACCATTTCTAATTTTTTAGAATATTTTCAGGATGGGTCCCTCTTTTTTCTATTAGAAGTTGCTCTATTCCATAGTCTTATTCTAAAATAGTAGTCATTCTAGGTGTTAGGATCTTCTACGATCTTAAGTACGGGGGTAATTCTAGGTCGATTTTTTTTATTTTCGGAGGGATGTAGTAACCCTAGGAATTTCAGTCATCTTAATACAAGGGTAGTACTAGTCTGAGTTGGCCGGTAATTACCTCTCATTCTGCCCAACTTAGTCTAGTATTCCTCTTGTATCTGAGATCGACAGTATTTCAAATAGTGCTGTTTTTTCTTTTGTTTAGTTAAAATATATAGGCCGTAATTTTATTATCTATTTCTCTATTAGGTTTAGTGTTTTTATATTGTAATCGTTAGAGTCAAGTTGAAAAGCTCTTATTTTTCAATTGTGTAGGGAGGTAGCAGTACCATTTCTAATTTTTTAGAATATTTTAAGGCCCGGTCCCTCTTTTTTCTATTAGAAGTTGCTCTATTCCATAGTCTTATTCTAAAATAGTAGTCATTCTAGGTGTTAGGATCTTCTACGATCTTAAGTACAAGGGTAATTCTAGGTCGATTTTTTTTTATTTTCGGAGGGATGTGGTAATCCTAGGAATTTCAGTCATCTTAATACAAGGGTAGTACTAGTCTGAGTTGGCCGGTAATTACCTCTCATTCTGCCCAACTTAGGTCTAGTATTCCTCTTGTATCTGATTTCGACAGTATTTCAAATAGTGCTGTTTTTTTCTTTTGTTTAGTTAAAATATATAGGCTGTAATTTTATTATCTATTTCTCAATTATTTTTAGTGTTTTTATATTGTAATCGTTAGAGTCAAGTCGAAAAGCTCTTATTCTTCAATTGCGTAGGGAGGTAGCAGTACCATTTCTAATTTATTAGAATATTTTCGGGGTGGGTCCCTCTTTTTTCTATTAGCAGTTGCTCTATTCCATAGTCGGATTCTAAAATATTAGTCGTGGAATCCCTAGAGTCAAGTTGAATAGGACCTTATTCTTCAATTGCGTAGGGAGGTAGCGGTGCCATTTCATATTTTTTAGAATATATTAAGGCCAGGTCCCTCTTTTTTCTGTTAGCTGTTGCTCTATTCCATAGTCTGATTCAAAAATAGTAGTCATTGTAATCGTTAGAGTCAAGTCGAATTGATCTTATTCTTCAATTGCGTAGGGAGGTAGCAGTACCATTTATAATCTTTTAGAATATATTCAGACTGGGTCTCTTTTTTTTCTATAAGAAGATGCTCTATTCCATAGTCTAATTCTAGAATAGTAGTCATTCAAGGTGTTAGGATCTTCTACGATATTAAGTACACGGGTAATGCTAGGTCTATTTCTTTTATATTCGGAGGGATGTGGTACCCTAGGTATTTCTGTCATCTTAATACAAGGTTAATACTAGTCTGAGTTGGCTGGTAATTATCTCTCATTTTGTACAACTTTGTCTAGTATTCCTCTTCTATCTTAAATGGTCAGTATTTCAAATAGTGCTTTTTTTTGTTTGGTTAACATTTATAGGCTGTAATTTTATTATCTATTTCTCCATTAGGTTTACTGTTTTTATATTGTAATCGTTAGAGTCAAGTCGAAAAGGTCTTATTCTTCAATTGTGTAAAGAGTTAGCTGTACCATTTATAACCTTTTAGAATATATTCAGGCCGGGTCTCTTTTTTTTTCTATTAGAAGATTCTCTATTCCATAGTCTAATTCTAAAATATTAGTCATTGTAATCCATAGAGTCAAGTCGAATAGGAACTTATTCTTCAATTGCGTAGGGAGGTAGCAGTACCATTTCTAATTTTTTAGAATATTTTCAGGCTGGGTCCCTCTTTTTTCTATTAGAAGTTGCTCTATTCCATAGTCTTATCCTAAAATAGTAGTCATTCTAGGTGTTAGGATCTTCTACGATATTAAGTACAAGGGTAATATAAGTTCTTTTTTTTTTTTTTCGAAGGGATGTGGTAACCCTAGGAATTTCAGTCATCTTAATGCAAGGGTAATACTAATCTGAGTTGGCCAGAAAATAACTGTACTCTGCCCAACTTAGTCTAGTATTCCTCTTGTATCTGAGATTGACAGTATTTCAAATAGTGCTGTTTTTTTTTTTGGATAACATATGTAGCTGTTAATTTTAGTTTCCATCTTTTAATTAGGATTTCATATATTATCTTATATGATTAGGGTTAAGTCGAATAGGCACTTAATCTTCATTTGCTAGGGGAGGTAGCGACACCATTTCACATTTTTGAGAATATATTAATGCCGGGTTCCTCTTTTTTCTATTAGCAGTTGCTCTATTCGATAGTCTGATTCTAAAATAGTAGTCATTGTAATCCTTAGAGTCAAGTCGATTAGGCCCTTATTCTTCAATAGCTTACGGAGGTAGCGGTACCATTTCTAATTTTTTAGAATATATTCAGGCCGGGTCCCTCTTTTTTCAATTAGAAGTTGCTCTATTCCATAGTCTTATTCTGAAATAGTAGTCATTCTAGGTGTTAGGATCTTCTACGATATTAAGTACAAGGGTAATATAAGTTCTATTTTTTTTTATTTTCGAAGGGATGTGGTAACCCTAGGAATTTCAGTCATCTTAATGCAAGGGTAATACTAGTCAAAATTATAATTTTGATACTTATAATTTGGATGGTGGTAATGTTCATGCTTTTAATGGTGCTGATAATTATTATGATTGGGTTCATACTGTCTATGTTTATTAAATTTAAAATTTCGGTGAAATTGTTTACCCAAAATTGTAGCAAATTTTATCTTCTTTAAAAATGGCTTTTTGTGTATTTTCTCTCAAAAGCACCAATTAGGAGATAAAGGCCAAAAAGTGAAATAACTCTGAAAATTTCGAAGTTTTTGGTCACCAAAAGTATGCCCGTACGTTTTATCGGTTGTGAACTTGGATTTACACTATTCAGACATGCCCTTACAACAAATAAAAAATGTAGCAATATCAAGCGTCACTGCTGCGATCTACGCATAATCAATAATAATGGCCGACACATATCACTTAGGGGTATGAAAAATAGTTTACATCCTATTCTCAGACCTACTGAATATAGGCACAAAATTTCATAAGAATCGGTCAAGTCCTTTCGGAGGAGTTTTGGTACAAACACTGTGATACTACAATTTTATATAGCTGAACCTGGTGAACTTCGGATAACAAACATATATTTGTGAAAAATATGGCCAAAACTTGATACAAAATTTTTATCTACATTAAATGCAACACAGTTAGACACTTAATCAATTTAAAGCTTTCTGATGTACTATATTTTTTTGCGGTGCGTAAATATATAAAAAGATGATGGTTTGCCGACTCGCGAACACGCGACGTATAATTGCTTAAGCGCGTGAAGTTGATTCCGCAAATTTTCAACGACTGCCCTTGCGATTTATTTATGGTCATCGCAAACGCCAGACGCACGGGAATAGTAGAGGCTTAAAATCTAATGCAAATCCGTTTGAATCATCGATATACGCGGGATCAAGACATCCTTTCCTTTGTATTTTCCCTTGATGATCTTGGCTTCGATGACGTTATTTATTAGCTTTTTCATAGCCAGTCTCGTTCCATTGCACAGTCGAGGTTGATCAATGTTACTACGCAGCATAATCACAACGTATCCCAATTTTAATTGTAAATTGTGAGGCGGTAGTCCAGGCAAATCCAGGGAATTTAAAATCTCCCTGTGGGATAGTTGACTACGTCATCCTGGTTTGCAACTGTGTCAACTGATTTGTAAGAAATTAACTCTCCTGGAAGAAAATTCTGAATGGTCGCATTGAGATCATCGACAGCTTTTTTTTGCCGCCAATATTTCTAGTTTACTCAGTCAATTATGCTTTCTGAACTGTTGTTCTATGTCCGTAAATACACGCTGAATAAGCCCCTCTTTTGAGTTGACGAAGTGACAAAAATCCGTGGGTAGTGTAATTAATCCGCTCGAGGTATCAACTGCTACCTTACCATTTCCAATATCTAAAAACTACTTCGAAAACATAATCACAGTTTGATCTTGTTTCAAAAACACTCGCATGTTAGCTTCTAATTGGAGTGTCTTTTCATGCAGCCACAAATTAGATGAACTTAAGCATGCGTTTAGTTCGTCACCAACAGTTGATAGGGGAATAATTGGAAGAGCCTGACGAAAATAACCTGACAATAGAATCATGGCTCAACTAAACATGTTTTGATTGTCACGAAGATCTTTAAACGGTCTGTCCAGTGCCTCCGTATCAAGGTTTTTTCGGACACATTTTTGATCTCAGTGGTCACTGCAAAAATCAAATTAGCTTCTGTTGAGATCTTTCACTTGCTAAGTAGGCTTCTCAGAGTGTGGTTCGTGCATCATTTTTTGTATTCGTTCTGTCCAGTGCCTTCAGTGACCTCTTGTTGGCCATCGTACATTCATCACAAACGATCAAATGCATATCTGCAGAATCTTCGCCATTGCACTGTTTTTGGTGTGTTGCAAACTGGTGCATCGTTGATTTGCATGTTTAGTGGTAATTTCAATGCAAAATATCCACTTTCTAACAATGTTGCAGCTATTCCAAATGAAACCAATACTGGGGCTACTTCTTTTTGCGATCTGATCTTTGCCAACAGAATTTAGGAACGTTTTTCCTGTCCCTCCGGGAGCATCAAGGAAGTAAATTCCACAGATCCACTTTCCACCCAAATATCTTACGCCATTCTTTTTTGTTCATTCAATTGCGGAACATTTCAACGAACTGTTTCTGCCAATACTTCAGTATCGTATTGTTGTTCTCTTTGCAACTCGTGGTTAAATGAATCGCACATAGGACGATTGGGTGCTGTCATGCCCAAACACGACAAAACTTTATTTACCATCAATAAACACATATCTTCTATCACGATCAACGCCTCATTGTAAATTTCTGCAGTAATTTGTAGTGTAGGATTCAAAGCTTGACAACGCACACGATGCAACACATCCTCAGACATGTCATTCCTATATTTATCCACAGTTCCCAACGCTGAAACGATTTCGTAGATGCGTATCACGTGTAATAGCGTGGCATATCAGCACACAGCAAAGTATGAGCAAAATCTGTTTGACGAATTGAGAAGAAACTTGTTAATGTGGTCGATAGTGGACGTGACGCTCTATCCGCCGCGTTCTCTTGATTGAAAGACACTCTGTTTTGTTTTTAATTTTCTAGATGAACTGCCAAATGGACTACTGTAGGGTGTCTTTCGTGGATCGCAAATGAAAATATGCGCCAAATAGCTTTGTTGCTGCTTACATAGCGACCCCTCTGACACTGAGATACTTCATCCTTTGCATTTGTTACAGCAAAGCGGGGATATGATGGAGTTACAATATTACACATTGATATGAGCTCCATGTATCATGTGTTTAGTCACTACTGCATGCAATTTTGGTCAACTGTTTTATCGGGAATCTCAGCTAGGAACATTTTATATTGGAAAATTAAACTGTCGTTTTTAGCATTTTCCGTTACTTATTATTTATGTTTCTTACCGTTTAAACCTTCTCTGAACTTCCACAAATATTTCAAGTCCAAAATTAGCCATTCTCCAGTTTTAGCGAGACAAACGGGACAGCAATTCATTTTTATATATAAGATAAAGGTAAGATTTCGGTTAATTATTATATGATTAAAACAATCTAGAATTCTAAAGAATATTATTTTAATAGTTTTATGATTGTTCTATATGTAATTTTAGTCAATTAGAACAATGTTTCTTACCTCGCACCGATTATAAATTAAAAATATTGGGTTTATTTTTATTCAATACTAGCTTATGCCCGCGGCTTCGCACGCGTGGAATTTGGCCTGCCACGTAAAGTTTCGTGAAAGATCATTTTAAATAAATAATTTAATTATTTTTTAAAAATATAAGTTACTCGAACATCGGAAATTTCAGATGTCTAACTTCAAAATTGACGGATTCTATACAACCTTTGAACCCCCATTATATTAAAGGGGAAACCCTTGGAGTGGAATTATCCGAATTTCTTTCTTAAGCTATACACAGAACCTAATTACAAATTTCAAGACGCTAAGTTCCTGATTTACCTTTAATTATGTACTATAACGGGAGGGGCACATGCCCCCGTGCCCCCACATAGATCATGGATAGGGTATCAAAACAAATAGTTTCACTCATGTTCTTTCTGTTATTTTAACAACTATTATCATGTGATTTGCCTTTATTTATGTAATAATGGATTCTCCACAGTACCTAAAATACTGTCGGGGGGGGCACGTGCCCCCTTGCACTCTCCCATAAATCCGCGCTTGCTATAGCCTATATGTTATTCTGTTGTATAACCTATATTGCTGTAAAGTTTCATCCATATCCGTCCAGTAGTTTTTGCGTGAAAGAGAGACAAACATTCACATTTATAATATTAGTAAGATTTAATTTAATTTGAACTGTTAGGATGTTCAATGTTAGGATTTATTTTCAATTTTTGTATCGATTTCCCTCAGTTTATCACATGTGTTCAATATTATAAAAAAAAACTTTAATAGGAATACTTATGTAATGGTATATTTTCAAGCTAATATATTTATGTTCTTTTAACAATCATTTATGTTAGAGAAGAGTTGGTCGACTGTATCTTCTAATTTAAGGAAGAAATAGTTGGGGGTGCAGTCAATCAAAACACCAAAATAAGCATAACTTATTTATTATGTGCCGACGTTTCGGCCTACAATGTAGATGAATGCCCTGAAGATGGCCTACATTGTAGGCCGAAACGTCGGCACATAATAAATAAGTTATGCTTATTTTGGTGTTTTGATTGACTGCACCCCCAACTATTTCTTCCTTAAATTAACAATCATTTAGCTTAGTCACTTAGCTTATTAGTTAGCATCGGTCATCAATTTATGTGCTAGATTGAACCGAATTTTTATATGTTTTTATATCATTTAACAAATGATGTGATTCGATAATGTAGTCACTTTTGTTGGTTTTATCGTTATCTGTTCCGCAGGTTGTCGCTTCGAGTTGAGTGACAAGTTTCAACTATCAATTCTTATCATTTTTAAAATTTTCCAAAAATATAAGTTATCGTGAGCTTTGGTAAAGAGAATGAAATTATAGGTAATGAGTAGATTTTGGTGTAATCATTTCATCAAGAAATAAAAGTTTCAACTAACATTTCGAAGTACATATAGATGATATTTTTGTTGAAACGTTGATTTCTAGATGAAATGAATACCGAAGAATTCACATTTCCCTTAATTACATTATATTTTCCATACTGTAGCTTATGATAACTTGTACACTTTCGGAAATTGTTAAAAGGGAAACGAATAGAAAGTTAAAACTTGTGACAAAATTCTAAGCGACAACCTGCGGAATGATTATCGAATATTTCTTGTTATAAATTTATAATTAGAAGTATTATTTTTGTAATTATTCGTTAGGCAAACGCTTTTTCGTCCTATTTCATCACAATCAGACATTTCATCTCATCTACATACATCATTTTTTATAATATATTCATTGTAATTGATCCTAAATGCTACAAATGATTGATTTGGTTCATACTTTGAACAATATTTAAGGCCAAGTGACAAAAGCTATTTCTCATTTAATGGAAATTCTACTTTTGTAACAATATTATCGACATTAGCTGAATTTGTCTTGCTTATTTTGAATGTTTTCTTTATTTCATTATCTTTCACTTGGTAAAATAGTTGTTTATACTTTTATTATTTCTTATTAAAAAAAAAAAATGCATTTGACTGAATAACCTGAGAAACCTATATCATAATTATTTAAATAATACTTGTCCATAGATACAAATAATACGTTAAGAAATATATAATTTAATATCCTCATATAAAAACACTTGTCATTAATATAATATCCTACTAAGCTATAAAAATCGAAGTGTTTCTAATGGGACCGGATGGGGCATTATTAAATTAGGATGAGCGAGAGAGGGCGATATACCTGCCTCTTTCTGTTACTGGCTATTGAAGTCGCATCTGATTGGCTACGAGGCATCCCCTCCACTGCATCTTTTTAGTCTTTCCCAGGATTTCAAGCAGTCAAGAACTCTCGGAAGTAGTCGTGCATTAAGGGTTTGTAATTATTATTAATATTGTTAAATATATATTTCCATTATTTATATACTATTGATAAATAAATGTAACCGATATAATTAATTAATGAAATTCATTAGGATATTTTAAAGTGTCATCTCAAAAAATATTTAAGTTTTAATTATAAGTTTCATATTTTATTACATCGTTAATTCTTATTTCAACACAAATAATAGGATTTTAAAATATTTGCGTTCTATTAACGGTTATATATTATTACTAAATTTAATTTTAAGTACTTAGCTATTATATGAAGGGTGTATAAGTGAGGAGAAATGATTGGCAATTATGGATAATAGTTATTGCAAATAAAATATTTTGGAAAGTAATATCGCTCAATATTCATTTTCTGTACATCTTTTTATTTTTGAATTTTTAAAAATATTTGAAATTTGAAATTTGTTTTTACAATTTATTGAATTATCACTTGTGTCTCTCATGGTTTCCCATTCCCTCATTTAACAGTTTTTTAATTTATCGGTTTTTTGTTACAGTAGTTTTTCTTTCTGATAGCGCATTAATTCAAATTTCGTTTTTCAAATAATTTTTTTTTTTTTACCGTTTATTTTGTACTAATTAAACGTATTTGAAAATTAGAAACAATTGTATGAACATTAAAAGTACTTCAACATTAAATATCGTAACGAATAATTTTCTGAATCTTCTTATTTATTTCGTTAGATTATTTTTTTCATCAGTTAAAATTAAAAATAATAAATGTAAATTTTAAACTAGTAATAGTTTTCAAGAGAAAAAAAAATTCCTTAAGAATCACGGCCTTCAGAATAACCGAGACAGTGAGTTGAAACCTTTCATTTTTCTGACTAAACATCATCACTTGGTACTAATATAATATAATTATAGAAATGCGAATTAAAACTGTTAATTATATCTTATAATTAATATTGAATACAAATACTAAACTATAAGGTAATAAGAAATTAACAGAATTAAAACTAGAAATTATTATTAAAATGTCTAAAAACAAAATATACTTTATAAATCATGTATTAACGAAAATTAAGATTATATTATAAAGTAAAATTATATTGCTTGCTGTATTTAAGATAATAGATTTTGGCCATAGAGGCATACATTTCAATTATTAACGTTCAAACAGCTAAGACAGGATGGCCAACAGTCACCCCTGTCCACCACAACTTCTGGACTAGCTACTGCATATTAAATGTAAATGTATTTTAGTCGTGTATTTTAGCGTGATATACAATTTTTAGCTGATTTTTTTTTGCAAACATTATTTAAACTAGTTAAAATTCATGATTTAAGTTATTTATACGGTATCAATCACTTCAATAGAATACGTCCCTTAGGCCTGAGGACAAAGTAGGCCATTTTGAATTAGAACTTCATAAAGAGATGAACAGTCCAATTTTTTACAGGTAACTAATTTAATTTCATATAGAGATGGACTAATTTCGAATTATCATGAACTGTTTTAATATATATGTATATATAATAATTTCTATAATCTTTAATCACTAAATAACGTATTATTGTCGATGTCCGAATTTCTGTATTGGTAGTTGATTTATTCAGATTATAAAAAGAGGTTTAAGTTTCTTTTTCAAATATGTACATATAAAAAGGTATAAAAGTATTGGAATTACTATTAACCACTCCGAAGTTTATAAACACTATTAACTGTTAATAGAGAACATATTCGTTTTAGATTTTTATGGGTTAAACATTTAAATAATAAGATTCATGGAGTGAAAAAAAAGTAAAAAATAATTTCATTTATTGGTCCCCTTTGGTTTCTATCCGCCATTTTGGATTTTAAAACAGCCTCTTTACATAATTT
The DNA here is from genome assembly GCA_037127475.1 of Arma custos. Classification (NCBI taxonomy): domain Eukaryota; kingdom Metazoa; phylum Arthropoda; class Insecta; order Hemiptera; family Pentatomidae; genus Arma; species Arma custos. The sequence goes on from JBBAGI010000107.1 coordinate 223,530, forward strand.
ATCATTCCCATGTTTCCTTTCAGGTTAAATTTTATATTATTATAATCATTCATTGTAAATCATTTATAAATTTATTGGGTAGGCTTATTTGCTTTATTTTGATTTTTGTAAACATTAGAATTAAATACTTTGATTCTTTTTCTATTAGACTAGATTCTTATTGCTTAACTTAACAAATATAAATTACCCTATTTATCTTATGAGTTGGTAATTAAAATTAAGTAAAAAAAATAATCTAATTTGACTTAGTGTTCCTCTTAGCGATTTGATAAGTTTCTTTACTCAATACTAATTCCAGCTATGGAATTAACAATATATTGAAACAATCTGGTGGTCAGTTTTATGCAAGGAGACATATTGGATTTTAGGTACTAGCTGGAGATAGCACTAACTAAGCCACGCTCCAAAAAAAGTTTAATTTTAAGTTATTTATCGGTTCACATTTATTTGCTTTATTATTACTATTATGTTCTGTGAATTAAAACTATAAGATTAAATATTGAAATTTTGGTCTTTTAGATGCTTTCTGTATAATTTAAAATGTTAATCTTTGTAATTTTTTTTAATGTTAGTTGACCTTAAAAAATAAAATGAATGAATTTGTTTGAATGCGAATTAGAGTAAAATTAAGGTATCTGTTCCACAGGTTGTTGCAGCGAGTCGAGTTGCAACAGGTTTTAACTTTTTATTTGTTTCATTTTTAATATTTTCCATAAATACAAGTTCCTGAATATCATGTCCTCATCATGATATTTAGTATGGAAAAGAGAATCTAATAATGTGTAATGAGTAGATTTAGTTAACCATTTCATCAAGAAATAAAACCTTCAACTATCATTTTGAAGTATAGATAAAGTTAGAACTTAATGTGGCTCAATTAGTTGTGACAACCTCCGGAATAATTAACTAACATTAATTCCTTTTCAACTTACAAAGTTATTTGCAAAATATAATAAAATAAAGATGCTCCCTAAAACTAAGAGTAAGATTGAGAAATAAAATGTAATTATAATGCAATTGGGAAAAACCACAATGCAAAGCCTTATGTTTCAAGAAATACACCTACTTACCAGTCGACGTTTCGCCTATTCAGGCATTATCAAGACACCAAAATCAAAAAGGGGTTATGTGAATCGCATCTCGAAGAAAAAGGTGCAAAACATCCCAACGATCAACAGCCCAAATAGGCTCCAAACATGAGACAGCACCTCGCCACCAAGACGTTCAACATACAACTGCATGTGTGTATTTTTTGAAACATAAGGCTTTGCATTGTGGTTTTTCCCAATTGCATTATAATAAATAATAGTGTTTCTTTTTGAGTTTTTGGCTCTATTTTAATAATATGTAATGCTATAAAAAAGATAATACCGTTTTGTTGTTTCCTCATTTAGGCCCACTGAGGACCTCAGGGCTCAAATCTACTCTCCTTATCCAGACCGAGCTCCTGTTGTATGGAGAAAAGTATCATCATCATATTCTGTCCTCATCAACCACATATGCAGTGTATGGAGGAATTCTGAACAGCCCTCTCCAGCTCTGCCGGTCATCGACAGACTCTGTGGATCCAACCAGTCTCAATGTCCTTCTTCACCTCTTCTTCCCAGGTCATATTCTTCCTCCACTTTGGCTCGGTAAGAAAAATATTTAACTAATATTCAAGATTTAGTTTGTCTACGTTTTATTAACTTTTGTAGAAATTATGTTTTCATGCTGTTTGTTTTGATATATGTTCTAATTTCCAGAATGTTCCTTCACTAATTAGCATATTATTATTTAAGGTGATATTTCCATTTACTGAATTAAGTTATAGTCTGAAGTAGGTATTAATTTAATATTTTTAATATTTATTGAATTGGTTGACAATTATTTGCTTCATTAACATTATTATGTTATGAAAGTTATAATTATAATATTAAAGATTCAGGTTTTGGTTTTTCTAATCAATATTATGTAATTTAAAATATTAATCTTATTGTTTTTCATCATTTATAGATTAAAAATTAAAATTAATAACTTAGAATTAAACAAGATTTTTAGAGTTGAAAATGGAACAAACTAAATTAATTATTATCAACTTAAATAGCTCCTTAAAGCTAACTAAGGACAACAATGACATGGATATCTTTTAAAACGTTAATCCTGTTTTAGTTGCGAGTTGGAGTTAAATGAAGAATTGACCAGCTCAGAAGAATCATGAAATCTAGAAGGCCTCAGTATTTTTTGCTTTCAACAATGCTGCATCATCTTGAATGACTCATTTCTTCAATGTCAATCTTCAAAATCAGGTTTACTCTTTTTATTATTTGAAGAATAATATTCTGTCTCATTTTTTTGGAAATACAGTTAATCGTTCCCTTAGCATCAGTCCGAAATTATATTTTGTCATCATAATCATTTTAGCAGTTTAGGTATTTTGAAACATCTTGAATACCAGGGAAATACTAGTCTGAGTTGGGCGGAGAATTTTCATATCATGGTCAGTACTTTAAATAGTGCTGTTTGTTTCCTTTGTTTCATTAACATATATAGGCAGTAATTTTATAAACCATCTTTTCACTAGGATTTCATATTTTATCTTTTAATGCTTAGGGCTAAGTCGAATAAGTCCTTAATCTTCATATCTGTACAATAGGAGGTAGCTGTACCATCTCTCAATTTTTAGAATATAGAAAGGCCTGGTCTTTCTTTTTTCTATTAGTGGTTGCTCCATTCCACAGACTGATTCTAAAATATTAGTCTTTCTAGGTGTTAGGATTTTCTATGATATTAAGTACAAGGGTAATACTAGGTCTCCTTTTTTGTATTTGCGTAGGGATGTGGAAACTCTAGAATTTTCAGTCATCTTAATACAAGGGTAATACTAGTCCGAGTTGGCCAGACTTTACCTCTCATTCTGTCCAACTTTTCTAGTATTCCTCTTGTATCTGAGATGGTCAATATTTCAAATAGTGCAGCTTTTTTTTTCTTCTTGTTTTAGTCAGTTTTAGTTGGTTGTAATTCAGATCTCTATTTCTCCATTAGGTTTAGTTATTTTATATTGTAATCCTTAGAGTCAAGTCAAATAGGCCCTTAATCTTCATTTATGAAGGGAGGTGGCGGTACCATCTCTCAATGTTTAGAATATAGTCAGGCCCGGTCACTGTTTTTTCTATTAGCGGTATCTCCATTCCATAGTCTGATTCTTAAATAGTAGTCATTCTACTTGTTAGGATTTTCTATGACTTTACCTCTCATTCTGTCCAACTTTGTCTAGTATTCCTCTTTTATCTGAGATGGTCAATATTTCAAATAGTGCTGATTGTTTGGTTAACATATATAGGCTGTAATTTTATTCTCCCTCTTTTTACTAGGATTTCCTATTTTATGTTTTAATGCTTAGTAAGGAGGTAGCGGTACCATTTTTCAATCTTTAGAGTACAGTCAACCCTGGTTATTTTTTTTTCTATTAGCAGTATCTCCATTCCATAGTCTGATTCTAAAATAGTATTCATTCATCATAGCTCTTCTCAGTGTTAGGATTTTTTACGATATTATGTACAAGGGTAATACTAGGTCTATTTTTTTTATTTTCAGAGGGATGTGGTAAATCTAGGATTTTCAATCATCTTAAATGCAAGGGCAATACTAGTCCGAGTTGGCCAGACTTTACCTCTCATTCTGTCCAACTTTCCTAGTATTCCTCTTGTATCTGAGATGGTCAATATTTCAAATAGTGCAGCTTTTTTTTTCTTCTTGTTTTAGTCAGTTTTAGTTGGTTGTAATTCAGATCTCTATTTCTCCATTAGGTTTAGTTATTTTATATCGTAATCCTTAGAGTCAAGTCAAATAGGCCCTTAATCTTCATATACGAAGGGAGGTTCTCGAATCTTATTGTAAAATATATGTCGATGAACTTTTATTACACAATAAGTCATCATATAACTTCTTTTAATATATATTATAATTTCTATAATCTTTCATCTCTTAATAGAGTATTATAGTCTAGGTCTAAATTTCTGTAAAGGTAGTTATTTATTCAGATTATAAAAAGCAGGTCTAGTTTGATTTTTTAAATATTTCTGTAATAAAAAAGCATTGGCATAATTTTTGACTATTTTGATATTGATGGACACTGTCTGTCTCATTTTTTTGGTAGAACAGTTAATCCCTCCCTTAGCATCACTCCGAATTCGTATTTTTTCATCATAGTCATTCTAGCAGTTTAGGTCTTTCAAACATCTTGAATACCAGGGAAATACTAGTCTGAGTTGGGCCGAGAATTTCCATCTCATGCTGTCCAACTTTTTCCAGTATCCTTCTTGTGTTTAGGATTGTCAGTATTCCGAATACTCCTGCTTTTTTGTTTCTTTCTTGGCTTGGTTAGTTTCGGTTGGTAGTAATTCTGTTCTCTATTTCTCCATTAGACTTAGTTATGTGGTAACTAGCTAAGTAACTAACTAACTAACTAGTCCAAGTTGGCCAGAATTTACCTCTCATTCTGTCCAACTTCGTCTAGTATTCCTCTTGTATCTGAGATGGTCAATATTTCAAATAGTGCTGCTTTTTTTTTCTTCTTGTATTGCTCTGTTTTATTTGGTTGTAATTCCGTTTTCTATTTCTCCATTAGGTTTAGTTATTTTATATTGTAATCCTTAGAGTCAAGTCAAATAGGCCCTTGATCTTCATTTACGAAGAGAGGTGGCGGTACCATCCCTCAATTTTTAGAATATAGCCAGGCCTTCTCAGTGTTTTTTCTATTAGGGGTTGCTCCATTCCATAGTCTGGTTCGAAAATAGTATTCATTCATCACTATTAGTATTGATAGGTTGTTATTAGGTTGATTCTCTTCTCATTAGTCAGTTTTGTTTTAAATTGTAGTCCCTAGGGACATCTGGAATAAGTCCTTTTTTATTTGGCGTAGGATGGATCTCTTGATTTTTTTTTACATTAAATGTTTTTAGGATATTCTGTAATATTAGGGAAATACTAGTCAGAGTTGGCCAGATGTTACCTCTCATTCTGTCCAAGTTGGTATAGTATCCATCTTGTATTTATGATTGTCAATATTTGCATTAGTGTGTTTAATTTTTTTTTTTAATTTAGACATTCTAGGAGTTTAGGATATTCCGAAATATTAGGAAAATATTAGTCTGAGTTGGCCAACTTTGTCTTGTATTCTTCTAGTATTTATGATGGTCAGTATTCCGTGTAGTGCTCTTTATTTTTTAGTTGGGCTAGTATTGATTAGTTGTGCATTTATTATCTATATATCCAGTAGGCTTTGTTATATTATGTAGTAGTCCTCAGGGTTATGACAAATAGTTCCCTAGCTTTTATTGGCGTAGGGAGGTAGAGTCCCTATATTCTTTGAATAGCAGCTCTCTTTGATATAATGGATCTCTTGATTTATTTATTTTAATTAAGTCTTTCTAGGAGTTAGGATTTTTCGAAATATTAGGGTAATACTAGTCTCAGTTGGCTAGTATTACCTCTCATCCTGTCCACTTGGTCTTGTATCCATCTTGTATTTAAAAGTGTCACTATTAGAATTAGTGTTGTTTTTTCTATTTTCTTTTTCAATCAGTATTAGTAGGTTGTGATTTGGTTGACTCTCTTCTCAATAGCCTTGTTTGTTTTAAATTGTTGTCCCTAGGGATATCTAGAATAGTTCCATTTTTATTTGGCATAGGGAGGTAGGGTCCCCATTCTTTGATATAGTGGATCTCTTGATTTATTCTTTTTTTTATATAGACATTCTAGGAGTTTAGGATATTCCAAAATCTAGCAAAATACTACTGTGAGTTGGACAGATGTTACCTCTTATTCTGTCAAACATGGTCTTGTATCCATCTTGTATTTAAATTTCTCAATATATGCGGTAGTGTAGTTAGTTTTCTTTTTTTATCGAGTTGGTTTTATTTGATAGGTTGTTATTAGGTTAACTCTCTTCTCATTAAGCTGGTTTGTTTTAAATTGTAGTTCCCTAGGGTTATCTGGCATAGGCCTATTTATCTTTCACATAGGAAGGTAGGGTTCCAATTTAATGCAATAGTTTCATTATTTTAGATAATGGATCCCTTGATATATTCTTTTTTTAAGTTTGACAATTTAGGAGTTTAGGATATTCCGAATTCATAGCCTGAGTTGGCCAGATGTTACCTCTCATTCTGTCCAACTTGGTGTAGTATCCATCTTTTATATAAGATTTTCAATATTCACATTAGTGTTGTTATTATTATTTTTTTGGATCAATATTGATAGGTTGTTATCACTTTTTCTCTCTTCTCATTAAACTGGTTTGTTTGATATTGTAGTCTCTAATTTTATCTCGAATAGTTTGAATGATATGGTCATCTTTTGATTTATTATTATATTAAAAATGCTGCCTTTTTAAGAGTTGAAGATTTTCAGCTATATATAGCTAAATACCAGGGTAATACTGGTCATAGCTGACCGGAATTTACCTCTAATGCTGTCCAACTTTGTCTAGTATTCTTCCTGTATTTAAGGTGGTCAGTATTCCTAGAAGTGTTGATTATTTATTTTGTTGGGTTTACGATATGTAGGTTGCAATTTTATGCTCTATCCTTCCTCTAGGCTTCATTATTTTATGTAGTTGTCCTAAGGGTTATGTCGATTAGGTCCCAATTTTTAATTAGCGTAGGGAGGTGACGGCCCCATCACCCAGCCACAGGACTGAAGTTAGCCTCTGTCTCATTTTTTGGTAGAGCAGTTAATCGCTCCCTTAGCCTCATTACAAAATCGTATTTTTTCATCATAGTCATTCTAGGAGTTTAGGTCTTTCAACCATCTTGAATACCAGGGAAATACTAGTCTGAGTTGGTCAGATTTTACCTCTCATTCTGACCAACTTATTCTAGTATTCTTCTAGTATATATGATGGTCAGTATTCCGTGTAGTGTTGTTTATTTTTTAGTTGGACTAGTATTGGTTAGTTTTGCATTTATTATCTATATATCCACTAGGCTTTGTTATATTATGTAGCAGTCCTCAGGGTTATGACGAATAGGTCCCTAGCTTTTATTGGCGTATGGAAGTAGCATCCCTTTTTTAATTGAAGTTGCTTAGTTGCTCTGTTTGATATATTTGATCTCTTGATTTTTTTCAGTTGTCATTAAAGCATTTTAGGATATTCCGAAATATTAGGGAAATACTAGTCTAAGTTTGCCAGAATTTAGCTCTTACTCAATTTAACTTTGTATAGTATCTACCTTGTATTTAAGATGTCAACATTCAGATTACTGTTATTAGATTTTTTTGGATCAGTATTGATAGGTTGTAATTATGTTTTCTCTCTGCTCATTAGGCTGGTTTGTGTTTTGAATTGTAGCCCCTAGTGTAACTCTTTAATCCGTAGCTAAAAGTATATGTATATATATATATATATATATATATATATATATATATATATAAAAGTATATGTATATATATATATATATATATATATATATATATAAAAGTATATGTATATATATATATATATATATATATATATATATTACTAGCTTTTGCCCGCTGATTCGCTCTTGTGGAATTTGGTCTGCCACATAGAGTTTCGTGACAGATCATTTTAAATAAATAATTTTATTTTTTGTGACTATAAGTTACTGGTACATCCAAAATTTCTGATGTCTAACTTCAAAACTGACGAATTCCATAGAATCTTTGAACTCCTATTATATTAAGGGAGAAACCCTTGGAGGTGGAATTGTTCAAATTCCTTTCTTAGTGCTCATTTAAGCTATACAAAGAACCTATCTGCAAATTTCAAGATGCTAAGTTCAGTGGTTTTTGCTATATGTTGACCGCTGGGTGTGTTAGTCATTCAGGTTACAGTTTTATATAAACTTCGCCTGTGTGGCGTGTTGATAAAAAATAGCCTATGTCCTTCTCCAGGCTTGAGATTATCCATTTCAAATTTCACAGCCGTGAAACCTACTAAACGGGACAGACAGAAGTTTACTGTTGTTTGTGTCAATAAAGGATTATTATGTAATGTTATTGAATTAATTGAAAAGGATTACTTAGTATAACGGTTTAACTTGTCGTACGGCAGCAGCGAAAAGGATTAGAATAATGTACATATGTAGGTAATTTATAGATGTGTTTTTAGTTTTGGTGGTCCTACACCTACTGCAATATACTCCTGTAAAATATGTTACTTGATATGTTCCGTTCAGCGAAAATATGTAGATTTTGCAAGTAAGAAACACGTGAGCAAGCTACTCAGAGGGCAGAATCTTATCCGACTTACTTGATGTTTATCATTATATTATGAACAAATTACAAATTATTGTAAATAGTAGGCCAAGGATTTTTTTCTGGGGGGGACAACAGGCAGACGGGAAAAATCATCAGTAACTTACAAATAAACTTGTAGTATCTATAGAAAGATTTCAAAAGTTTACTAAAATATCAAAACAATAGTTTCACTCGTGTTCTTTCTGCTATTTTAACAACTATGATCATGTGATTTGCCTTTAATTATGTACTGTAATGGATTCTCCATAGCACACAAAAAACTGTCGGGAGGGGGCACGTGACCCCCCATAAATCCGCGGTTGCTATAGCCTATGTGTTATTCTGGTTTATAACCTATATTACTGTAAAGTTTCATCCAAATCTGTCCAGTAGTTTTTGCGTGAAAGAGAGACAAACATACAAACTTTCACATTTATAATATTAGTAAGATTACAAGTAAATCTGCTGATGTGAACAAATGACATGAAAAACACTAGTGGAGAAATTACCCATCGGTAGCACTCCAATACTTTTAGTTAACACTCGATTTTACTCCTCAAAATACCAGGGGCTAAATATGAAAATCGTTTCTTAAGAAGTAAACTCTATACAAAAAAAATTGCATATATAAAAAATTGCCAAGTCTATAGTCTGCGCGGTTTGTTTTTTCTATGTAAAATGGCCCAAAGTGAACCTAAGCGGTATTGTTTTTACAGCGACGAAATACTAAGTTGAATAGATTTTAATAACAGTTGTAATTCATATGAATAACTTGAATTTATCTATTGCATTGTTAAACCAAATATATTAAATATATTAAGTATATAAATATATTATAAATTATATTTAAATATATTAAGTGTATCCGATAATAGATGCTACAAGTGATTGATTTGGGTCAAACGTCTTACAATATTTAAAACTATTATACAAAAATCGTTTCTCATTTGATGAAACCGTCATATTGATATGTTTTTACATCATTTAATAAAATATGTGATTTGATAATGTAGTCATCTTTGCTGAATCTGACTTTTTTGTCGGTTTTATCTGTTTTTATGATTATTATAGTAGGTTATGTTTTTAATTATTGTTGGGTGCTCTGTACAATTTTCGGTTATTTTAATAACTCGTAATAATTATATCATTTTAACCTATGTAATTATTTAAATTATACTTGTCCATAAATTTAAATAATACGTTAAGAAATATATTATTTAATATCCTCATATTAAAAAGACTTCTCTCTAATATAATATCCTACTAAGCTATAAAAATCGAAGTTTTTATAATGGGACGGGATGGGGCATTATTAAATTAAAGCGAGAGAGTGATATATACCTGCCTCTTTCTGTTACTGGCTATTGAAGTCGCTTCTGATTGGCTGCGAGGCATCCCCTCCATTACATCTTTTCAGTCTCCCAAGATTTCAACAAGTCAAGAACTCTTCTCGGAAGTAGTCGTACTTTAAGGATTTGTAATTATTATTGATTTTGTTAAAATTTATTATTAATATTTCAATTATTTATATACTATTGATAAATAATATTAATGTATCCGATATAATTGATTAATGAATTTCATCAAGATATTTTAATTAGTCATTTCAAAACATCTTTTTTTTTTTTTTACGATTTACATATTTGATTACGTTATTAATTTTTTATAAATACATAAAATGGATTTTAAAACATTTGATTTATTTTTCTACCAATTAAAGTTTATATTAACTACATGTCTATGTATGTTTTTCGTTTCGAATTAGCTATTTGAAGGAAAAAGTAAAGAATTATTAATTTTTTAAAATATAGTATGATTTCAAACAGCTAAGACAGGATAGCCAACAGTTCCATCACAATTTCTGGATTGGCAACTGCATATTAAATGTAAATGTATTTTAATTGTGTATTTTACAGTGATGTACAATTTTTTGCTGATTTTTTATGTGCAAAATTATTTAAGTTAGTTAAAATTCATGTTTTCAGTTATTTATGGTTTTGCAATTACTTCAATGAGATACTGACGTCCCTAAGGACCAAGTCCGCCATTTTGAATTAGAACTTCATAAAGAGATGAAATGTCGATTTTTTTTCACAGGTAATTAAACATAATTATTTATTCAAATTTCACTTATAATACGACTAATTTCGAATTATCATGAACAGTTTTTCGTTTCACTAATACACAACATTCTCGAATCTTATTGTAAAATATACATCGATGAAATAGTATTACACAATAAATCATCATATAACTTTTTTTAATATATATTATAATTTCTATAATCATTCATCACTACTTAGCTTATTATAGTCTAGGTCTAAATTTCTGTAAAGGTAGTTCATTTAATCAGATTATAGAAAGCAGGTCTAATTTGATTTTTAAAATATTTTTGTCATAAAAAAGTATTGGTATTATTATTGACCATTGTGATATTTATGAACACTATTAATTATTAATAGATAATATATTAATTTTTGTTTTTTTAAGGGTCCAAAATTCAAATAATAAGATTCTTGGAGTGCAAAGATGTATGAACTTAAACAGTGATTGGACCCCTTTGATTTCCATCTGCCATTTTGGATCTTAAAGCAGTCTGTATACAAATTATCATCCCCATGTTTAATTTTAGGATAAATTTTAGATTATTTTCAACATTGTTAAGCATACATAAATTCATTGGTTAATAGTTATTTTATTGCTTTATTTTTATTTTTGTAAACATTATACTTAAATCCTTTCTGATTCTTATTGCTTAAATTAATAAATATAAATGGCCTCATTTAACTTATTGGGTTGATAATTGGAACTATTTAAGAATCATGTAAAAAAAAAAAATAAAAATAATTTGATTTGTGTTCCTCTCAGCGATTTGATAAGTTTCTAAAATGAATACTAATTCTCCAAAACTAATAGGAGAGGGAAATAAAATGGAATGCCTTAAAATAGTTTATGCTGTTTCAGCTACTGATTTGTTGTTTCATTTTTCAGGTCTTCTGAGGACCTCGAGGCTCATATCTGCTGCTCCTATCCGGACCGAGTCCCCATAGTGTGGAGAAAAGTATCATCATTATATTCTGTCCTCTTCAACCACCTATGCAATGTATGGCGGAATTCCGTTACAGCTATCTCCAGCTCTCCCGGACATCGACTAACTTTGTGAATTCAGCCAGCCTCTTCTGCACATCTTCTTTCCAGGTCCTCCTTTTCTCTCCACTTTGGCTCGGTAAGAAAGTATTTAACTAGTATTCAAGATTTATTTAGTTAATATTTATTGATTAACTTTTATAACAATTATGTTTTCATGCTATTTGTTTTGATAAATGTTCTAATTTCCAGAACCCACTAAATAGCATATTTTATTTAAGCCGATATTTCCATTCACTAAATTCAGATTCTGGTAGGTATTAATTTAATATATTTATTATTTGTTCAACGATTTGACAATTATTTGCTTCATTATTATTATTATTATGTTATGAGAGTTATAATTATAAGATTAAAGATTGAGCTTTTTGTTTTTCTAATCAGTATTATAGAATTTAAAATACTAATTAATTGTCATCATTTATAGTTTAAAAATTAAAATTAATTAGTTAGATTTAAATATGAATTTTAGAGTTGAAAATGGAACAAAATAAATTAATTATTACTATCTTAAATAGCTCCTTAAAACTAAATGTGGAGAACAATGGCATGGATAGCTCCTGAAATGTTAATCCTGTTTTAGTCGCATGTTGGAGTTGAATGAAGAATTGATCAGTTCAGAAAATTCATGAAATCTAGAAGCCCTCAGTATTTTCTGCTTTCGACAATGCTGCTTCATCTTGAATGGCTCATTTCTTCTAAGTGAATCTTCATAATCAGGTTTACTCTTTTTATTATTTGAAGAATAATATTCCGTCTCATTTTTTTGGTAGAACAATTAATCGCTCCCTTAGCATCAGCCCCAAATCATATTTTTTCATCATAATCATTATAGCAGTTTAGGTCTTTCAAACATCTTGGATACCAGGGAAATACAAGTCTGAGTTGGACAGAGAATTTGCCCCTCATGATGTCGAACTTTTTCCAGTTTCCTTCTTGTATTTAGGATGGTCAGTATTCCGAATACTTCCGTTTTTTTTTTTTTTAATTTGTTGGTTTGGTTAGTTTTAGTTGGTTGTAATTCAGTTCTCTATTTCTCCATTAGGTTTAGTTATTTTTTTAGAGGTAGCGGTACTATTTCATATTTTTCTCTTGACCGTTGCCCTAATCCATAGTCTGATTCTAAACTTGTATTCATTCATCATAGCTCTTCTGAGTGTTAGGATTTTCTGTCATCATAAGAAAAGGGTAATACTAGGTCTAATTTTTTATTTGCGTAGGGATGTGGTAACCATACGATTTTCAGTCATCATAATACAAGGATAATACTACGCTCAGTAGGGCAGAAATTACCTCACTTCTGTCCAACTTTGTCTAGTATTCTTTTTGTATCTAAGATGGATATTATTCCGAATAGTGCTGCTTTTTTTTTTTTTGTTTTGGTTAGTTATAGTTGGTTGTAATTCAGTTCTCTATTTCTCCACTAGTGTTTAATATTTTATGTTTTTTTGTTTGTCTTATATTAATCCTTAGAGGCAAGTCGAAGAAATACTTTATCTTCATTTGCGTAGGGACGTAGCAGAACCATCTCCCAATTTCTAAAATATAGTCAGCCTGGGTCTCTCTTTTTTCTATTAGCAGTTGCTCCCTTCCATAGTCTGACTCTAGCATAGTGTTCATTCATTATAGCTCTTCTAAGTGTTAGGCGTTTCTGCAATCATAAGTAAAATGGTAATAATAGGTCTATTTCTTTATGCTCGTAGGGATGTGGTAACCCTAGGATTTCAGTCATCTTAAATACAAGGGTAATTCTAGTCTCAGTTGGCCAGAATTTACCTCACTTCTGTCCAACTTGGTCTAGTATTCTTTTTGTATCTAAGATGGTCAGTATTTCAAATAGCGCAGTTAGTTTTTATTTGTTTAATTAACATATATAGTCTGTAATTTTATACTCCATCTTTGCACTAGGATTTAATGCTTAGGGTTAAGTCGAATAGGCCCTTAATATTCATTTGCTAGGGGAGGTGGCTGTACCATCTCCCAATTTTTAGAATATAATCAGCCCTGGTCTCTCTTTTTTCTATTAGCAGTTGCTCAATTCCATAGTCTGATTCTAGAATAGTGTTCATTCATTATAGCTCTTCTAAGTGTTAGGCGTTTCTGCAATCGTAAGTAAAATGGTAATAGTAGGTCTATTTCTTTATGCTCGTAGGGATGTGGTAACCCTAGGATTTACAGTCATCTTAAATACAAGGGTAATACTAGTCTGAGTTGGCCAGAATTTACCTCACTTCTGTCCAACTTGGTCTAATATTCTTGTTGTTTCTAAGATGGTCAGTATTTCAAATAGCGCAGTTAGTTTTTATTTGTTTGATTAACATATATAGTCTGTAATTTTAATGCTTAGGGTTAAGTCGAATAGGCCCTTAATATTCATTTGCTAGGGGAGGTGGCTGTACCATCTCCCAATTTTTAGAATATAATCAGCCCTGGTCTCTCTTTTTTCTATTAGCAGTTGCTCAATTCCATAGTCTGATTCTAGAATAGTGTTCATTCATTATAGCTCTTCTAAGTGTTAGGCGTTTCTGCAATCGTAAGTAAAATGGTAATAGTAGGTCTATTTCTTTATGCTCGTAGGGATGTGGTAACCCTAGGATTTACAGTCATCTTAAATACAAGGGTAATACTAGTCTGAGTTGGCCAGAATTTACCTCACTTCTGTCCAACTTGGTCTAATATTCTTGTTGTTTCTAAGATGGTCAGTATTTCAAATAGCGCAGTTAGTTTTTATTTGTTTGATTAACATATATAGTCTGTAATTTTAATGCTTAGGGTTAAGTCGAATTGGCCCTTAATATTCATTTGCTAGGGGAGGTGGCTGTACCATCTCCCAATTTTTAGAATATAGTCAGCCCTGGTCTCTCTTTTTTCTATTAGCAGGTGTCCTAATCCATAGTCTGAATTTAAAATAGTATTCATTTCTCTTCTAATTGTTAGGATTTTCTGCGATCGTAAGTACAAGGGCATAATAGGTCAATTTTTTATTCCAAAGGCATTTGGTAAAACTAGAATTTTCAGTCATCTTAAATACAAGGGTAATACTAGTCTGAGTTGGCCAGAATTTACCTCACTTCTGTCCAACTTGGTCTAGTATTCTTTTTGTATCTAAGATTGTCAGTATTTCAAATAGCGCAGTTAGTTTTTATTTGTTTGATTAACATATATAGTCAGTAATTTTATACTCCATCTTTGCACTAGGATTTAATGGTTAAGGTTAAGTCGAATAGGCCCTTAATATTCATTTGCTAGGGGAGGTGGCTGTACCATCTCCCAATTTTTAGAATATAGTCAGCCCTGGTCCCTCTTTTTTCTATTAGCAGTTGCTCAATTCTATAGTCTGATTCTAGAATAGTGTTCATTCATTATAGCTCTTCTAAGTGTTAGGCGTTTCTGCAATCATAAGTAAAATGGTAATAGTAGGTCTATTTCTTTATGCTCGTAGGGATGTGGTAACCCTAGGATTTTCAGTCATCTTAAATACAAGGGTAATTCTAGTCTCAGTTGGCCAGAATTTACCTCACTTCTGTCCAACTTGGTCTAGTATTCTTTTTGTATCTAAGATGGTCAGTATTTCAAATAGCGCAGTTAGTTTTTATTTGTTTGATTAACATATATAGGCTGTAATGTTATACTCCATCTTTGCACTAGGATTTAATGCTTAGGGTTAAGTCGAATAGGCCCTTAATATTCATTTGCTAGGGGAGGTGGCGGTACCAACTCCCAATTTCTAAAATATAGTCGGCCGGAGTGTCAGTCGTTTTTCTATTAGCAGTTGTCCTAATCCATAGTCGGAGTCTAGAATAGTGTTCATTCATCATAGCTCTTCTAAGGGTTAGGAGTTTCAGCCATCAAAAGTATAAGGGCTTAATAGGTCAATTTTTTATTCCGCAGGCATTTGGTAACACTAGGATTTTCAGTCATCTTAAATACAAGGGTAATACTAGTCTGAGTTGGCCAGAATTTACCTCGCTTCTGTCCAACTTGGTCTAGTATTCTTTTTGTATCTAAGATGGTCAGTATTTCAAATAGCGCAGTTAGTTTTTATTTGTTTGATTAACATATATAGTCTGTAATTTTACACTCCATCTTTTCACTAGGATTTATTGCTTAGGGTCAAGTCGAATAGGCCCTTATTATTCATTTGCTAGGGGACATAGCGGAACCATCTCTCAATTTTTAGGATATAGTCAGCCTGGGTCTCTCATTTTTCTATTAGCAGTTGCTCCATTCCATAGTTTGATTCTAGCATAGTGTTCATTCATTATAGCTCTTCTAAGTGTTAGACATTTCTGCAATCATAAGTAAAATGGTAATAATAGGTCTATTTCTTTATGCTCGTAGGGATGTGGTAACCCTAGGATTTCAGTCATCTTAAATACAAGGGTAATTCTAGTCTCAGTTGGCCAGAATTTACCTCACTTCTGTCCAACTTGGTCTAGTATTCTTTTTGTATCTAAGATTGTCAGTATTTCAAATAGCGCAGTTAGTTTTTATTTTTTTTTTTTTTTTTTTTTTTTTTTTTTTTTTTTTGATTAACATATATAGTCTGTAATTTTAGGGGTTGTCAGGGCATGGGTCATTACTTAGCTCTGGGCACGACACCCACTGTATTCCAAGCGGAAATATGGGCAATACTTGCAGGTGCCTTCGCTATGAAGGACCACAAGAATAAGGTAATTAACTTTCTCACTGACAGTCAGGCAGCATGCAATGCATTACAAAATGCAGTAACAAACTCCAGACTAGTGGAGGAATGCTGTCTAAGACTAGATGAACTAGCTGTACATAACAGAGTTAACATATTTTGGATCCCTGGGCACAGTAATATTCCAGGAAATGAAAGGGCCGACAAATTGGCGAAGAAAGGAGCAGTTACTGCTCCTATTGGACCTGAACCATGGTGCGGGGTCCCCCTTCCCCTGGCTAAGGATACAATTAATAAACTAGCCAAGAGGAAGATAAAAACACGTTGGGATAGAGCCAAGATAAGGCATACAAAACTTTTCATAAAGGATCCCAACGATAATCTTTCTGATAAAATCAAGAAAGAAGCTGCTCACTCGTCGAGAACCGACCTCAAAAGTATGGTTGAAACCATCACTGGGCACTGTAAACTCAGGAAACACATGCATCTCCTAGGCATTGAACAAGAACCTAGGTGCAGATGGTGCAAAGAGGAGGACGAAACCCCTTGGCACATCCTCTTTGAATGTATAGCACTAAGTCGAAAGAGGACATTTGACCTTGGCCCTGGTGGATACAAGGAACTTCAAGAACTGAGGTTTAAAGACTATTTAAAATTTCTCAGAAGTCTAGACCTATGTTAGGGATTTTTAGGACTCAAGCACAATGGGCCTCTTTAGGCCGAAGTGCATAGTAATAAGGGTCATACTTAAATAATAGTCTGTAATTTTATACTCCATCTTTGCACTAGGATTTAATGGTTAGGGTTAAGTCGAATAGGCCCTTAATATTCATTTGCTAGGGGAGGTGGCTGTACCATCTCCCAATTTTTAGAATATAGTCAGCCCTGGTCTCTCTTTTTTCTATTAGCAGTTGCTCAATTCCATAGTCTGATTCTAGAATAGTGTTCATTCATTATAGCTCTTCTAAGTGTTAGGCGTTTTTGCAATCATAAGTAAAATGGTAATAGTAGGTCTATTTCTTTATGCTCGTAGGGATGTGGTAACCCTAGGATTTTTAGTCATCTTAAATACAAGGGTAATACTAGTCTGAGTTGTCCAGAATTTACCTCTCAATCTGTCCAACTTGGTCTAGTATTCCTTGTGTATCTGAGATGGTCGGTATTTCAAATAGTGCTTTTTGTTTGTTTTTGTTTGATTAACATATATAGGTTATAATTTTCCACTCCATCGTTTCACTAGGATTTAATGCTTAAGGTTAAGTCGAATACACCCTTAATATTCATTGGCTAGGGGAGATGGCAGAACCATCTCCCAATTTTTAGAATATAGTCAGCCCTGGTCAATCTTTTTTCTCTTAGCAATTACTCCATTCCATAGTCTGATTCTAGAAGAGTTTTCATTCATCATAGCTCTTCTAATTATTAGGAGTTTCTGCAATAATAAGTAAAGGGGTAATAATAGGTCTATTTCTTTATTCTCATTGGAATGTGGTAACCTAAGGATTTTCGTGGTACCATCTATCAATTTTTAGAATATATTCAGGCCGGGTCTCTCTTTTTTCTATTAGAGGTTGCTCTATTCCATAGTCTGATTCTAAAATAGTTGTCATTCTAGGTGTTAGGATTTTCTACGATATTATGTACAAGGGTAATACTAGGTCTATTTTTTTTCCCGGAGGGATGTGGTAATTCTACGATTTTAAGTCATCTTAAATACAAGCGTAATACTAGTCCGAGTTGGTCAGAACGTACCTGTAATTCTGTCAACTTTGTTTAGGATTCCTCTTGTATTTGAGATGGCCAGTATTTGAACTAGTGCTGTTTGTTTCCTTTGTTTGGTTAACATATATATAAGCTGTAATTTTATTCACTATCTTTTCAGTAGGGTTTCATATTTTTTCTTTTAATGCTTAGAGCTAAGTGGAATAAGTCCTTAATCATCATTTGCTTAGGGAGGTAGGGGTACCATCTATCAATTTTTAGAATATAGTCAGACCTGGTCACTCTTTTTTCTATTAGCAGTTGCTCCATTCCGTAGTCTGATTCTAAAATAGTTGTCATTCTAGGTGTTAGGATTTTCTACGATACTATGTACAAGGGTAATACTAGGTTATTTTTTTTGCCGGAGGGATGTGGTAATTCTACGATTTTAAGTCATCTTAAATACAAGCGTAATACTAGTCCGAGTTGGCCAGAACATGCCTCTCATTCTGTCCAACTTTGTCTAGTATTCCTCTTGTATTTGATCTGGCCAGTATTTGAACTAGAATTTGAACTAGAAGAAACTGAATCCTTTGTTTGGTTAACATATATAGGCTGTAATTTTATTCACCATCTCTTCACTAGGATTTCATATTTTATCTTTTAATGCTTAGGGCTAAGTCGAATAAGTCCTTAACCTTCATTTGCGTAGGGAGGTAGCGGTATCATCTATCAGTTTTTAGAATATAGTCAGGCCTGGTCACTCTTTTTTCTATTAGCGGTTGCTCCATTCCATAATCTGATTCTAAAATAGTTGTCATTCTAGGTGTAAGGATTTTCTAAGATATTAAGTACAAGGGTAATACTAGGTCTATTTTTTTTATTTTCTGCAGGGTGTGGTAACCCTAGTATTATAGTCATCTTAAATTCAAGGCTAATTTTAGTTTGAGTTGCCCAGAATTTATCTCACTTCTGTCCAACTTTGTCTAGTATTCTTTTTTTATTTGAGATGGGGGAGTATTCCCTATAGTTCTGTTGTTTTTTTTTTGTTTTGGTTAGTTATTGTTGGTTGTAATTCATTTCTCTATTAAGTTTAGTTATTACATATTATAATCCTTAGAGTCAAGTCGAAAAAGCCTGTAATCTTCATTTGCGAAGGGAGGTGGCGGTATCATCTCCTAATTTTTGGAATATAGTCCGGCCTGGTCAGTCTTTTTTCTATTAGCAGTTGCATCATTCCGTAGTCTGATTCTAAAATAGTATCCATTCATCATAGCTTTTCTCAATGTTAGGATTTCCTAGGATATTAAGTACAAGGGTAATACTAGGTCTATTTTTTTTATTTTCGGCGGGATGTGGTATCCCTAGATTGATCCATTGAATTATCACTTGTGTCTCTCATAGTTTCCCATTCCCTAATTTAACAGTTTTTTCTTATATAGGTTTTTTGTTACAGCAGTTTTTCTTTCTGATAGTATTACATTAATTCAAATTTCGTTTTTTAAATAATTATTTGTTTTTTTTACCATTGATTTTGTACTAATTAAATGTACTAATTAAACGTATTTGAAAATTAGAAACAATAGTGTGAACATTAAAAGCACTTCAACATCAAATATCTTAACGAATAATTTTCTGATTCTTCTTATTTATTTCGTTAGATTATTTTTTTTCATCAGCTAAAATTAAAAATAATAAATGTAAATTTTAAACTAATAATAGTTTTCAATAGAGAAAAAATTCCTTAAGAATCACGGCCTTCAGAATAACCGAGACCGTGAGTTGAAACCTTTCATTTTTCTCACTAAACATCGTCACTTAGTACTAATATAATATAATTATAAAAATGCGAATTAAAACTGTTGATTATATCTTATAATTAATATTGAATACAAATACTAAATCATACGGTAATAAGGAAATAACAGAAGTTAAACTAGGAATTATTATTAAAATGCCTAAAACAAAATATACTTTATATTTAAAAATTATGAATACATTATAAGTTAAAATTATATTGTTTGCTGTATTTAAGATAATAGATTTTTTCTATATAGGCATATATTTTAATTATTAATGTTCAAACAGCTAAGACAGGATGGCCAACAGTCACCCCCTTCAATCACAACTTCTGGACTAGCAACAGCATATTAAATGTAAATGTATTTTTATCGTGTATTTTAGCGTGATATACAATTTTTAGCTGATTTTTTTTTTTTGAAAACATTATTTAAACTAGTTAAAATTCATGATTTCAGTTATTTATGGTTTTAGAATTACTTCAATGGAATACTGAATTCACTTAGGCCTAAGAACAAAGTACGCCATTTTGAATTAGAATTTCATAAAGAGATGAACTGTCGAATTTTTCACAGGTTATTGAATATAATTATTTATTTAAATTTCACATAGAGATGGACTTATTTCGAATTATCATGAACTGTTTTAATATATATATTATAATTTCTATAATCTTTAATCACTAAATAACGTATTATTGTCGATTTCCGAATTTCTGTATTGGTAGTTGATTTATTCAGATTATAAAAAGGGGTCTTTTCTATTTTTCAAATATGTGCATATAAAAAGGTATAAAAGTATTGGAATTACTATTAACCACTCCGAAGCTTATAAACACTATTAACTATTAATAGAGAACATATTCGTTTTAGATTTTTATGGGTTAAAGATTTAAATAATAAGATTCATGGAGTGAAAAAAAGTAAAAAATAATTTCATTTATTGGTCCCCTTTGGTTTCTATCCGCCATTTTGGATTTTAAAACAGCCTCTATACATAATTTATCATTTCCATGTTTCCTTTCAGGTTAAATTTTATATTATTATAATCATTCATTGTAAATCATATAGAAATTTATTGGTTAATGATTATTTGCTTTATTTTGATTTTTGTAAACATTAGACTTAAATACTTTCTGATTCTTATTCCTTAACTTAACAAATATAAATTACCTTAATTTGGTTGTCGCAGCGAGTTGAGTTGCAACAGGTTTTAACTCTTTATTTGTTTCATTTTTAATATTTTCCAAAAATACAAGTTATCATGATATTTAGCATGGGGAAGAGAATCTAATAATGTGTAATGAGTAAATTTAGTTAATCGTTTCATCAAGAAATAAAAGTTTGAATTATCATTTTGAAGTAAAGATGGTATATGTTAAATTTAATTTAAATTTAAAGGGTAACAAAACAAAAGTTAGAACTTAATGTGGCTGAATTAGATGTGACAACATCCGGAATAATTAACTAACATTAATTTCTTTTTAACTAACAAAGTTATTTGTAAAATATAATAAAATAAAGATGCTCTATAAAACTAAGAGTAAGAATGGGAAATAAAATGTAATGCAATATAAAAGATAATACTGTTTTGCTGTTTCCTCATTTAGGCCCACTGAGGACCTCGGGGCTCAAATCTACTCTCCTTATCCAGACCGAGCTCCTGTTGTTTGGAGAAAAGTATCATCATCATCATCATCATCATATTCTGTCCTCATCAACCACCTATGCAGTGTATGGAGGAATCCTGAACCGCCCTCTCCAGCTCTGCCGGTCATCGACCGACTATGTGGATCCAACCAGTCTCAATGTCCTTCTTCACCTCTTCTTCCCAGGTCATATTCTTCCTTTTTTTCCCTCAACTTTGGCTCGGTAAGAAAAATATTTAACTAATATTCAAGATTTATTTAGTTAATATTTATTGATTAACTTTTATAACAATTACGTTTTCATGCTGTTTGTTTTGATATATGTTCTAATTTCCAGAACCCACTAAATAGCATATTTTATTTAAGCCGATATTTCCATTCACTAAATTCAGATTATAGTAGGTATTAATTTAATATATTTATTATTTGTTCAATGAGTTGACAATTATTTGCTTCATTATTATTATTATGTTATGAGAGTTATAATTATAAGATTAAAGATCTAGCTTTTTGTTTTTCTAATCAGTATTATACAATTTAAAATAGTAATTAATTGTCATCATTTATATTTTAAAATTAAAATCAATTAGTTAGATTTAAATATGAATTTTATAGTTGTTATCAGCTTAAATAGCTCTTAAAACTAAATGTGGAGAACAATGACACGGATAGCTTCTGAAATGTTAATCCTGTTTTAGTAGCAAGTTGGAGTTGAATAAAGAATTGACCAGTTCAGAAGAATCATGAAGTCCAGAAGGCCTCAGTATTTTCTGCTTTCGACAATGCTGCTTCATCTTGAATGGCTCATTTCTTCAAAGTCAATCTTCATAATCAGGTTCATTCTTTTTATTATTTGAAGAATAATATTCTGCCTCATTTTTTTGGTAGAACAGTTAATCGCTCCCTTAGCATCACTCCGAAATAGTATTTCTTCTTTTTCTGTCCAACTTTGTCTAGGATTCCTCTTGTATCTGAGATGGTCAGTATTCCAAATAGTGCGTTTATTCTTTGCTTCTTTTTTTTCTGGGTAGTGTTGGTTAATTGAATTTTATTCTATACCTATCCAGTTTGCTATGTTATTGCATGCTGAATTCCTTAGTGTTAAGTTGAATAGGCCCTTAATGTTCATTTGCTAGGGGAGGTGGTTGTACCATCTCCCAATTTTTAGAATATAGTCAGGCCTGGTCAGTCTTTTTTCTATTAGCATTTGTTCTATTCCATGGTCTGATTCTAAAATAGTAGTCTTTCTAAATGTTAGGATTTCCCACGATATTAGGTACAAGGGTAATATTAAGTCTATTTTTTTTATTTTCCCAGGATGTGGTAACCCTAAGATTTTCATTCATCTTAATACAAGGGCATGACTAGTCCGAGTTGGCCAGAACGTACCTCTAATTCTGTCAACTTTGTCTAGTATTCCTCTTGTACCTGAGGTGGTCAGTATTTCAAATAGTGCTGTTTGTTTCCTTTGTTTGGTTATCATATATAGGCTATAATTTTATTCACCATCTTTTCACTAGGATTTCATATTTTATCTGTTTATGCTTAGGGCTAAGTTGAATATGTCCTTAATCTTCATTTGCGTAGGGAGGTAGCGGTACCATCTATCAGTTTTTAGAATCTAGTCAGGCCTGGTCACTCTTTTTTCTATTCCATAGTCTGATTCTAAAATAGGTTTCATTTTCTATGATATTATGTACAAGGGTAATACTAGGTCTCCTTTTTTGTATTTGCATATGTATCCATACGGATGCGGCAACCCTATGATTTTCAGTCATCTTAAATACAAGGGTTTTACTAGTCTCAGTTGGCCAGAATTTACATCGCATTCTGTCCAACTTTGTCTAGGATTCCTCTTGTATCTGAGATGGTCAGTATTCCAAATAGTGCAATTATCTTTGTTTTTTTTTCTGGGTAGTGTTGGTTAGTTGAATTGTATTCTATACCTATCCAGTTTGCTATGTTATTGCATTTTGAAATCCTTAGGGTTAAGTCGAATAGGTCCTTTATCTTCATTTGCATAGGTAGGTAGCGGTACCATCTCACAATTATTAGAATATAGTCAAGCCTGGTCACTCTTTTTTCTATTAGCAGTTGCTCCATTGCATAGTCTGATTCTAAAATATTAGTCATTCTAGGTGCTAGGATTTTCTATGATATTATGTACAAGGATAATACTAAATCTATTTTTTTTTCAGGAGGGATGTGTTAATTCTTGGATTTTCAGTCATCTTAAATACAGAGGTAATACTAGTCCGAGTTGGCTAGAATATACCTCTCATTCTGCCCAAGTTTGTCTAGTATTCCTCTTGTATCTGATATTGTCAGTAATTTAAATACTGCTGTTTGTTTCCTTTGTTTGGTTAACATATATAGGCTGTAATTTTATTCACCATCTTTTCACTAGGATTTTGCATTTTATCTTTTATCACTTAGGATTAAGTCGAATAAGCCCTTAATATTCATTTGCGTAGGGAGATAGCGGTACCATCCATCAATTTTTGGAATAGGGTCAGGCCTGGTCACTCTTTTTTCTATTAAGAGTTGCTCCATTCCATAGTCTGATTCTAAAATAGTAGTCATTCTAGGTTTTATGATTTTCTAAGATATTATGTACAAGGGTAATGCTAGGCCTATTTTTTTTATTTTCTGAGGAATGTGGTAATTCTAGGATTTTCAGTCTTCTTAAATACAAGGGCAATACTGGTCTGAGTTGGCCAGAATTTACCTCTCATTCTGTCCAACTTTGTCTAGTATTCCTCTTGTGTCTGAGATGGTCAGAATTTCAAATAGTGCTGTTTGTTTCCTTTGTTTGGTTAACATATATAGGCTGTAATTTTATTCACCATCTTTTCACTAGGATTTAATATTTTAGTTTTGTCTTGTATTCTTAATTTATGATGGTCAGTATTCCCTGTAGTGCTGTTTATTTTTTAGTTGGGCTAGTATTGATTAGTTGTGCATGTATATATCCGGCAGGCTTTGTTATATTATGTAGTAATCCTGAGGGTCATGAAGAACATGTCCCTAGCTTTTATTGGCGTAGGGAGGTAAAGTCCCTATATTATTTGAGTAGTTGCTCTCTTTGATGTAATGGATCTCTGGATTCATTTTAATTTAGTTTTTCTAGGAGTTTAGGATTTTTTGAAATATTAGGGAAATACTAGTTTCAGTTGGCCAGATGTTACCTCTCATTTTGTCCAACTTGGTAGTATACATCTTGTATTTAAGATTGTCAATATTAGCATTAGTGTGTTTAGTTTATTTTTTTTTAAATTTAGACATTCTAGGAGTTTAGTATATTCCGAAATATTAGGGAAATACTAGTCTGAGTTGGCCAGATGTTACCTCTCATTCTGTCCAACTTGGTAGTATACATCTTGTATTTAAGATTGTCAATATTAGCATTAGTGTGTTTAGTTTATTTTTTTTTAATTTAGACATTCTAGGAGTTTAGTATACTCCGAAATATTAGAGAAAGACTAGTCTGAGTTGGCCAGATGTTACCTCTCATTCTGACCAACTTGGTAGTATACATCTTGTATTTAAGATTGTCAATATTAGCATTAGTGTGTTTAGTTTATTTTTTTTTTAATTTAGACATTCTAGGAGTTTAGTATATTCCGAAATATTAGAGAAAGACTAGTCTGAGTTAGCCAGATGTTACCTCTCATTCTGACCAACTTGGTCTAGTATCCATCATGTATTTAAGACTGTCAATAAATACATTAGTGTTGTTATTTGTTGTGTTTTTATCAATATTGATAGATTGTTATTAGGTTGACTCACCTCTCATTAGGCTGGTTTGGTTTAAATTGTAGTTCCCTAGGGTTATCTTTAATAATAGGTCCATTTGTGTTTCCCATAAGGAGGTAGCGTCCCTATTCTATTCTATTTCAATAATAGTATTCTCATATGTAATGAATCTGTTGATTTATTCTTTTCTCTTTTTAATTTGTACATTCTAGGAGTTTAGAATATTCCAAAATCCTAGGAAAATACTAGTCTCAGTGTGCCAGGTGTTACCAATCATTCTGACCAACCTGGTTTAGTATTCATCATGTATTTAAAATTGTCAATATTCACATTAGTGTTGTTAGTTTTTTTTTTAATCAGTATTAACCCGTTGAAGCTAGTTTTTTTTCCACAAAAATGTATCCAAAAACATAAGGTTTTTTCATTTTGTATTTAAAAAGTTTATATTGTTAAAAAAAATTAAGTAAAAATAGAACAATAAATAGTTTCATTATTTCAATATTATTCAATATATTTCAATTCTTTCTAATCAAAATAAATAGAAATTAACATATCATACAAAATTGAGTAAAAATGAAATTTTCTTTTTTTTTATAAAATGAAAAAAACATTTTTCATTTTAGTATAGTTGAAAAAATCATTTTTATTTGATTTTATTATAATACATATAATTATAATTATTCATTTATTGTTTCAAAAAACACCTACAGGAAACTGTAAAAAGTTTTATAAACTATAAGAAAAGATACTATATTCAGAAGCCGGTACAAATGACAAGTAGTGACTGGCAAGCACAATTTGTCTTATGTAATAGAACATCGCAATCTGGGAGCAGCGCTCGGGTTGGAGTATACCGACAGCACGTGAGCGGTGTTCGTTCAAAATCATTAACCGGTTAATATACGTAGGTTATTATTTGGTTGACTCTCTTCTTATTATTCTGGTTTGTTCTAAATTGTAGTCCCCAAGGGTTATCTGGAATAGGCCCATTTATCTTTCACGTAGGGACGTAGGGTCGCAATTTAATTCAATAGTTGCATTCTTTTATATAATGGACCTCTTGATTTATTCTTTTTTTAAGTTATAATATAATAATTACCGTTTTACCTGTTATTGTGATTTTAACTATTTGTTGGGTGTTTTGTGCAGTTTATTTTCTATTATTATTTATATTCAGTGTAAATAATAGGCAGATCCGGGGGGAGGGGTGATACGGGGGCACGTGCCCTCCCCCCCCCAGACGGTTTTTTTTGTACTGTGGAGAATACATTACAGTATAGGCAAATCATGTGATGATAGTTGTTAAAGTAACAGAAAAAACATGAATGAAACTATTGTTTAGATATTTTAATAAGCCTTTCTATAAATACTACAAGTGTATTTCTAAGTTATTGTTGATTTTTTTTGCCCGTCTCCCCCCCCCCAGGAAAAAATCCGGGATCGGCCCTTGGTGTAAATGATTATAGATGCTACAAGTGATTAATTTGGTTCATACATAGGCCATAGAAATAATACGTTAAGAAATATATAATTTAAGATCCTCATATTAAAAAGACTTGTCTCTAATATAATATCCTACTAAGCTATAAAAATCGAAGTTTTTATAATGGGACCGGATGGGGCATTATTGAATTAGGATGAGCGAGAGAGTGATATATATCTGCCTCTTTCTGTTACTGGCTGTTGAAGTCACATCTGATTGGCTACGAGGCACCCCCTCCACTGCATCTTTTCAGTCTTTCCCAGGATTTCAACAAGTAAAGAACTCTCCGATGTAGTTGTACTTTAAGGGTTTGTAATTATTATTGATATTGTAAAAAGTTATCAATATTTTAGTTATTTATATACTATTGATAAAGAATATTAATGTATCTGATATAATTGATTAATGAATTCCTTCAAGATATTTTAATTCGTCATTTCAAAACATTTAATTTTTTACTACGATTTGCAAATTTAATTACATTATTAATTTTTTATAAATACATAAAATCGATTAAAAACCATTTGATTTATTTTTCCATCAATTAAAGTTTATATTAACAACAAGTCTATGTATATTTTTCATTTTGAATTAGCTATTTGAATGAATAAGTAAAGAATTATAAATTATTTATAAAATAGTATGATTTCAAACAGCTAAGACAGGATAGCCAACAGTTCCATCACAATTTCTGGATTGGCAACTGCATATTAAATGTACATGTATTTTAATTTAATTGTGTATTTTACAATGATACACCATTTTTTGGTGATTTTTTTATTTGCAAAATTATTGAAATTAGTTAAAATTCATTATTTCAGTTATTTATTGTTTTGGAATTACTTCAATGAGATACTGACGTCCCGTAGGCCTAAGGACCAAGTCCGCCATTTTGAATTAGAACTACATAAAGAGATCAACTGTCGAATTTTTTTCACAGGTAATTAAACATAATTATTTATTCAAATTTCATTTACAGTACCACTAAATTCGAATTATCATGAACAGTTTTTCATATCATTAATACACAAGATTCTCAAATCTTATTGTAAAATATATATCGATGAACTTTTATTACGCAATAAGTCATCATATAACTTCTTTTACTACATATTATAATTTCTATAATCTTTCATTACAAAATGACGTATTATAGTCTAGGTCTAAATTTCTTTAAAGGTAGTTTTGATTTATTCAGATTATAAAAAGCAGGTATAGTTTGATTTTTTAAATATTTCTGTAATAAAAAAGTATTGGCATTATTATTGACCGTTTTGATATTTATGATTACTATTAATTATTAATAGATAATATATTTTTTTTTTTTTTTATAGGTTCAAAATTCAAATAATGAGATCCTTGGAGTGCAAAGATGTATGAACTTCTACCAGTGATTGGATCCCTTTGGTTTCCATCTGCCATTTTGGATTTTAAAGCAATCTCTATACAAATTATGATTCCAATGTTTAATTTTAGGATACATTTTAGATTATTGTCAACATTGTTAATCATAGTTAAATTCATAGGTTAATAGTTATTTGCTTTATTTTTATTTTTGTAAACATTAGATTTAAATCCTTTCTGATCCTTATTGCTTAAATAATTGAATAGATAATTGAAATTATTTAAGAATCATGTAAAAAAACAAAACAAAATAATTTGACTTAGTGTTCCTCTCAGCGATTTGATAAGTTTCTAAATTGAATAATAATTCTCTTAAACTAATAGGAGAAGGAAATAAAATGGAATGCCTTAAAATAGTTTATTCTGTTTCAGCTATTGTTTTGTTGTTTCATTTTTCAGGCCTTCTGAGGACTTTGAGGCTCATATCTGATCTTCCCATCCAGACCGAGTTCCCATAGTGTGGAGAAAAGTATCATCATCATATTCTGTCCTCTTCAACCGCCTATGCAGTGTATGGCGGAATTCTGTACATCCATCTCCAGCTCTCCCGGACATCGACTAACTTTGTGGATTCAGCCAGCCTCGATATCCTTCTGCACCCCTTCTTTCCAGGTCCTCCTTTTTCCTCCACTTTGCCTTGGTAAGAAAAATATTTAACTAATATTCAAGATTTATATAGCTAATATTTATTGATTAACTTTTATAACAATTATGTTTTCATGCTGTTTGTTTTGATATATGTTCTAATTTCCAGAGCCCACTAAATAGCATATTTTATTTAAGCCGATATTTCCATTCACTAAATTCAGATTATAGTAGGTATTAATTTAATATATTTGTTATTTGTTCAATGAGTTGACAATTATTTGCTTCATTATTATTATTATGTATTGAGAGTTATAATTATAAGATTAAAGATTCAGCTTTTTGTTTTTCTAATCAGTATTATACAATTTAAAATACTAATTAATTGACATCATTTATAGTTTAAAAATTAAAATTAATTTGTTAGATTTAAATATCAATTTTATAGTTGTTATCAGCTTAAATAGCTCTTAAAACTAAATGTGAAGAAGAATGACATGGATAGCTTCTGAAATGTTAATCCTGTTTTAGTTGCAAGTTGGAGTTGAAGAATTGACCAGTTCAGAAGAACCATGAAATCTAGAAGGCCTCAGTATTTTTTGATTTCAACAATGCTGCTTCATCTTGAATGGCTCATTTCTTCAAAGTCAATCTTCATAATCAGGTTTATTCTTTTTATTATTTGAAGCATAATATTCTCTCATTTTTTTGGTAGAATAGTTAATCGTTCCCTTAGCATCACTCCAAAATAGTATTTTTTCATCATAATCATTCTAACAGTTTAGGTCTTTAAAACATCTTAAATACCAGGGAAATACTAGTCTGAGTTGGGCGGAGAATTTCCATCTCATGCTATCCAACTTTTTCCAGTATCCTTCTTGTATTTAGGATGGTCAGTATTCCGAATACTGTTGCTTTTTACTTTCTTTCTTTTTTCGGTTAGTTTTAGTTGGTTGTAATTCAGTTCTCTATTTCTCCATTAGATTTGGTTATGTGGTAACTATGTTATCAAGTTTGCTATGTTATTGCATGTTGAAACCCTTAGTGTTAAGTTGAATAGGTCCTTAATCTTCATTTGTTAGGGGAGGTATCGGTACCATCTATCAATTTTTAGAATATAGTCAGCTATGGTTACTCTTTTTTTATTATCAGTGGCCCAAATCCATAGACTGATTCTAAAGTAGTATTCATCATAGCTCTTCTAAGTATTAGGATTTTCTCACATCATAAGTAAATGGGTAATACTAGATATATTTCATTATTTGCGTAGGAATTTGGCAACCCTAGGATTTTCAGTCATCTTAAATACAGGGGTAATACTAGTCTGAGTTGGCCAGAATTTACCTCTCATTCTGTCCAACTTTGTCTAGTATTCCTCTTGGATCTGATATTGTCAGTAATTTAAATACTGCTGTTTGTTTGGTTAACATATATAAGCTGTAATTTTATTCTCCATGTTTTCATTAGGATTTCATGATTTATGTTTTAATTCTTAGGGTTAAGTCGAATAGGTCCTTAATCTTCATTTGCTTAGGGAGGTAGCAGTACCATATTTCATTGTTTAGAATATAGTCAGGCCTGTTCAGTCTTTTTTCTATTACAATTTGTTCCTTTCCATAGTCTGATTCTAAAATAGTAGTCTTTCTATGTGTAAGGTTATTCTACGATATTAAGTAAAAGGGTAACACTAGGTCTATTTTTTTTATTTTCGCAGGTTGGTGTAACACTAGGATTTTTAGTCATCTTAAATACAGGGGTAATACTAGTCTGAGTTGGCCGGAATTTACCTCTCATTCTGTCCAACTTTGTCTAGTATTCCTCTTGTATTTGAGATGGCCTGTATTTGAACTAATGCTGTTTGTTTCCGTTGTTTGGTTAACATATATAGGCTGTAATTTTATTCTCCATGTTTTCATTAGGATTTCATGATTTATGTTTTAATTCTTAGGGTTAAGCCATATAGGCCCTTATTCTTCATTTGCTTAGGGAGGTAGCGGTACCCTATTTCAATGTTTAGAATATAGTCAGGCGTGGTCAGTCTTTTTTCTATTATAATTTGTTCCTTTCCATAGTCTGATTCTAAAATAGTAGTCTTTCTAGGTGTAGGGTTATTCTATGATATTAAGTACAAGGGTAACACTAGGTCTATTTTTTTTTATTTTCGCAGGTTGGCGTAACACTAGGATTTTTAGTCATCTTAAATACACGGGTAATGCTAGTCTGAGTTGGCCGGAATTTACCTCTCATTCTGTCCAACTTTGTCTAGTATTCTTCTTGTATTTGAGATGGCCTGTATTTGAACTAATGCTGTTTGTTTCCGTTGTTTGGTTAACATATATAGGCTGTAATTTTATTCTCCATGTTTTCATTAGGATTTCATGATTTATATTCTAATGCTTAGGGTTAAGTCGAATAGGTTCTTAATCTTCATTTGCTTAGGGAGGTAGCGGTACCCTATTTCAATGTTTAGAATATAGTCAGGCGTGGTCAGTCTTTTATCTAATAGCAGTTGCTCCATTCCATAGTCTGATTCTAAAATAGTAGTCCTTCTAGGTGTAAGGTTATTTTATGATATTAAGTACAAGGGTAACACTAGGTCTATTTTTTTTATTTTTGCAGGTTGGGGTAACCCTAGGATTTTTAGTCATCTTAAATACAGGGGTAATACTAGTCTGAGTTGGCCGGAATATACCTCTCATTCTGTCCAACTTTCTCTAGTATTCCTCTTGTATTTGAGATGGCCTGTATTTGAACTAATGCTGTTTGTTTCCGTTGTTTGTTTAACAGTTATAGGCTGTAATTTTATTCTCCATGTTTTCATTAGGATTTCAAATAGTCGTTTTTATAGGTTTAGGGTTATTCTATGATATTAAGTACAAGGGTAACACTAGGTCTATTTTTTTTCATTTTCGCAGGTATGGCTAACCCTAGGATATTCAGTCATCTTAATGCAAGGGTGATACTAGGCCGAGTTGGCCGGAATTTACCTCTCATTCTGTCCAACTTTGTCTAGTATTCCTCTTGTATCTGGGATGGGCTGTATTTCAACTAATGCTGTTTGTTTCCATTGTTTGGTTAACATATATAGGCTGTAATTTTATTCTCCATGTTTTCATTAGGATTTCACGATTTATGTTTTAGTGCTTAGGGTTGAGTCGAATAGGTCCTTAATCTTCATTTGCTTAGGGAGGTAGCGGTACCATATTTCAATGTTTAGAATATAGTCAGGCGTGGTCAATCTTTTATCTACTAGCAGTTGCTCCATTCCATAGTCTGATTCTAAAATAGTAGTCTTTTTTAGGTGTAAGGTTATTCTGCGATATTAAGTACAAGGGTAACACTAGGTCTATTTTTTTTTATTTTCGCAGGTTGGTGTAACACTAGGATTTTTAGTCATCTTAATGCAAGGGTAATACTAGGCCGAGTTGGACAGAACGTACCTCCAAATCTGTCAACTTTGTCTAGTATTCCTCTTGTACCTGAGGTGGTCAGTATTTTAATTAGTGCTGTTTGTTTCTTTGGTTTAGTTAACAGTTGTAGGCTGTAATTTTATTCTCCATGTTTTCATTAGGATTTCATGATTTATGTTTTAATGCTTAGGGTTAAGTCGAATAGGTCCTTAATCTTCAATTGCATAGGAAGGTAGTGGTACAATATTTCAATATTCAGAATATAGTCAGGCCTGTTCAGTCTTTTTTCTATTATAATTTGTTCCTTTCCATAGTCTGATTCTAAAATAGTAGTCTTTCTAGGTGTAAGGTTATTCTATTATATTAAGTACAAGGGTAACACTAGGTCTATTTTTTTTATTTTCACAGGTTGGGGTAACCCTAGGATTTTTAGTCATCTTAAATACAGGGGTAATACTAGTCTGAGTTGGCCGGAATATACCTCTCATTCTGTCCAACTTTCTCTAGTATTCCACTTGTATTTGAGATGGCCTGTATTTGAACTAATGCGGATTGTTTCCGTTGTTTGTTTAACAGTTATAGGCTGTAATTTTATTCTCAATGTTTTCATTAGAATTTCATGATTTATGTTTTAATGCTTAGGGTTAAGTCGAATAGGTCCTTAATCTTCATTTGCTTAGGGAGGTAGCGGTACCATATTTCAATGTTTAGAATATAGTAAGGCCTGTTCAGTCTTTTTTCTATTACAATTTGTTCCTTTCCATAGTCTGATTCTAAAATAGTAGTCTTTCTAGGTGTAAAGTTATTCTATGATATTAAGTACAAGGGTAACACTAGGTCTATTTTTTTTATTTTCGCAGGTTGGTGTAACACTAGGATTTTTGTCATCTTAAATACAGGGGTAATACTACTCTGAGTTGGCCGGAATTTACCTCTCATTCTGTCCAACTTTGTCTAGTATTCCTCTTGTATTTGAGATGGCCTGTATTTGAACTAATGTTGTTTATTTCCATTGTTTGGTTAACATAAATAGGCTGTAATTTTATTCTCCATGTTTTCATTAGGATTTCATGATTTATGTTTTAATGCTTGGGTTAAGTCTAATATGTCCTTAATCTTCATTTGCTTAGAGAGGTAGCGGTACCATATTTCAATGTTTAGAACATAGTCAGGCGAGGTCAGTCTTTTATCTAATAGCAGTTGTTCCTTTCCATGGTCAGATTCAAAAATAGTAGTCTTTCTAGTTGTAAGGTTATTCTATGATATTAAGTACAAGGGTAACACTAGGTAATTTTTTTTATTATCGCAGGTTGGGGTAACACTAGGATTTTTAGTCATCTTAAATACAGGGGTAATACTAGTCTGATTGGCCGGAATTTACCTCTCATTCTGTCCAACTTTGTCTAGTATTCCTCTTGTATTTGAGATGGCCTGTATTTGAACTAATGTTGTTTATTTCCATATTAAGTTTTAATGCTTAGGGTTAAGTCGAATAGGTCCTTAATCTTTATTTGCTTAGGGAGGTAGCGGTACCATATTTCAATATTTAGAATATAGTCAGGCCTGTTCAGTCTTTTTTTCTATTATAATTATTTCCTTTCCATAGTCGGAATCTAAAACAGTAGTCTTTCTAGGTGTAAGGTTATTCTACGATATTAAGTACAAGGGTAACACTAGGTCTATTTTTTTTATTTTGCAGGTTGGGGTAACACTAGGATTTTCAGTCATCTTAATGCAAGGGTGATACAAGGCCGAGTTGGCCAGAACGTACCTCCAATTCTGTCAACTTGGTCTAGTATTCCTCTTGTACCGGAGGTGGTCAGTATTTCAATTAGTGCTGTTTGTTTCTTTAGTTTGGTTAACAGTTATAGGCTGTAATTTTATTCTCCATGTTTTCATTAGGATTTCATGATTTATGTTTTAATGCTTAGGGTTAAGTCGAAAAGGTCCTTAATCTTTATTTGCTTAGGAAGGTAGCGGTACCATATTTCAATGTTTAGAATATAGTCAGGCCTGTTCAGTCTTTTTTCTAATATAATTTGGTCCTTTCCATAGTCGGATTCTAAATTAGTAGTCTTTCTAGGTTTAGGGTTATTCTATGATATTAAGTACAAGGGTAACACTAGGTCTATTTTTTTTCATTTTCGCAGGTATGGCTAACCCTAGGATATTCAGTCATCTTAATGCAAGGGTGATACTAGGCCGAGTTGGCCGGAATTTACCTCTCATTCTGTCCAACTTTGTCTAGTATTCATCTTGTATTTGAGATGGCCTGTATTTAAACTAATGTTGTTTATTTCCATTGTTTGGTTAACATAAATAGGCTGTAATTTTATTCTCCATGTTTTCATTAGGATTTCATGATTTATGTTTTAATGCTTAGGTTAAGTCTAATATGTCCTTAATCTTCATTTGCTTAGGGAGGTAGCGGTACCATATTTCAATGTTTAGAACATAGTCAGGCGAGGTCAGTCTTTTATCTAATAGCAGTTGTTCCTTTCCATGGTCAGATTCAAAAATAGTAGTCTTTCTAGTTGTAAGGTTATTCTATGATATTAAGTACAAGGGTAACACTAGGTAATTTTTTTTATTATCGCAGGTTGGGGTAACACTAGGATTTTTAGTCATCTTAAATACAGGGGTAATACTAGTCTGATTAGCCGGAATTTACCTCTCATTCTGTCCAACTTTGTCTAGTATTCCTCTTGTATTTGAGATGGCCTGTATTTGAACTAATGTTGTTTATTTCCATATTAAGTTTTAATGCTTAGGGTTAAGTCGAATAGGTCCTTAATCTTTATTTGCTTAGGGAGGTAGCGGTACCATATTTCAATGTTTAGAATATAGTCAGGCCTGTTCAGTCTTTTTTTCTATTATAATTATTTCCTTCGGAATCTAAAACAGTAGTCTTTCTAGGTGTAAGGTTATTCTACGATATTAAGTACAAGGGTAACACTAGGTCTATTTTTTTTATTTTGCAGGTTGGGGTAACACTAGGATTTTCAGTCATCTTAATGCAAGGGTGATACAAGGCCGAGTTGGCCAGAACGTACCTCCAATTCTGTCAACTTGGTCTAGTATTCCTCTTGTACCGGAGGTGGTCAGTATTTCAATTAGTGCTGTTTGTTTCTTTAGTTTGGTTAACAGTTATAGGCTGTAATTTTATTCTCCATGTTTTCATTAGGATTTCATGATTTATGTTTTAATGCTTAGGGTTAAGTCGAAAAGGTCCTTAATCTTTATTTGCTTAGGAAGGTAGCGGTACCATATTTCAATGTTTAGAATATAGTCAGGCCTGTTCAGTCTTTTTTCTAATATAATTTGGTCCTTTCCATAGTCGGATTCTAAATTAGTAGTCTTTCTAGGTTTAGGGTTATTCTATGATATTAAGTACAAGGGTAACACTAGGTCTATTTTTTTTCATTTTCGCAGGTATGGCTAACCCTAGGATATTCAGTCATCTTAATGCAAGGTTGATACTAGGCCGAGTTGGCCAAAACGTACCTCCAATTCTGTCAACTTTGTCTAGTATTCCTCTTGTACAGGAGGTGGTCAGTATTTCAATTAGTGCTGTTTGTTTCTTTAGTTTGGTTAACAGTTATAGGCTGTAATTTTATTCTCCATGTTTTCATTAGGATTTCATGATTTATGTTTTAATGCTTCGGTTAAGTCTAATATGTCCTTAATCTTCATTTGCTTAGGGAGGTAGCGGTACCATATTTCAATGTTTAGAATATAGTCAGGCGAGGTCAGTCTTTTATCTAATAGCAGTTGTTCCTTTCCATGGTCAGATTCAAAAATAGTAGTCTTTCTAATTGTAAGGTTATTCTACGATATTAAGTACAAGGGTAACACTAGGTCTATTTTTTTATTTTCGCAGGTTGGGGTAACACTAGGATTTTCAGTCATCTTAATGCAAGGGTGATACAAGGCCGAGTTGGCCAGAACGTACCTCCAATTCTGTCAACTTTGTCTAGTATTCCTCTTGTACCGGAGGTGGTCAGTATTTCAATTAGTGCTGTTTGTTTCTTTAGTTTGGTTAACAGTTATAGGCTGTAATTGTATTTTCCATGTTTTCATTAGGATTTCATGATTTATGTTTTAATGCTTAGGGTTAAGTCGAATAGGTCCTTAATCTTTATTTGCTTAGGGAGGTAGCGGTACCATATTTCAATGTTTAGAATATAGTCAGGCCTGTTCAGTCTTTTTTTCTATTATGATTATTTCCTTTCCATAGTCGGATTCTAAAATAGTAGTCTTTCTAGGTGTAGAGTTATTCTATCATATTAAGTACAAGGGTAACACTAGGTCTATTTTTTTTAATTTTGCAGGTTGGTGTAACACTAGGATTTTTAGTCTTCTTAAATACAGGGGTAATACTAGTCTGAGTTGGCCGGAATTTACCTCTCATTCTGTCCAACTTTGTCTAGTATTCCTCTTGTATTTGAGATGGCCTGTATTTGAACTAATGTTGTTTATTTCCATTGTTTGGTTAACATAAATAGGCTGTAATTTTATTCTCCATGTTTTCATTAGGATTTCATGATTTATGTTTTAATGCTTAGGTTAAGTCTAATATGTCCTTAATCTTCATTTGCTTAGGGAGGTAGCGGTACCATATTTCAATGTTTAGAATATAGTCAGGCGAGGTCAGTCTTTTATCTAATAGCAGTTGTTCCTTTCCATGGTCAGATTCAAAAATAGTAGTCTTTCTAATTGTAAGGTTATTCTACGATATTAAGTACAAGGGTAACACTAGGTCTATTTTTTTTATTTTCGCAGGTTGGGGTAACACTAGGATTTTCAGTCATCTTAATGCAAGGGTGATACAAGGCCGAGTTGGCCAGAACGTACCTCCAATTCTGTCAACTTTGTCTAGTATTCCTCTTGTACCGGAGGTGGTCAGTATTTCAATTAGTGCTGTTTGTTTCTTTAGTTTGGTTAACAGTTATAGGCTGTAATTTTATTCTCCATGTTTTCATTAGGATTTCATGATTTATGTTTTAATGCTTAGGGTTAAGTCGAAAAGGTCCTTAATCTTTATTTGCTTAGGAAGGTAGCGGTACCATATTTCAATGTTTAGAATATAGTCAGGCCTGTTCAGTCTTTTTTCTAATATAATTTGGTCCTTTCCATAGTCGGATTCTAAATTAGTAGTCTTTCTAGGTTTAGGGTTATTCTATGATATTAAGTACAAGGGTAACACTAGGTCTATTTTTTTTCATTTTCGCAGGTATGGCTAACCCTAGGATATTCAGTCATCTTAATGCAAGGGTGATACTAGGCCGAGTTGGCCGGAATTTACCTCTCATTCTGTCCAACTTTGTCTAGTATTCATCTTGTATTTGAGATGGCCTGTATTTAAACTAATGTTGTTTATTTCCATTGTTTGGTTAACATAAATAGGCTGTAATTTTATTCTCCATGTTTTCATTAGGATTTCATGATTTATGTTTTAATGCTTAGGTTAAGTCTAATATGTCCTTAATCTTCATTTGCTTAGGGAGGTAGCGGTACCATATTTCAATGTTTAGAATATAGTCAGGCGAGGTCAGTCTTTTATCTAATAGCAGTTGTTCCTTTCCATAGTCTGATTCTAAAATAGTAGTCTTTCTAGGTGTAAGGTTATTCTATGATATTAAGTACAAGGGTAACACTAGGTAATTTTTTGTATTATCGCAGGTTGGGGTAACACTAGGATTTTTAGTCATCTTAAATACAGGGGTAATACTAGTCTGATTGGCCGGAATTTACCTCTCATTCTGTCCAACTTTGTCTAGTATTCCTCTTGTATTTGAGATGGCCTGTATTTGAACTAATGTTGTTTATTTCCATATTAAGTTTTAATGCTTAGGGTTAAGTCGAATAGGTCCTTAATCTTTATTTGCTTAGGGAGGTAGCGGTACCATATTTCAATGTTTAGAATATAGTCAGGCCTGTTCAGTCTTTTTTTCTATTATAATTATTTCCTTCGGAATCTAAAACAGTAGTCTTTCTAGGTGTAAGGTTATTCTACGATATTAAGTACAAGGGTAACACTAGGTCTATTTTTTTTATTTTGCAGGTTGGGGTAACTCTAGGATTTTCAGTCATCTTAATGCAAGGGTGATACAAGGCCGAGTTGGCCAGAACGTACCTCCAATTCTGTCAACTTGGTCTAGTATTCCTCTTGTACCGGAGGTGGTCAGTATTTCAATTAGTGCTGTTTGTTTCTTTAGTTTGGTTAACAGTTATAGGCTGTAATTTTATTCTCCATGTTTTCATTAGGATTTCATGATTTATGTTTTAATGCTTAGGGTTAAGTCGAAAAGGTCCTTAATCTTTATTTGCTTAGGAAGGTAGCGGTACCATATTTCAATGTTTAGAATATAGTCAGGCCTGTTCAGTCTTTTTTTCTATTATAATTATTTCCTTTCCATAGTCGGATTCTAAAATAGTAGTCTTTCTAGGTGTAGAGTTATTCTATCATATTAAGTACAAGGGTAACACTAGGTCTATTTTTTTTAATTTCGCAGGTTGGGGTAACACTAGGATTTTTAGTCATCTTAAATACAGGGGTAATACTAGTCTGAGTTGGCCGGAATTTACCTCTCATTCTGTCCAACTTTGTCTAGTATTCCTCTTGTATTTGAGATGGCCTGTATTTCAACTAATGTTGTTTATTTCCATTGTTTGGTTAACATAAATACGCTGTAATTTTATTCTCCATGTTTTCATTAGGATTTCATGATTTATGTTTTAATGCTTAGGTTAAGTCGAATAGGTCCTTAATCTTTATTTGCATAGGGAGGTAGCGGTACCATATTTCAATGTTTAGAATATAGTCAGGCCTGTTCAGTCTTTTTTCTATTATAATTTGGTCCTTTCCATAGTCGGATTCTAAATTAGTAGTCTTTCTAGGTTTAGGGTTATTCTATGATATTAAGTACAAGGGTAACACTAGGTCTATTTTTTTTCATTTTCGCAGGTATGGCTAACCCTAGGATATTCAGTCATCTTAATGCAAGGGTGATACTAGGCCGAGTTGGCCAGAACGTACCTCCAATTCTGTCAACTTTGTCTAGTATTCCTCATGTATTTGAGATGGCCTGTATTTGAACTAATGCTATTTTTTTCCATTGTTTGGTTAACAGTTATAGGCTGTAATTTTATTCTCCATGTTTTCATTAGGATTTCATGATTTATGTTTTAATTCTTAGGGTTAAGCCGTATAGGCCCTTAATCTTCATTTGCTTAGGGAGGTAGCGGTACCATATTTCAATGTTTAGAACATAGTCAGGCGAGGTCAGTCTTTTATCTAATAGCAGTTGTTCCTTTCCATAGTCAGATTCAAAAATAGTAGTCTT
Organism: Arma custos; assembly: GCA_037127475.1. NCBI lineage: Eukaryota > Metazoa > Arthropoda > Insecta > Hemiptera > Pentatomidae > Arma > Arma custos. The sequence continues at coordinate 262,699 of JBBAGI010000107.1, forward strand.
TCTAGTTGTAAGGTTATTCTATGATATTAAGTACAAGGGTAACACTAGGTAATTTTTTTTATTATCGCAGGTTGGGGTAACACTAGGATTTTTAGTCATCTTAAATACAGGGGTAATACTAGTCTGATTAGCCGGAATTTACCTCTCATTCTGTCCAACTTTGTCTAGTATTCCTCTTGTATTTGAGATGGCCTGTATTTGAACTAATGTTGTTTATTTCCATATTAAGTTTTAATGCTTAGGGTTAAGTCGAATAGGTCCTTAATCTTTATTTGCTTAGGGAGGTAGCGGTACCATATTTCAATATTTAGAATATAGTCAGGCCTGTTCAGTCTTTTTTTCTATTATAATTATTTCCTTTCCATAGTCGGAATCTAAAACAGTAGTCTTTCTAGGTGTAAGGTTATTCTACGATATTAAGTACAAGGGTAACACTAGGTCTATTTTTTTTATTTTGCAGGTTGGGGTAACACTAGGATTTTCAGTCATCTTAATGCAAGGGTGATACAAGGCCGAGTTGGCCAGAACGTACCTCCAATTCTGTCAACTTGGTCTAGTATTCCTCTTGTACCGGAGGTGGTCAGTATTTCAATTAGTGCTGTTTGTTTCTTTAGTTTGGTTAACAGTTATAGGCTGTAATTTTATTCTCCATGTTTTCATTAGGATTTCATGATTTATGTTTTAATGCTTAGGGTTAAGTCGAAAAGGTCCTTAATCTTTATTTGCTTAGGAAGGTAGCGGTACCATATTTCAATGTTTAGAATATAGTCAGGCCTGTTCAGTCTTTTTTCTAATATAATTTGGTCCTTTCCATAGTCGGATTCTAAATTAGTAGTCGTTCTAGGTTTAGGGTTATTCTATGATATTAAGTACAAGGGTAACACTAGGTCTATTTTTTTTCATTTTCGCAGGTATGGCTAACCCTAGGATATTCAGTCATCTTAATGCAAGGGTGATACTAGGCCGAGTTGGCCAAAACGTACCTCCAATTCTGTCAACTTTGTCTAGTATTCCTCTTGTACAGGAGGTGGTCAGTATTTCAATTAGTGCTGTTTGTTTCTTTAGTTTGGTTAACAGTTATAGGCTGTAATTTTATTCTCCATGTTTTCATTAGGATTTCATGATTTATGTTTTAATGCTTAGGTTAAGTCTAATATGTCCTTAATCTTCATTTGCTTAGGGAGGTAGCGGTACCATATTTCAATGTTTAGAATATAGTCAGGCGAGGTCAGTCTTTTATCTAATAGCAGTTGTTCCTTTCCATGGTCAGATTCAAAAATAGTAGTCTTTCTAATTGTAAGGTTATTCTACGATATTAAGTACAAGGGTAACACTAGGTCTATTTTTTTTATTTTCGCAGGTTGGGGTAACACTAGGATTTTCAGTCATCTTAATGCAAGGGTGATACTAGGCCGAGTTGGCCGGAATTTACCTCTCATTCTGTCCAACTTTGTCTAGTATTCCTCTTGTATTTGAGATGGCCTGTATTTGAACTAATGTTGTTTATTTCCATTGTTTGGTTAACATAAATAGGCTGTAATTTTATTCTCCATGTTATCATTAGGATTTCATGATTTATGTTTTAATGCTTAGGTTAAGTCTAATATGTCCTTAATCTTCATTTGCTTAGGGAGGTAGCGGTACCATATTTCAATGTTTAGAATATAGTCAGTATTAGTAAAAGGTCAGTCTTTTATCTAATAGCAGTTGTTCCTTTCCATAGTCTGATTCTAAAATAGTAGTCTTTCTAGGTGTAAGGTTATTCTATGATATTAAGTACAAGGGTAACACTAGGTAATTTTTTGTATTATCGCAGGTTGGGGTAACACTAGGATTTTTAGTCATCTTAAATACAGGGGTAATACTAGTCTGATTGGCCGGAATTTACCTCTCATTCTGTCCAACTTTGTCTAGTATTCCTCTTGTATTTGAGATGGCCTGTATTTGAACTAATGTTGTTTATTTCCATATTAAGTTTTAATGCTTAGGGTTAAGTCGAATAGGTCCTTAATCTTTATTTGCTTAGGGAGGTAGCGGTACCATATTTCAATGTTTAGAATATAGTCAGGCCTGTTCAGTCTTTTTTTCTATTATAATTATTTCCTTTCCATTGTCGGAATCTAAAACAGTAGTCTTTCTAGGTGTAAGGTTATTCTACGATATTAAGTACAAGGGTAACACTAGGTCTATTTTTTTTATTTTGCAGGTTGGGGTAACACTAGGATTTTCAGTCATCTTAATGCAAGGGTGATACAAGGCCGAGTTGGCCAGAACGTACCTCCAATTCTGTCAACTTGGTCTAGTATTCCTCTTGTACCGGAGGTGGTCAGTATTTCAATTAGTGCTGTTTGTTTCTTTAGTTTGGTTAACAGTTATAGGCTGTAATTTTATTCTCCATGTTTTCATTAGGATTTCATGATTTATGTTTTAATGCTTAGGGTTAAGTCGAAAAGGTCCTTAATCTTTATTTGCTTAGGAAGGTAGCGGTACCATATTTCAATGTTTAGAATATAGTCAGGCCTGTTCAGTCTTTTTTCTAATATAATTTGGTCCTTTCCATAGTCGGATTCTAAATTAGTAGTCGTTCTAGGTTTAGGGTTATTCTATGATATTAAGTACAAGGGTAACACTAGGTCTATTTTTTTTCATTTTCGCAGGTATGGCTAACCCTAGGATATTCAGTCATCTTAATGCAAGGGTGATGCTAGGCCGAGTTGGCCAAAACGTTCCTCCAATTCTGTCAACTTTGTCTAGTATTCCTCTTGTACAGGAGGTGGTCAGTATTTCAATTAGTGCTGTTTGTTTCTTTAGTTTGGTTAACAGTTATAGGCTGTAATTTTATTCTCCATGTTTTCATTAGGATTTCATGATTTATGTTTTAATGCTTAGGTTAAGTCTAATATGTCCTTAATCTTCATTTGCTTAGGGAGGTAGCGGTACCATATTTCAATGTTTAGAATATAGTCAGGCGAGGTCAGTCTTTTATCTAATAGCAGTTGTTCCTTTCCATGGTCAGATTCAAAAATAGTAGTCTTTCTAATTGTAAGGTTATTCTACGATATTAAGTACAAGGGTAACACTAGGTCTATTTTTTTTATTTTCGCAGGTTGGGGTAACACTAGGATTTTCAGTCATCTTAATGCAAGGGTGATACTAGGCCGAGTTGGCCGGAATTTACCTCTCATTCTGTCCAACTTTGTCTAGTATTCCTCTTGTATTTGAGATGGCCTGTATTTGAACTAATGTTGTTTATTTCCATTGTTTGGTTAACATAAATAGGCTGTAATTTTATTCTCCATGTTATCATTAGGATTTCATGATTTATGTTTTAATGCTTAGGTTAAGTCTAATATGTCCTTAATCTTCATTTGCTTAGGGAGGTAGCGGTACCATATTTCAATGTTTAGAATATAGTCAGGCGAGGTCAGTCTTTTATCTAATAGCAGTTGTTCCTTTCCATAGTCTGATTCTAAAATAGTAGTCTTTCTAGGTGTAAGGTTATTCTATGATATTAAGTACAAGGGTAACACTAGGTAATTTTTTGTATTATCGCAGGTTGGGGTAACACTAGGATTTTTAGTCATCTTAAATACAGGGGTAATACTAGTCTGATTGGCCGGAATTTACCTCTCATTCTGTCCAACTTTGTCTAGTATTCCTCTTGTATTTGAGATGGCCTGTATTTGAACTAATGTTGTTTATTTCCATATTAAGTTTTAATGCTTAGGGTTAAGTCGAATAGGTCCTTAATCTTTATTTGCTTAGGGAGGTAGCGGTACCATATTTCAATGTTTAGAATATAGTCAGGCCTGTTCAGTCTTTTTTTCTATTATAATTATTTCCTTTCCATTGTCGGAATCTAAAACAGTAGTCTTTCTAGGTGTAAGGTTATTCTACGATATTAAGTACAAGGGTAACACTAGGTCTATTTTTTTTATTTTGCAGGTTGGGGTAACACTAGGATTTTCAGTCATCTTAATGCAAGGGTGATACAAGGCCGAGTTGGCCAGAACGTACCTCCAATTCTGTCAACTTGGTCTAGTATTCCTCTTGTACCGGAGGTGGTCAGTATTTCAATTAGTGCTGTTTGTTTCTTTAGTTTGGTTAACAGTTATAGGCTGTAATTTTATTCTCCATGTTTTCATTAGGATTTCATGATTTATGTTTTAATGCTTAGGGTTAAGTCGAAAAGGTCCTTAATCTTTATTTGCTTAGGAAGGTAGCGGTACCATATTTCAATGTTTAGAATATAGTCAGGCCTGTTCAGTCTTTTTTCTAATATAATTTGGTCCTTTCCATAGTCGGATTCTAAATTAGTAGTCGTTCTAGGTTTAGGGTTATTCTATGATATTAAGTACAAGGGTAACACTAGGTCTATTTTTTTTCATTTTCGCAGGTATGGCTAACCCTAGGATATTCAGTCATCTTAATGCAAGGGTGATACTAGGCCGAGTTGGCCAAAACGTACCTCCAATTCTGTCAACTTTGTCTAGTATTCCTCTTGTACAGGAGGTGGTCAGTATTTCAATTAGTGCTGTTTGTTTCTTTAGTTTGGTTAACAGTTATAGGCTGTAATTTTATTCTCCATGTTTTCATTAGGATTTCATGATTTATGTTTTAATGCTTAGGTTAAGTCTAATATGTCCTTAATCTTCATTTGCTTAGGGAGGTAGCGGTACCATATTTCAATGTTTAGAATATAGTCAGGCGAGGTCAGTCTTTTATCTAATAGCAGTTGTTCCTTTCCATGGTCAGATTCAAAAATAGTAGTCTTTCTAATTGTAAGGTTATTCTACGATATTAAGTACAAGGGTAACACTAGGTCTATTTTTTTTATTTTCGCAGGTTGGGGTAACACTAGGATTTTCAGTCATCTTAATGCAAGGGTGATACAAGGCCGAGTTGGCCAGAACGTACCTCCAATTCTGTCAACTTTGTCTAGTATTCCTCTTGTACCGGAGGTGGTCAGTATTTCAATTAGTGCTGTTTGTTTCTTTAGTTTGGTTAACAGTTATAGGCTGTAATTGTATTTTCCATGTTTTCATTAGGATTTCATGATTTATGTTTTAATGCTTAGGGTTAAGTCGAATAGGTCCTTAATCTTTATTTGCTTAGGGAGGTAGCGGTACCATATTTCAATGTTTAGAATATAGTCAGGCCTGTTCAGTCTTTTTTTCTATTATAATTATTTCCTTTCCATAGTCGGATTCTAAAATAGTAGTCTTTCTAGGTGTAGAGTTATTCTATCATATTAAGTACAAGGGTAACACTAGGTCTATTTTTTTTAATTTCGCAGGTTGGGGTAACACTAGGATTTTTAGTCATCTTAAATACAGGGGTAATACTAGTCTGAGTTGGCCGGAATTTACTTCTCATTCTGTCCAACTTTGTCTAGTATTCCTCTTGTATTTGAGATGGCCTGTATTTGAACTAATGTTGTTTATTTCCATTGTTTGGTTAACATAAATAGGCTGTAATTTTATTCTCCATGTTTTCATTAGGATTTCATGATTTATGTTTTAATGCTTAGGTTAAGTCTAATATGTCCTTAATCTTCATTTGCTTAGGGAGCTAGCGGTACCATATTTCAATGTTTAGAATATAGTCAGGAGAGGTCAGTCTTTTATCTAATAGCAGTTGTTCCTTTCCATGGTCAGATTCAAAAATAGTAGTCTTTCTAATTGTAAGGTTATTCTACGATATTAAGTACAAGGGTAACACTAGGTCTATTTTTTTTATTTTGCAGGTTGGGGTAACACTAGGATTTTCAGTCATCTTAATGCAAGGGTGATACAAGGCCGAGTTGGCCAGAACGTACCTCCAATTCTGTCAACTTGGTCTAGTATTCCTCTTGTACCGGAGGTGGTCAGTATTTCAATTAGTGCTGTTTGTTTCTTTAGTTTGGTTAACAGTTATAGGCTGTAATTTTATTCTCCATGTTTTCATTAGGATTTCATGATTTATGTTTTAATGCTTAGGGTTAAGTCGAAAAGGTCCTTAATCTTTATTTGCTTAGGAAGGTAGCGGTACCATATTTCAATGTTTAGAATATAGTCAGGCCTGTTCAGTCTGTTTTTCTATTATAATTTTTTCCTTTCCATAGTCGGATTCTAAAATAGTAGTCTTTCTAGGTGTAGAGTTATTCTATCATATTAAGTACAAGGGTAACACTAGGTCTATTTTTTTTAATTTCGCAGTTTGGGGTAACACTAGGATTTTTAGTCATCTTAAATACAGGGGTAATACTAGTCTGAGTTGGCCGGAATTTACCTCTCATTCTGTCCAACTTTGTCTAGTATTCCTCTTGTATTTGAGATGGCCTGTATTTAAACTAATGTTGTTTATTTCCATTGTTTGGTTAACATAAATACGCTGTAATTTTATTCTCCATGTTTTCATTAGGATTTCATGATTTATGTTTTAATGCTTAGGTTAAGTCAAATAGGTCCTTAATCTTTATTTGCATAGGGAGGTAGCGGTACCATATTTCAATGTTTAGAATATAGTCAGGCCTGTTCAGTCTTTTTTCTATTATAATTTGGTCCTTTCCATAGTCGGATTCTAAATTAGTAGTCTTTCTAGGTTTAGGGTTATTCTATGATATTAAGTACAAGGGTAACACTAGGTCTATTTTTTTTCATTTTCGCAGGTATGGCTAACCCTAGGATATTCAGTCATCTTAATGCAAGGGTGATACTAGGCCGAGTTGGCCAGAACGTACCTCCAATTCTGTCAACTTTGTCTAGTATTCCTCATGTATTTGAGATGGCCTGTATTTGAACTAATGCTATTTTTTTCCATTGTTTGGTTAACAGTTATAGGCTGTAATTTTATTCTCCATGTTTTCATTAGGATTTCATGAATTATGTTTTAATTCTTAGGGTTAAGCCGTATAGGCCCTTATTCTTCATTTGCTTAGGGAGGTAGCGGTACCATATTTCAATGTTTAGAATATAGTCAGGCGTGGTCAGTCATTTTTCTATTATAATTTGTTCCTTTCCATAGTCTGATTCTAAAATAGTAGTCTTTCTAGGTGTAGGGTTATTCTATGATATTAAGTACAAGGGTAACACTAGGTCTATTTTTTTTATTTCCGCAGGTTGGTGTAACACTAGGATTTTTAGTCATCTTAAATACAGGGGTAATACTAGTCTGAGTTGGCCTGAATTTACCTCTCATTCTGTCCAACTTTGTCTAGTATTCTTCTTGTATTTGAGATGGCCTGTATTTGAACTAATGTTGTTTATTTCCATTGTTTGGTTAACATAAATAGGCTGTAATTTTATTCTCCATGTTATCATTAGGATTTCATGATTTATGTTTTAATGCTTAGGTTAAGTCTAATATGTCCTTAATCTTCATTTGCTTAGGGAGGTAGCGGTACCATATTTCAATGTTTAGAATATAGTCAGGCGTGGTCAATCTTTTATCTACTAGCAGTTGCTCCATTCCATAGTCTGATTCTAAAATAGTAGTCTTTTTTAGGTGTAAGGTTATTCTGCGATATTAAGTACAAGGGTAACACTAGGTCTATTTTTTTTTATTTTCGCAGGTTGGTGTAACACTAGGATTTTTAGTCATCTTAATGCAAGGGTAATACTAGGCCGAGTTGGACAGAACGTACCTCCAAATCTGTCAACTTTGTCTAGTATTCCTCTTGTACCTGAGGTGGTCAGTATTTTAATTAGTGCTGTTTGTTTCTTTGGTTTGGTTAACAGTTGTAGGCTGTAATTTTATTCTCCATGTTTTCATTAGGATTTCATGATTTATGTTTTAATGCTTAGGGTTAAGTCGAATAGGTCCTTAATCTTCAATTGCTTAGGAAGGTAGTGGTACAATATTTCAATATTTAGAATATAGTCAGGCCTGTTCAGTCTTTTTTCTATTATAATTTGTTCCTTTCCATAGTCTGATTCTAAAATAGTAGTCTTTCTAGGTGTAAGGTTATTCTATGATATTAAGTACAAGGGTAACACTAGGTCTATTTTTTTTATTTTCACAGGTTGGGGTAACCCTAGGATTTTTAGTCATCTTAAATACAGGGGTAATACTAGTCTGAGTTGGCCGGAATTTACCACTCATTCTGTCCAACTTTCTCTAGTATTACACTTGTATTTGAGATGTCCTGTATTTGAACTAATGCTGTTTGTTTCCGTTGTTTGTTTAACAGTTATAGGCTGTAATTTTATTCTCCATGTTTTCATTAGGATTTCAAATAGTAGTTTTTCTATGGTGTAAGGTTATTCTGCGATATTAAGTACAAGGGTAACACTAGGTCTATTTTTTTTTATTTTCGCAGGTTGGCGTAACACTAGGATTTTTAGTCATCTTAAATACACGGGTAATGCTAGTCTGAGTTGGCCGGAATTTACCTCTCATTCTGTCCAACTTTGTCTAGTATTCCTCTTGTATCTGGGATGGGCTGTATTTGAACTAATGCTGTTTGTTTCCGTCGTTTGTTTAACAGTTATAGGCTGTAATTTTATTCTCCATGTTTTCATTAGGATTTCAAATAGTAGTTTTTCTATGGTGTAAGGTTATTCTGCGATATTAAGTACAAGGGTAACACTAGGTCTATTTTTTTTTATTTCCGCAGGTTGGCGTAACACTAGGATTTTTAGTCATCTTAAATACACGGGTAATGCTAGTCTGAGTTGGCCGGAATTTACCTCTCATTCTGTCCAACTTTGTCTAGTATTCCTCTTGTATCTGGGATGGGCTGTATTTCAACTAATGCTGTTTGTTTCTATTGTTTGGTTAACATATATAGGCTGTAATTTTATTCTCCATGTTTTCATTAGGATTTCACGATTTATGTTTTAGTGCTTAGGGTTGAGTCGAATAGGTCCTTAATCTTCATTTGCTTAGGGAGGTAGCGGTACCATATTTCAATGTTTAGAATATAGTCAGGCGTGGTCAATCTTTTATCTACTAGCAGTTGCTCCATTCCATAGTCTGATTCTAAAAAAGTAGTCTTTTTTAGGTGTAAGGTTATTCTGCGATATTAAGTACAAGGGTAACACTAGGTCTATTTTTTTTTATTTTCGCAGGTTGGTGTAACACTAGGATTTTTAGTCATCTTAATGCAAGGGTAATACTAGGCCGAGTTGGACAGAACGTACCTCCAAATCTGTCAACTTTGTCTAGTATTCCTCTTGTACCTGAGGTGGTCAGTATTTTAATTAGTGCTGTTTGTTTCTTTGGTTTGGTTAACAGTTGTAGGCTGTAATTTTATTCTCCATGTTTTCATTAGGATTTCATGATTTATGTTTTAATGCTTAGGGTTAAGTCGAATAGGTCCTTAATCTTCAATTGCATAGGAAGGTAGTGGTACAATATTTCAATATTCAGAATATAGTCAGGCCTGTTCAGTCTTTTTTCTATTATAATTTGTTCCTTTCCATAGTCTGATTCTAAAATAGTAGTCTTTCTAGGTGTAAGGTTATTCTATTATATTAAGTACAAGGGTAACACTAGGTCTATTTTTTTTTATTTTCACAGGTTGGGGTAACCCTAGGATTTTTAGTCATCTTAAATACAGGGGTAATACTAGTCTGAGTTGGCCGGAATATACCTCTCATTCTGTCCAACTTTCTCTAGTATTCCACTTGTATTTGAGATGGCCTGTATTTGAACTAATGCGGATTGTTTCCGTTGTTTGTTTAACAGTTATAGGCTGTAATTTTATTCTCAATGTTTTCATTAGAATTTCATGATTTATGTTTTAATGCTTAGGGTTAAGTCGAATAGGTCCTTAATCTTCATTTGCTTAGGGAGGTAGCGGTACCATATTTCAATGTTTAGAATATAGTAAGGCCTGTTCAGTCTTTTTTCTATTACAATTTGTTCCTTTCCATAGTCTGATTCTAAAATAGTAGTCTTTCTAGGTGTAAGGTTATTCTATGATATTAAGTACAAGGGTAACACTAGGTCTATTTTTTTTATTTTCGCAGGTTGGTGTAACACTAGGATTTTTGTCATCTTAAATACAGGGGTAATACTACTCTGAGTTGGCCGGAATTTACCTCTCATTCTGTCCAACTTTGTCTAGTATTCCTCTTGTATTTGAGATGGCCTGTATTTGAACTAATGTTGTTTATTTCCATATTAAGTTTTAATGCTTAGGGTTAAGTCGAATAGGTCCTTAATCTTTATTTGCTTAGGGAGGTAGCGGTACCATATTTCAATGTTTAGAATATAGTCAGGCCTGTTCAGTCTTTTTTTCTATTATAATTATTTCCTTTCCATAGTCGGAATCTAAAACAGTAGTCTTTCTAGGTGTAAGGTTATTCTACGATATTAAGTACAAGGGTAACACTAGGTCTATTTTTTTTATTTTGCAGGTTGGGGTAACACTAGGATTTTCAGTCATCTTAATGCAAGGGTGATACAAGGCCGAGTTGGCCAGAACGTACCTCCAATTCTGTCAACTTGGTCTAGTATTCCTCTTGTACCGGAGGTGGTCAGTATTTCAATTAGTGCTGTTTGTTTCTTTAGTTTGGTTAACAGTTATAGGCTGTAATTTTATTCTCCATGTTTTCATTAGGATTTCATGATTTATGTTTTAATGCTTAGGGTTAAGTCGAAAAGGTCCTTAATCTTTATTTGCTTAGGAAGGTAGCGGTACCATATTTCAATGTTTAGAATATAGTCAGGCCTGTTCAGTCTTTTTTCTAATATAATTTGGTCCTTTCCATAGTCGGATTCTAAATTAGTAGTCTTTCTAGGTTTAGGGTTATTCTATGATATTAAGTACAAGGGTAACACTAGGTCTATTTTTTTTCATTTTCGCAGGTATGGCTAACCCTAGGATATTCAGTCATCTTAATGCAAGGGTGATACTAGGCCGAGTTGGCCAAAACGTACCTCCAATTCTGTCAACTTTGTCTAGTATTCCTCTTGTACAGGAGGTGGTCAGTATTTCAATTAGTGCTGTTTGTTTCTTTAGTTTGGTTAACAGTTATAGGCTGTAATTTTATTCTCCATGTTTTCATTAGGATATCATGATTTATGTTTTAATGCTTAGGTTAAGTCTAATATGTCCTTAATCTTCATTTGCTTAGGGAGGTAGCGGTACCATATTTCAATGTTTAGAATATAGTCAGGCGAGGTCAGTCTTTTATCTAATAGCAGTTGTTCCTTTCCATGGTCAGATTCAAAAATAGTAGTCTTTCTAATTGTAAGGTTATTCTACGATATTAAGTACAAGGGTAACACTAGGTCTATTTTTTTTATTTTCGCAGGTTGGGGTAACACTAGGATTTTCAGTCATCTTAATGCAAGGGTGATACAAGGCCGAGTTGGCCAGAACGTACCTCCAATTCTGTCAACTTTGTCTAGTATTCCTCTTGTACCGGAGGTGGTCAGTATTTCAATTAGTGCTGTTTGTTTCTTTAGTTTGGTTAACAGTTATAGGCTGTAATTGTATTTTCCATGTTTTCATTAGGATTTCATGATTTATGTTTTAATGCTTAGGGTTAAGTCGAATAGGTCCTTAATCTTTATTTGCTTAGGGAGGTAGCGGTACCATATTTCAATGTTTAGAATATAGTCAGGCCTGTTCAGTCTTTTTTCTAATATAATTTGGTCCTTTCCATAGTCGGATTCTAAATTAGTAGTCTTTCTAGGTTTAGGGTTATTCTATGATATTAAGTACAAGGGTAACACTAGGTCTATTTTTTTTAATTTCGCAGGTTGGGGTAACACTAGGATTTTTAGTCATCTTAAATACAGGGGTAATACTAGTCTGAGTTGGCCGGAATTTACCTCTCATTCTGTCCAACTTTGTCTAGTATTCCTCTTGTATTTGAGATGGCCTGTATTTGAACTAATGTTGTTTATTTCCATTGTTTGGTTAACATAAATAGGCTGTAATTTTATTCTCCATGTTTTCATTAGGATTTCATGATTTATGTTTTAATGCTTAGGTTAAGTCTAATATGTCCTTAATCTTCATTTGCTTAGGGAGGTAGCGGTACCATATTTCAATGTTTAGAATATAGTCAGGCGAGGTCAGTCTTTTATCTAATAGCAGTTGTTCCTTTCCATGGTCAGATTCAAAAATAGTAGTCTTTCTAATTGTAAGGTTATTCTACGATATTAAGTACAAGGGTAACACTAGGTCTATTTTTTTTCATTTTTGCAGGTCGGGCTAACCCTAGGATTATCAGTCATCTTAATGCAAGGGTCATACTAGGCGGAGTTGGCCAGAACGTACCTCCAATTCTGTCAACTTTGTCTAGTATTCCTCTTGTACCAGAGGTGGTCAGTATTTCAATTAGTGCTGTTTGCTTCTTTGGTTTGGTCAACAGTTATAGGCTGTAATTTTATTCTCCATGTTTTCATTAGGATTTCATGATTTATGTTTTAATGCTTAGGGTTAAGTCGAATAGGTCCTTAATCTTTATTTGCTTAGGGAGGTAGCGGTACCATATTTCAATGTTTAGAATATAGTCAGGCCTGTTCAGTCTTTTTTTCTATTATAATTATTTCCTTTCCATAGTCTGATTCTAAAATAGTAGTCTTTCTAGGTGTAGAGTTATTCTATCATATTAAGTACAAGGGTAACACTAGGTAATTTTTTTTATTATCGCAGGTTGGGGTAACACTAGGATTTTTATTCATCTTAAATACATGGGTAATACTAGTCTGAGTTGGCCGGAATTTACCTCTCATTCTGTCCAACTTTGTCTAGTATTCCTCTTGTATTTGAGATGGCCTGTATTTGAATAATGTTGTTTATTTCCATTGTTTGGTTAACAGTTATAGGCTGTAATTTTATTCTCCATGTTTTCTTTAGGATTTCATGATTTATGTTTTAATACTTAGGTTAAGTCTAATATGTCCTTAATCTTCATTTGCTTAGGGAGGTAGCGGTACCATATTTCAATGTTTATAATATAGTCAGGCGTGGTCAGCCTTTTATCTAATAGCAGTTGTTCCTTTCCATTGTCAGATTCAAAAATAGTAGTCTATCTAGGTGTAAGGTTATTCTACGATATTAAGTACATGGGTAACACTAGGTCTATTTTTTTTCATTTTTGCAGGTCGGGCTAACCCTAGGATTTTCAGTCATCTTAATGCAAGGGTGATACTAGGCCGAGTTGGCCAGAACGTACCTCCAATTCTGTCAACTTTGTCTAGTATTCCTCTTGTACCGGAGGTGGTCAGTATTTCAAGTGCTGTTTGTTTCTTTGGTTTGGTCAACAGTTATAGGCTGTAAATTTATTCTCCATGTTTTCATTAGGATTTCATGATTTATGTTTTAATGCTTAGGGTTATGTCGAATAGGTCCTTAATCTTTATTTGCTTTGGGAGGTAGCGGTACCATATTTCAATGTTTAGAATATAGTCAGGCCTATTCAGTCTTTTTTTCTATTATAATTATTTCCTTTCCATAGTCCGATTCTAAATTAGTAGTCTTTCTAGGTGTAGAGTTATTCTATCATATTAAGTACAAGGGTAACACTAGGTCTATTTTTTTTATTTTCGCAGGTTGGGGTAACACTAGGATTTTTAGTCTTCTTAAATACAGGGGTAATACTAATCTGAGTTGGCCAGAACGTACCTCCAATTCTGTCAACTTTGTCTAGTATTCCTCTTGTACCAGAGGTGGTCAGTATTTCAATTAGTGCTGTTTGTTTCTTTGGTTTGGTCAACAGTTATAGGCTGTAAATTTATTCTCCATGTTTTCATTAGGATTTCATGATTTATGTTTTAATGCTTAGGGTTATGTCGAATAGGTCCTTAATCTTTATTTGCCTTGGGAGGTAGCGGTACCATATTTCAATGTTTAGAATATAATCAGGCCTGTTCAGTCTTTTTTTCTATTATAATTATTTCCTTTCCATAGTCCGATTCTAAATTAGTAGTCTTTCTAGGTGTAGAGTTATTCAATCATATTAAGTACAAGGGTAACACTAGGTAATTTTTTTTATTATCGCAGGTTGGGGTAACACTAGGATTTTTAGTCATCTTAAATACATGGGTAATACTAGTCTGAGTTGGCCGGAATTTACCTCTCATTCTGTCCAACTTTGTCTAGTATTCCTCTTGTATTTGAGATGGCCTGTATTTGAATAATGTTGTTTATTTCCATTGTTTGGTTAACAGTTATAGGCTGTAATTTTATTCTCCATGTTTTCTTTAGGATTTCATGATTTATGTTTTAATGCTTAGGATCAAGTCGAATAGGTCCTTAATCTTCATTTGCTTAGGGAGGTAGCGGTACAATATTTCAATGTTTAGAATATAGTCAGGCGTGGTCAGCCTTTTATCTAATAGCAGTTGTTCCTTCCCATTGTCAGATTCAAAAATAGTAGTCTTTCTAGGTGTAAGGTTATTCTACGATATTAAGTACAAGGGTAACACTAGGTCTATTTTTTTTCATTTTTGCAGGTCGGGCTAACCCTAGGATTTTCAGTCACCTAAATGCAAGGGTGATACAAGGCCGAGTTGGCCAGAACGTACCTCCAATTCTGTCAACTTTGTCTAGTATTCCTCTTGTACCGGAGGTGGTCAGTATTTCAATTAGTGCTGTTTGTTTCTTTAGTTTGGTTAACAGTTATAGGCTGTAATTTTATTCTCCATGTTTTCATTAGCATTTCATGATTTATGTTTTAATGCTTAGGGTTAAGTCGAATAGGTCCTTAATCTTTATTTGCTTAGGAAGGTAGCGGTACCATATTTCAATGTTTAGAATATAGTCAGGCCTGTTTAGTCTTTTTTTCTATTATAATTATTTCCTTTCCATAGTCGGATTCTAAAATAGTAGTCTTTCTAGGTGTAGAGTTGTTCTATCATATTAAGTACAAGGGTAACACTAGGTCTATTTTCTTTATTTTCGCAGGTTGGGGTAACACTAGGATTTTTAGTCATCTTAAATACAGGGGTAATACTAGTCTGAGTTGGCCGGAATTTACCTCTCATTCTGTCCAACTTTGTCTAGTATTCCTCTTGTATTTGAGATGGCCTGTATTTGAACTAATGTTGTTTATTTCCGTTGTTTGGTTAACAGTTATAGGCTGTAATTTTATTCTCCATGTTTTCTTTAGGATTTCATGATTTATGTTTTAATGCTTAGGATCAAGTCGAATAGGTCCTTAATCTTCATTTGCTTAGGGAGGTAGCGGTACAATATTTCAATGTTTAGAATATAGTCAGGCCTGGTCACTCTTTTATCTAATAGCAGTTGCTCCAATCCATAGTCTGATTCTAAAATAGTAATCTTTCTAGGTGTTATGATTTTCAGCGATATTAAGTACAAGGGTAACACTAGGTCTATTGTTTTTATTTTCGCAGGTTGGGGTAACACTAGGATTTTCAGTCATCTAAATGCAAGGGTGATACTAGGCCGAGTTGGCCAGAACGTACCTCCAATTCTGTCAACTTTGTCTAGTATTCCTCTTGTACCGGAGGTGGTCAGTATTTCAAGTGCTGTTTGTTTCTTTGGTTTGGTCAACAGTTATAGGCTGTAATTTTATTCTCCATGTTTTCATTAGGATTTCATGATTTATGTTTTAATGCTTAGGGTTAAGTCGAATAGGTCCTTAATCTTTATTTGCTTAGGGAGGTAGCGGTACCATATTTCAATGTTTAGA
Organism: Arma custos; assembly: GCA_037127475.1. NCBI lineage: Eukaryota > Metazoa > Arthropoda > Insecta > Hemiptera > Pentatomidae > Arma > Arma custos. Next base: position 278,298 of record JBBAGI010000107.1, read on the forward strand.
ATATAGTCAGGCCTGTTCAGTCTTTTTTTCTATTATAATTATTTCCTTTCCATAGTCTGATTCTAAAATAGTAGTCTTTCTAGGTGTAGAGTTATTCTATCATATTAAGTACAAGGGTAACACTAGGTCTATTTTTTTTATTTTCGCAGGTTGGGGTAACACTAGGATTTTTAGTCATCTTAAATACAGGGGTAATACTAGTCTGAGTTGGCCGGAATTTACCTCTCATTCTGTCCAACTTTGTCTAGTATTCCTCTTGTATTTGAGATGGCCTGTATTTGAATAATGTTGTTTATTTCCATTGTTTGGTTAACAGTTATAGGCTGTAATTTTATTCTCCATGTTTTCTTTAGGATTTCATGATTTATGTTTTAATGCTTAGGATCAAGTCGAATAGGTCCTTAATCTTCATTTGCTTAGGGAGGTAGCGGTACAATATTTCAATGTTTAGAATATAGTCAGGCGTGGTCAGCCTTTTATCTAATAGCAGTTGTTCCTTCCCATTGTCAGATTCAAAAATAGTAGTCTTTCTAGGTGTAAGGTTATTCTAGCATATTAAGTACAAGGGTAACACTAGGTCTATTTTTTTTCATTTTTGCAGGTCGGGCTAACCCTAGGATTTTCAGTCATCTTAATGCAAGGGTGATACTAGGCCGAGTTGGCCAGAACGTACCTCCAATTCTGTCAACTTTGTCTAGTATTCCTCTTGTACCGGAGGTGGTCAGTATTTCAATTAGTGCTGTTTGTTTCTTCAGTTTGGTTAACAGTTATAGGCTGTAATTTTATTCTCCATGTTTTCATTAGGATTTCATGATTTATGTTTTAATGCTTAGGGTTAAGTCGAATAGGTCCTTAATCTTTATTTGCTTAGGGAGGTAGCGGTACCATATTTCAATGTTTAGAATATAGTCAGGCCTGTTCAGTCTTTTTTCTATTATAATTATTTCCTTTCCATAGTCGGATTCTAAAATAGTAGTCTTTCTAGGTGTAGAGTTATTCTATCATATTAAGTACAAGGGTAACACTAGGTCTATTTTTTTTATTTTCGCAGGTTGGGGTAACACTAGGATTTTTAGTCATCTTAAATACAGGGGTAATACTAGTCTGAGTTGGCCGGAATTTACCTCTCATTCTGTCCAACATTGTCTAGTATTCCTCTTGTATCTGAGATGGCCTGTATTTGAACTAATGTTGTTTATTTCCGTTGTTTGGTTAACATAAATAGGCTGTAATTTTATTCTCCATGTTTTCATTATTATTTCATGATTAATGTTTTAATGCTTAGGTTATGTCTAATATGTCCTTAATGTTCATTTGCTTAGGGAGGTAGCGGTACCATATTTCAATGTTTAGAATATAGTCAGGCGAGGTCAATCTTTTATCTAATAGCAGTTGTTCCTTTCCATGGTCAGATTCAAAAATAGTAGTCTTTCTAGGTGTAAGGTTATTCTACGATATTAAGTACAAGGGTAACACTAGATCTATTTTTTTTATTTTCGCAGGTTGGGGTAACACTAGGATTTTCAGTCATCTTAATGCAAGGGTGATACAAGGCTGAGTTGGCCAGAACGTACCTCCAATTCTGTCAACTTTGTCTAGTATTCCTCTTGTACTGGAGGTGGTCAGTATTTCAATTAGTGCTGTTTGTTTCCTCAGTTTGGTTAACAGTTATAGGCTGTAATTTTATTCTCCATGTTTTCATTAGGATTTCATGATTTATGTTTTAATGCTTAGGGTTAAGTCGAATAGGTCCTTAATCTTTATTTGCTTAGGGAGGTAGCGGTACCATATTTCAATGTTTAGAATATAGTCAGGCCTGTTCAGTCTTTTTTCTATTATAATTATTTCCTTTCCATAGTCGGATTCTAAAATAGTAGTCTTTTTAGGTGTAGAGTTATTCTATCATATTAAGTACAAGGGTAACACTAGGTCTATTTTTTTTATTTTCGCAGGTTGGGGTAACACTAGGATTTTTAGTCATCTTAAATACAGGGGTAATACTAGTCTGAGTTGGCCGGAATTTACCTCTCATTCTGTCCAACATTGTCTAGTATTCCTCTTGTATTTGAGATTGCCTGTATTTGAACTAATGATGTTTATTTCCATTGTTTGGTTAACAGTTATAGGCTGTAATTTTATTCTCCATGTTTTCATTAGGATTTCATGATTTATGTTTTAATGCTTAGGGTTAAGTCGAATAGGTCCTTAATCTTCATTTGCTGAGGGAGGTAGCGGTACAATATTTCAATGTTTAGAATTTAGTCAGGCCTGGTCACTCTTTTATCTAATAGCAGTTGCTCCAATCCATAGTCTGATTCTAAAATAGTACGATATTAAGTACAAGGATAATACTAGGTCTATTTTTTTATTTGTGTAAGGATGTGGTAACCCTAAGATTTTTATTCATTATGAATGTGTTGATTATAAGTTGGATTGGTTGGATTACTTGTATGATTATATTTTTGATGATTATAATTTTGATACTTATAATTTGGATGGTGGTAATGTTCATGCTTATAATTATTATGATTGGGTTCATATTGTCTATGTTTATTAAATTTAAAATTTGGGTCAAATTGTTTACCCAAAATTGTAGCAAATTTTATCTTCTTTAAAAATAGCTTTTTGTGTATTTTCTCTCAAAAGCACCAATCAGGAGATAAAGGCCAAAAAGTGAAATAACTCTGAAAATTTCGAAGTTTTTGGCCACCAAAAGTATGCCCGTACGTTTTATCGGTTGTGAACTTGGATTTACACTATTCAGACATGCCCTTACAACAAATAAAAAATGTAGCAATATCAAGCGTCACTGCTGCGATCTACGCATTATCAATAATAATGGCCGACACATATCACTTAGGGGTATGAAAAATAGTTTACATCCTATTCTCAGACCTACTGAATATATTCACAATATTTCATAAGAATCGGTCAAGTCCTTTGGAGGAGTTTTGGTACAAACACTGTGACACGACAATTTTATATAGCTGAACCCGGTGAACTTCGGATCACAAACATATATTTGTGAAAAATATGGCCAAAACTTGATACAAAATTTTTATCTACATTAAATGTAACACAGTTAGACACTTAATCAATTTAAAGCTTTCTAATGTACTATATTTTTTGTCATTTTTTGCGGTGCGTAAATATTTAAGGATGATGGTTTGCCGACTCGCGAACACGCGACGTATAATGGCTCAAGCGCGTGAAGTTGATTCCGCAAATTTTCAACGACTGCCCTTGCGATTTATTTATGGTCATCGCAAACGCCAGATGCACGGGAAATTGTAGAGGCTTAAAATCGAAGGCAAATCCGTTTGAATCATCGGTATACGCGGGATCAAGACATCCTTTCCTTTGTATTTTCCCTTGATGATCTTGGCTTCGATGACGTTATTCGTTAACTTTTTCATAGCCAGTCTCGTTCCATTGCACAGTCGAGGTTGATCAATGTTACGCAGCATAATCACAACGTATCCCAATTTTAATTGTAAATTGTGAGGCGGTAGTCCAGGCAAATCCAGGGAATTTAAAATCTCCCTGTGGGATAGTTGACTACGTCATCCTGGTTTGCAACTGTGTCAACTGATTTGTAAGAAATTAACTCTCCTGGAAGAAAATTCTGAATGGTCGCATTGAGATCATCGACAGCTTTTTTTGCCGCCAATATTGCTAGTTTACTCAGCCAATTATGCTTTCTGAAACGTTGTTCCACAGATCCACTGTCCACCCAAATATCGTACGCAATTCTTTTTTGTTCATTCAATTGCGGAACATTTCAACGAACTGTTTCTGCCAATACTTCAGTATCGTATTGTTGTTCTCTTTGCAACTCGTGGTTAAATGAATCGCACATAGGACGATTGGGTGCTGTCATGCCCAAACACGACAAAACTTTATTTACCATCAATAAACACATATCTTCTATCACGATCAATGCCTCATTGTAAATTTCTGCAGTAATTTGTAGTGTAGGATTCAAAGCTTGACAACGCACACGATGCAACACATCCTCAGACATGTCATTCCTATATTTATCCACAGTTCCCAACGCTGAAACGATTTTGTAGATGCGTTTCACGTGTAATAGCGTGGCATTTCAGCATACAGCAAAGTATGAGCAAAATCTGTTTGACCAATTGAGAAGAAACTTGTTAATGTGGTCGATGGTGGACGTGTCGCTCTATCCGCCGCGTTCTTTTGATTGAAATACACTCTTTTTTTTTGTTAATTTTCTAGATGAACTGCCAAATGGACTACTGTAGGGTGTGTTTCGTGGATCGCAAATAAAAATATGCAAATAGCTTGTTGCTGCTTATATAGCGACCCCTCTGATACTGAGATACTTCATCCTTTGCATTTGTTACAGCAAAGCGGGGATATGACGGAGTTACAATATTACACATTGATATGAGCTCCATGTATCATGTGTTTAGTCACTACTGCATGCAATTTTGGTCAACTGTTTTATCGGGAATCTCAGCTAGGAACATTTTATATTGGAAAATTAAACTGTCATTTTTAGCATTTTCCGTTACTTATTATTTATGTTTCTTACCGTTTAAACCTTCTCTGAACTTCCACAAATATTTCAAGTCCAAAATTAGCAAAATCGGTCCAGCCATTCTCCAGTTTTAGCGAGACAAACGGGACAGCAATTCATTTTTATATATAAGATAAAGCTAAGATTCCGGTTAATTATTATATGATTAAAACTTAATCTAGAATTCTAAAGTATATTATTTTAATAGTTTTATGCCTGTTCTATAAGTAATTTCAGTCAATTAGAACAATGTTTCTTACCTCGCACCGATTATAAATTAAAAATATTGGGTTTATTTTTATTCAATATTTAATTTAATTTGAACTAAATGTTAGGATTTATTTTCAAATTTTGTATCGATTTCCCTCAGTTTATCAGATGTATTCGATATTATAAAAAAAAACTTTAATAGGAATACTTATGTAATGGTATATTTTCAAGATAATATATTTATGTTCTTTTAACAATCATTTAGCTTAGTCACTTAGCTTATTAGTTAGCATCGGTCATTAATTTATGTGCTAGATCGAACCGAATTTTTATATGTTTTTATATCATTTAACAAAAGATGTGATTCGATAATGTAGTCACTTTTGTTGGTTTTATCGTTATCTGTTCCGCAGGTTGTCGCTTCGAGTTGAGTGACAAGTTTCAACTATCAATTCTTATCATTTTTAAAATTTTCCAAAAATATAAGTTATCGTGAGCTTTGGTAAAGAGAATGAAATTATAGGTAATGAGTAGATTTTGGTGTAATCATTTCATCAAGAAACAAAAGTTTCAACTAACATTTCGAAGTACATATAGATGATATTTTTGTTGATATTTCCCTTAATTACATTATATTTTCCATACTATAGCTTATGATAAATTGTAAACTTTCGGAAATTATTAAAAGGGAAACGAATAAAAAGTTAAAACTTGTGACTAAATTCGAAGCGACAACCTGCGGAATGATTATCGAATATTTCTTGTTATAAATTTATAATTAGAAGTATTATTTTTGTAATTATTCGTTAGGCAAACGCTTTTTCGTCCCATTTCATCTCATCTACATACATCATTTTTTATAATATATTCATTGTAATTGATTCTAAATGCTACAAATGATTGATTTGGTTCATACGTTGAACAATATTTAAGGCCAAGTGACAACAGCTATTTCTCATTTAATGGAAATTCTACTTTTGTAACATTATTATCGACATTAGCTGAATTTGTCTTGCTTATTTTGAATTTTTTCTTTATTTCATTCTCTTTCACTTGGTAAAATAGTTGTTTATACTTTTATTATTTCTTATTAAAAAATAGATGCATTTGACTGAATAACCTGAGAAACCTATATCATAATTATTTAAATTAGACTTGTCGATAAATAGAATTAATGCGTTAAGAAATATATAAATTAATATCCTCATATTAAAAACACTTGTCTCTAATATAATATCCTACTAAGCTTTAAAAATCGAAGTGTTCCTAATAGGACCGGATGGGGCATTATTAAATTAGGATGAGCGAGAGGGTGAGATATATCTGCCTCTTTCTGTTACTGGCTATTGAAGTCGCATCTGATTGGCTGCGAGGCATCCCCTCCACAGCATCTTTTTAGTCTTTCCCAGGATTTCAACAAGTCAACATCTCTTCTCGGAAGTAGTCGTCCGTAAAGGTTTGTAATTATTATTGATATTGTTAAAAGTTACTATCAATATTTTAATTAGTAGTGCACTATAGTTAAATAAATGTAACCGATATAATTAATTAATGAAGTTCATTAGGATATTTTAAAGTGTCATCTCAAAAAATATTTAAGTTTTAATTATAAGTTTCATATTTTATTACATCGTTACTGTTACTTCTTATTTCAACATAAATAATGGGATTTTAAAATATTTGCGTTCTATTAACGGTTATGTATTATTACTAAATTTAATTTTAAGTAGCTATATGAAGGGTGTATAAGTGAGGAGAAATGATTGGCAATTATGGATAATAGTTATTGCAAATAAAATATTTTGGAAAGTAATATCGCTCAATATTCATTTTCTGTATATCTTTTTATTTTTGAATTTTTAAAAATATTTGAAATTTGTTTTTACAATTTATTGAATTATCACTTGTGTCTCTCATGGTTTCCCATTCCCTTATTTAACAGTTTTTTAATTTATCGGTTTTTTGTTACAGTAGTTTTTCTTTCTGATAGCACATTAATTCAAATTTCGTTTTTCAAATAATTATTTGTTTTTTTTACCGTTTATTTTGTACTAATTAAAGGTATTTGAAAATTAGAAACAATTGTATGAACATTAAAAGTACTTCAACATCAAATATCGTAACGAATAGTTTTCTGATTCTTCTTATTTATTTCGTTAGATTATTTTTTTCATCAGCTAAAATTAAAAATAATAAATGTAAATTTTAAACTAGTAATAGTTTTCAATAGAAAAAAAATTCCTTAAGAATCACGGCCTTCAGAATAACTGAGACAATGAGTTGAAACCTTTCATTTTTCTCACTAAACATCGTCACTTGGTACTAATATAATAAAATTATAGAAATGCGAATTAAAACTGTTAATTATATCTTATAATTAATATTGAATACAAATACTAATTTATAAGTTAATAAGGAAATAACAGAATTAAAACTAGAAATTATTATTAAAATGTCTAAAGACAAAATATACTTTATAAATCATATATTAACGAAAATTAAGATTACATTATAAAGTAAAATTATATCGCTTGCTGTATTTAAGATAATAGATTTTGGCCATATAGGCATACATTTCAATTATTAACGTTCAAACAGCTAAGACAGGATGGCCAACAGTCACCCCCGTCCACCACAACTTCTGGACTAGCAACTGCATATTAAATGTAAATGTATTTTAATCGAGTATTTTAGCATGATATACAATTTTTAGCTGATTTTTTTTTGCAAACATTATTTAAACTAGTTAAAATTAATGATTTCAGTTATTTATGGTTTTAGAATTACTTCAATCGAATACTGAAGTCACTTAGGCCTAAGGACAAAGTACGCCATTTTGAATTAGAACTTCATAAAGAGATGAACTGTCGAATTTTTTACAGGTAATTAAATATAATTATTTATTTAAATTTCACATAGAGATGGACTAATTTCGAATTATCATGAACTGTTTTAATATACGGTATATATATTATAATTTCTATAATCTTTAATCACTAAATAACGTATTATTGTCGATTTCCAAATTTCTGTATTGGTATTTGATTTATTCAGATTATAAAAAGGGGTCTAAGTTTATTTTTCAAATACTTATTAAAAAGGTATAAAAGTATTGTAATTACTATTAACCACTCCGATGTTTATAAACACAATTAACTATGAATATAGAAAATATTCGTTTTATATTTTTATGTGTTAAACATTTAAATAATAAGATTCATGGAGTGAAAATAATTTCATTTATTGGTCCCCTTTGGTTTCTATCCGCCATATTGGATTTTAAAACAGCCTCTTTACATAATTTATCATTCCCATGTTTCCTTTCAGGTTAAATTTTATATTTTTATAATCATTCATTGCAAAACATATATAAAATCATTGGTTAATGATTATTTGCTTTATTTTGGTTTTTGCAAAAATTAGACTTAAATACTTTCTAATTCTTATTGCTTAACTTAACAAATATAAATTACCCAATTTATCTTATGAGTTGATAATTAAAATTAAGTAAAAATATAAAATCTAATTTGACTTAGTGTTCCTCTTAGCGATTTGATAAGTTTCTTTACTGAATACTAATTCCAGCTATGGAATTAACAATATATTGAAATAATTTGGTGGTCAGTTTTATGCAAGGAGACATATTGGATTTTAGGTACTAGCTGGAGATAGCACTAACTAAGCCACGCTCTAAAAAAAGTTTAATTTTAAGTTATTTATCGGTTCACATTTATTTGCTTTATTATTACTATTATGTTCTGTGAATTAAAACTATATGATTAAATATTGAAATTTTGGTCTTTTAGATGCTTTCTGTATAATTTAAAATGTTAATCTTTGTAATTTTTTTTTAATGTTAGTTGACCTTAAAAAATAAAATGAATGAATTTGTTTGAATGCGAATTAGAGTAAAATTAAGGTATCTGTTCCACAGGTTGTTGCAGCGAGTCGAGTTGCAACAGGTTTTAACTTTTTATTTGTTTCATTTTTAATATTTTCCATAAATACAAGTTCCTGAATATCATGTCCTCATCATGATATTTAGTATGGAAAAGAGAATCTAATAATGTCTAATGAGTAGATTTAGTTAACCATTTCATCAAGAAATAAAACCTTCAACTATCATTTTGAAGTATAGATAAAGTTAGAACTTAATGTGGCTCAATTAGTTGTGACAACCTCCGGAATAATTAACTAACATTAATTCCTTTTTAACTTACAAAGTTATTTGCAAAATATAATAAAATAAAGATGCTCCCTAAAACTAAGAGTAAGATTGAGAAATAAAATGTAATTATAATGCAATTGGGAAAAACCACAATGCAAAGCCTTATGTTTCAAAAAATACACCTACTTACCAGTCGAGGTTTCGCCTATTCAGGCATTATCAAGACACCAAAATCAAAAAGGGGTTATGTGAATCGCATCTCGAAGAAAAAGGTGCAAAACATCCCAACGATCAACAGCCCAAATAGGCTCCAAACATGAGACAGCACCTCGCCACCAAGACGTTCAACATACAACTGCATGTGTGTATTTTTTGAAACATAAGGCTTTGCATTGTGGTTTTTCCCAATTGCATTATAATAAATAATAGTGTTTCTTTTTGAGTTTTTGGCTCTATTTTAATAAAATGTAATGCTACAAAAAAGATAATACTGTTTTGTTGTTTCCTCATTTAGGCCCACTGAGGACCTCAGGGCTCAAATCTACTCTCCTTATCCAGACCGAGCTCCTGTTGTATGGAGAAAAGTATCATCATCATATTCTGTCCTCATCAACCACATATGCAGTGTATGGAGGAATTCTGAACAGCCCTCTCCAGCTCTGCCGGTCATCGACAGACTCTGTGGATCCAACCAGTCTTAATGTCCTTCTTCACCTCTTCTTCCCAGGTCATATTCTTCCTCCACTTTGGCTCGGTAAGAAAAATATTTAACTAATATTCAAGATTTAGTTTGTCTACGTTTTATTAACTTTTATAGAAATTATGTTTTCATGCTGTTTGTTTTGATATATGTTCTAATTTCCAGAATGTTCCTTCACTAATTAGCATATTATTATTTAAGGTGATATTTCCATTTACTGAATTAAGTTATAGTCTGAAGTAGGTATTAATTTAATATTTTTAATATTTATTGAATTGGTTGACAATTATTTGCTTCATTAACATTATTATGTTATGAAAGTTATAATTATAATATTAAAGATTCAGGTTTTGTTTTTTCTAATCAATATTATGTAATTTAAAATATTAATCTTATTGTTTTTCATCATTTATAGATTAAAAATTAAAATTAATAACTTAGAATTAAAAAAGATTTTTAGAGTTGAAAATGGAACAAACTAAATTAATTATTATCAACTTAAATAGCTCCTTAAAGCTAACTAAGGACAACAATGACATGGATATCTTTTAAAATGTTAATCCTGTTTTAGTTGCGAGTTGGAGTTAAATGAAGAATTGACCAGTTCAGAAGAATCATGAAATCTAGAAGGCCTCAGTATTTTTTGCTTTCAACAATGCTGCATCATCTTGAATGACTCATTTCTTCAATGTCAATCTTCAAAATCAGGTTTACTCTTTTCATTATAATGCAATTGGGAAAAACCACAATGCAAAGCCTTATGTTTCAAAAAATACACCTACTTACCAGTCGACGTTTCGCCTATTCAGGCATTATCAAGACACCAAAATCAAAAAGGGGTTATGTGAATCGCATCTCGAAGAAAAAGGTGCAAAACATCCCAACGATCAACAGCCCAAACAGGCTCCAAACATGAGACAGCACCCCACCACCAAGACGTTCGACATACAACTCAGTTGTATAATAGTGTTTCTTTTTGAGTTTTTGGCTCTATTTTAGTGTTTACTCTTTTTATTATTTGAAGAATAATATTCTGTCTCATTTTTTTGGAAATACAGTTAATCGTTCCCTTAGCATCAGTCCGAAATTATATTTTGTCATCATAATCATTTTAGCAGTTTAGGTATTTTGAAACATCTTGAATACCAGGGAAATACTACTCTGAGTTGGGCGGAGAATTTTCATATCATGGTCAGTACTTTAAATAGTGCTGTTTGTTTCCTTTGTTTCATTAACATATATAGGCAGTAATTTTATACACCATCTTTTCACTAGGATTTCATATTTTATCTTTTAATGCTTAGGGCTAAGTCGAATAAGTCCTTAATCTTCATATCTGTACTATAGGAGGTAGCTGTACCATCTCTCAATTTTTAGAATATAGAAAGGCCTGGTCTTTCTTTTTTCTATTAGTGGTTGCTCCATTCCACAGACTGATTCTAAAATATTAGTCTTTCTAGGTGTTAGGATTTTCTATGATATTAAGTAGAAGGGTAATACTAGGTCTCCTTTTTTGTATTTGCGTAGGGATGTGGTAACTCTAGAATTTTCAGTCATCTTAATACAAGGGTAATACTAGTCCGAGTTGGCCAGACTTTACCTCTCATTCTGTCCAACTTTTCTAGTATTCCTCTTGTATCTGAGATGGTCAATATTTCAAATAGTTCAGCTTTTTTTTTCTTCTTGTTTTAGTCAGTTTTAGTTGGTTGTAATTCAGATCTCTATTTCTCCATTAGGTTTAGTTATTTTATATCGTAATCCTTAGAGTCAAGTCAAATAGGCCCTTAATCTTCATTTACGAAGGGAGGTTCTCGAATCTTATTGTAAAATATATGTCGATGAACTTTTATTACACAATAAGTCATTATATAACTTCTTTTAATATATATTATAATTTCTATAATCTTTCATCTCTTAATAGAGTATTATAGTCTAGGTCTAAATTTCTGTAAAGGTAGTTGATTTATTCAGATTATAAAAAGCAGGTCTAGTTTGATTTTTTAAATATTTCTGTAATAAAAAAGCATTGGTATAATTTTTTACTATTTTGATATTGATGGACACTATTAATTATTAATAGATAATATATTAATTTTTGGTTTTGTATAGGTTTAAAATTCAAATAATAAGATTCTTGGAGTGCAAAGATATATGAACTTATACTATACCAGTGATTGGACCTCTTTGATTTCCATATGCCATTTTGGATTTTAAAGCAATCTCTATACAAATTATCATTCCCATGTTTAATTTTAGGATAAACTTTAAATTATTATCAACATTGTTTAGCATACCTAAATTCATTGATTAATGGTTATTTGCTTTATTTTTATTTTTGTAAACATTAGATTTAAATCCTTTCTGATCCTTATTGATTAAATTAATAAATATAAATGGCCTGATTTATCTTAATGGGTTGTTAATTGAAATTATTTAAGAATCATACTGTAAATAAACAAAACAAAATAAGTTGACTTAGTGTTTCTCTCAGCAATTTGTTAAGTTTCAACTGAACAATAATTCTCTAAAACTAATAGGAGAGGGAAATAAAATGGAATGCCTTAAATAAGTTGATACTGTTTCAGCTACTGTTTTGTTGTTTCATTTTTCAGGCCTTCTGAGGACCTCGAAGCTCATATCTGCTCTTCCTATCCGGACCGAGTCCCCATAGTGTGGAGAAAAGTATCATTATCATATTCTGTCCTCTTCAACCGCCTATGCAGTGTATGGCGGAATTCTGTTACAGCTATCTCCAGCTCTCCCAGACATCGACTAACTTTGTGGATTCAGCCAGTCTCTTCTGCATCTCTTCTTTCCAGGTCCTCCTTTTCCCTCCACTTTGGCTCAGTAAGAAAAGTATTTAACTAATATTCAAGATTTATTGATTAACTTTTATAACAATTATGTTTTCATGCTGTTTTTTTTTATATATATGTTCTAATTTCCAGAACCTTCCTTCACTATATAGCATATTTTATTTAGCCGATATTTCCATTCACTAAATTCTGATTATAGTAGGTATTAATTTAATATATTTATTATTTATTCAACGAGTTGACAATCATTTGCTTCATTATTATTATGTTATGAGAGTTACAATTATAAGATTAAAGATTCAGCTTTTTCTTTTTCTAATCAGTATTATAGAATTTAAAATACTAATTAATTGCCATCATTTATAGTTTAAAAATTAAAATTAATTAGTTAGATTTAAGTATGAATTTTAGAGTTGAAAATGGAACAAAATAAATTAATTATTACTATCTTAAATAGCTCCTTAAAACTAAATGTGGAGAACAATGACATGGATAGCTTCTGAAATGTTAATGCTGTTTTAGTCGCACATTGGAGTTGAATGAAGAATTGACCAGTTCAGAAAAATCATGAAATCTAGAAGCCCTCAGTATTTTCTGCTTTCGACAATGCTGCTTCATCTTGAAAGGCTCATTTCTTCAACTTCAATCTTCATAATCAGGTTTATTCTTTTTATTATTTGAAGAATAATATTCTGTCCCATTTTTTTGGTAGAACAGTTAATCCCTCCCTTAGCATCACTCCGAAATCGTATTTTTTCATCATAGTCATTCTAGCAGTTTAGGTCTTTCAAACATCTTGAATACCAGGGAAATACTAGTCTGAGTTGGGCGGAGAATTTCCATCTCATGTTGTCCAACTTTTTCCAGTATCCTTCTTGTATTTAGGATGTTCTCTATTTCTCCATTAGGTTTAGTTATGTGGTAACGAAATACTAGGTCTCCTATTTTGTATTTGCGTAGGGATGTGTTAATTCTAGGATTTTCAGTCATCTTAAATATAAGGGCAATACTAGTCTGAGTTGGCCAGAATTTACCTCTCATTCTGTACAACTCTGTCTAGTATCCCTCTTGTATCTGAGATGGTGATGGTCAGTATTTTAAATAGTGCTGTTTGTTTCCTTTGTTTCATTAACATATATAGGCAATAATTTTATTCACCATCTTTTCACTAGGATATATTTTATCTTTTAATGCTTAGGACTAAGTCGAATAAGTGCTTAATCTTCATATGCATGGGGAGGTAGCTGTACCATCTCTCAATGTTTAGAATATAGTAAGGCCTGGTCAATGTTTTTTCTATTAGCGGTATCTCCATTGCATAGTCTGGTTCTTAAATAGTAGTCATTCTACTTGTTAGGATTTTCTATGACTTTACCTCTCATTCTGTCCAACTTTGTCTAGTATTCCTCTTGTATCTGAGATGGTCAATATTTTAAATAGTAATGCTTTTTTTTTTCTTTTTGTTTTGGTCAGTTGTAGATGGTTGTAATTCAGATCTCTATTACTCCATTAGGTTTAGTTATTTTATATTGTAATCCTTAGAGTCAAGTCAAATAGGCCCTTAATCTTCATTTACGAAGGGAGGTGGCGGTACCATCTCTCAATGTTTAGAATATAGTAAGGCCTGGTCACTGTTTTTTCTATTAGCGGTATCTCCATTGCATAGTCTGATTCTTAAATAGTAGTCATTCTACTTGTTAGGATTTTCTATGACTTTACCTCTCATTCTGTCCAACTTTGTCTAGTATTCCTCTTGTATCTGAGATGGTCAATATTTTAAATAGTAATGCTTTTTTTTTTCTTTTTGTTTTGGTCAGTTGTAGATGGTTGTAATTCAGATCTCTATTACTCCATTAGGTTTAGTTATTTTATATTGTAATCCTTAGAGTCAAGTCAAATAGGCCCTTAATCTTCATTTACGAAGGGAGGTGGCGGTACCATCTCTCAATGTTTAGAATATAGTCAGGCCTGGTCACACTTTTTTCTATTAGTGGTTGCTCCGCTGATTCTAAATTGTAATCTTTCTAGGTGTTAGGATTTTCTATGATATTTAGTACAAGGGTAATACTAGGTCAAATTTTTTATTTGCGTAGCGATGTGGTAACCCTAGGATTTTCAGTCATCTTAAATACAAGGGCAATACTCGTCTGAGTTGGCCAGAATTTACCTCTCCTTCTGTCCAACTCTTTCTAGTACTCTGAGATAGTCAGTATTTCAAATAGTGCTGTTTGTTTCCTTTGTTTCGTTAATATATATAGGCAGTAATTTTATTCACCATCTTTTCACTAGGATTTCCTATTTTATGTTTTATTGTTTAGGGAGGTAACGGACCATCTTTCATTCTTTAGAATATAGTCAGGCCTGGTCCGTAGTAGAATTTACCTCTCGTTCTGTCCAACTTTTTCTAATATTCCTCTTGTATCTGAGATGGTCAGTATTTCAAATAGTGCTGTTTGTTTGGTTAACATATATAGGCTTTAATTTTATTCACCATCTTTTCTCTAGGATTTCATATTTTATCTTTTAATGCTTAGGGCTAAGTCGAATAAGTCCTTAATCTTCATATCTGTACTATAGGAGGTAGCTGTACCATCTCTCAATTTTTAGAATATAGAAAGGCCTGGTCTTTCTTTTTTCTATTAGTGGTTGCTCCATTCCACAGACTGATTCTAAAATATTAGTCTTTCTAGGTGTTAGGATTTTCTATGATATTAAGTACAAGGGTAATACTAGGTCTATTTTTTTTTTGCGTAGGGATGTGGTAACTCTAGAATTTTCAGTCATCTTAATACAAGGGTAATACTAGTCCGAGTTGGCCAGACTTTACCTCTCATTCTGTCCAACTTTTCTTGTATTCCTCTTGTATTTGAGATGGTCAATATTTCAAATAGTGCAGCTTTTTTTTTCTTCTTGTTTTAGTCAGTTTTAGTTGGTTGTAATTCAGATCTCTATTTCTCCATTAGGTTTAGTTATTTTATATCGTAATCCTTAGAGTCAAGTCAAATAGGCCCTTAATCTTCATTTACGAAGGGAGGTTCTCGAATCTTATTGTAAAATATATGTCGATGAACTTTTATTACACAATAAGTCATTATATAACTTCTTTTAATATATATTATAATTTCTATAATCTTTCATCTCTTAATAGAGTATTATAGTCTAGGTCTAAATTTCTGTAAAGGTAGTTATTTATTCAGATTATAAAAAGCAGGTCTAGTTTGATTTTTTAAATATTTCTGTAATAAAAAAGCATTGGCATAATTTTTGACTATTTTGATATTGATGGACACTGTCTGTCTCATTTTTTTGGTAGAACAGTTAATCCCTCCCTTAGCATCACTCCGAAATCGTATTTTTTCATCATAGTCATTCTAGCAGTTTAGGTCTTTCAAACATCTTGAATACCAGGGAAATACTAGTCTGAGTTGGGCCGAGAATTTCCATCTCATGCTGTCCAACTTTTTCCAGTATCCTTCTTGTGTTTAGGATTGTCAGTATTCCGAATACTCCTGCTTTTTTGTTTCTTTCTTGGTTTGGTTAGTTTCGGTTGGTAGTAATTCTGTTCTCTATTTCTCCATTAGACTTAGTGATGTGGTAACTAGCTAAGTAACTAACTAACTAACTAGTCCAAGTTGGCCAGAATTTACCTCTCATTCTGTCCAACTTCGTCTAGTATTCCTCTTGTATCTGAGATGGTCAATATTTCAAATAGTGCTGCTTTTTTTTCTTCTTGTCTTGCTCTGTTTTATTTGGTTGTAATTCCGTTTTCTATTTCTCCATTAGGTTTAGTTATTTTATATTGTAATCCTTAGAGTCAAGTCAAATAGGCCCTTAATCTTCATTTACGAAGAGAGGTGGCGGTACCATCCCTCAATTTTTAGAATATAGCCAGGCCTTCTCAGTGTTTTTTCTATTAGGGGTTGCTCCATTCCATAGTCTGGTTCGAAAATAGTATTCATTCATCACTATTAGTATTGATAGGTTGTTATTAGGTTGATTCTCTTCTCATTAGTCAGTTTTGTTTTAAATTGTAGTCCCTAGGGACATCTGGAATAAGTCCTTTTTTATTTGGCGTAGGAAGGTAGCAAACCTTTTTTAATTCAATTGTTGCATTCTTTGATTAATGGATCTCTTGATTTTTTTTTTACATTAAATGTTTTTAGGATATTCTGTAATATTAGGGAAATACTAGTCAGAGTTGGCCAGATGTTACCTCTCATTCTGTCCAAGTTGGTATAGTATCCATCTTGTATTTATGATTGTCAATATTTGCATTAAAGTGTTTAATTTTTTTTTTAATTTAGACATTCTAGGAGTTTAGGATATTCCGAAATATTAGGAAAATATTAGTCTGAGTTGGCCAGATTTTACCTCTCATTCTGACCAACTTTGTCTTGTATTCTTCTAGTATTTATGATGGTCAGTATTCCGTGTAGTGCTCTTTATTTTTTAGTTGGGCTAGTATTGATTAGATGTGCATTTATTATCTATATATCCAGTAGGCTTTGTTATATTATGTAGTAGTCCTCAGGGTTATGACAAATAGTTCCCTAGCTTTTATTGGCGTAGGGAGGTAGAGTCCCTATATTCTTTGAATAGCAGCTCTCTTTGATATAATGGATCTCTTGATTTATTTATTTTAATTAAGTCTTTCTAGGAGTTAGGATTTTTCGAAATATTAGGGTAATACTAGTCTCAGTTGGCTAGTGTTACCTCTCATTCTGTCCACTTGGTCTTGTATCCATCTTGTATTTAAAAGTGTCACTATTAGAATTAGTGTTGTTTTTTCTATTTTCTTTTTCAATCAGTATTAGTAGGTTGTGATTTGGTTGACTCTCTTCTCAATAGCCTTGTTTGTTTTAAATTGTTGTCCCTAGGGATATCTAGAATAGTTCCATTTTTATTTGGCATAGGGAGGTAGGGTCCCCATTCTTTGATATAGTGGATCTCTTGATTTATTCTTTTTTTTATATAGACATTCTAGGAGTTTAGGATATTCCAAAATCTAGCAAAATACTACTGTGAGTTGGACAGATGTTACCTCTTATTCTGTCAAACATGGTCTTGTATCCATCTTGTATTTAAATTTCTCAATATATGCGGTAGTGTAGTTAGTTTTCTTTTTTTATCGAGTTGGTTTTATTTGATAGGTTGTTATTAGGTTAACTCTCTTCTCATTAAGCTGGTTTGTTTTAAATTGTAGTTCCCTAGGGCAATCTGGCATAGGCCTATTTATCTTTCACATAGGAAGGTAGGGTTCCAATTTAATGCAATAGTTTCATTATTTTAGATAATGGATCCCTTGATATATTCTTTTTTTAAGTTTGACAATTTAGGAGTTTAGGATATTCCGAATTCATAGCCTGAGTTGGCCAGATGTTACCTCTCATTCTGTCCAACTTGGTGTAGTATCCATCTTTTATATAAGATTTTCAATATTCACATTAGTGTTGTTATTATTATTTTTTTGGATCAATATTGATAGGTTGTTATCACTTTTTCTCTCTTCTCATTAAACTGGTTTGTTTGATATTGTAGTCTCTAATTTTATCTCGAATAGTTTGAATGATATGGTCATCTTTTGATTTATTATTATATTAAAAATGCTGCCTTTTTAAGAGTTGAAGATTTTCAGCTATATATAGCTAAATACCAGGGTAATACTGGTCATAGCTGACCGGAATTTACCTCTAATGCTGTCCAACTTTGTCTAGTATTCTTCCTGTATTTAAGGTGGTCAGTATTCCTAGAAGTGTTGATTATTTATTTTGTTGGGTTTATGATATGTAGGTTGCAATTTTATGCTCTATCCTTCCTCTAGGCTTCATTATTTTATGTAGTTGTCCTTAGGGTTATGTCGATTAGGTCCCAATTTTTAATTAGCGTAGGGAGCTGACGGCCCCATCACCCAGCCACAGGACTGAAGTTAGCCTCTGTCTCATTTTTTGGTAGAGCAGTTAATCGCTCCCTTAGCCTCATTACAAAATCGTATTTTTTCATCATAGTCATTCTAGGAGTTTAGGTCTTTCAACCATCTTGAATACCAGGGAAAAACTAGTCTGAGTTGGTCAGATTTTACCTCTCATTCTGACCAACTTATTCTAGTATTCTTCTAGTATATATGATGGTCAGTATTCCGTGTAGTGTTGTTTATTTTTTAGTTGGACTAGTATTGGTTAGTTTTGCATTTATTATCTATATATCCACTAGGCTTTGTTATATTATGTAGCAGTCCTCAGGGTTATGACGAATAGGTCCCTAGCTTTTATTGGCGTATGGAAGTAGCATCCCTTTTTTAATTGAAGTTGCTTAGTTGCTCTGTTTGATATATTTGATCTCTTGATTTTTTTCAGTTGTCATTAAAGCATTTTAGGATATTCCGAAATATTAGGGAAATACTAGTCTAAGTTTGCCAGAATTTAGCTCTTACTCAATTTAACTTTGTATAGTATCTACCTTGTATTTAAGATGTCAACATTCAGATTACTGTTATTAGATTTTTTTGGATCATTTTAAAATCATTGGATTTTATTCCAAAGGCATTTGGTAAAACTAGAATTTTCAGTCATCTTAAATACAAGGGTAATACTAGTCTGAGTTGGCCAGAATTTACCTCACTTCTGTCCAACTTGGTCTAGTATTCTTTTTGTATCTAAGATTGTCAGTATTTCAAATAGCGCAGTTAGTTTTTATTTGTTTGATTAACATATATAGTCTGTAATTTTATACTCCATCTTTGCACTAGGATTTAATGGTTAGGGTTAAGTCGAATAGGCCCTTAATATTCATTTGCTAGGGGAGGTGGCTGTACCATCTCCCAATTTTTAGAATATAGTCAGCCCTGGTCTCTCTTTTTTCTATTAGCAGTTGCTCAATTCCATAGTCTGATTCTAGAATAGTGTTCATTCATTATAGCTCTTCTAAGTGTTAGGCGTTTCTGCAATCATAAGTAAAATGGTAATAATAGGTCTATTTCTTTATGCTCGTAGGGATGTGGTAACCCTAGGATTTTAGTCATCTTAAATACAAGGGAAATTCTAGTCTCAGTTGGCCAGAATTTACCTCACTTCTGTCCAACATGGTCTAGTATTCTTTTTGTATCTAAGATGGTCAGTATTTCAAATAGCGCAGTTAGTTTTTATTTGTTTGATTAACATATATAGTCTGTAATTTTACACTCCATCTTTTCACTAGGATTTAATGCTTAGGGTCAAGTCGAATAGGTTATTATTATTCATTTGCTAGGGGACATAGCGGAACCACCTCTCAATTTTTAGGATATAGTCAGCCTGGGTCTCTCTTTTTTCTATTAGCAGTTGCTCGATTCCATAGTCTGATTCTAGCATAGTGTTCATTCATTATAGCTCTTCTAAGTGTTAGATGTTTCTGCAATCATAAGTAAAATGGTAATAATAGGTCTATTCTTTATGCTCATAGGGATGTGGTAACCCTAGGATTTCAATCATCTTAAATACAAGGGTAATTCTAGTCTCAGTTGGCCAGAATTTACCTCACTTCTGTCCAACTTGGTCTAGTATTCTTTTTGTATCTAAGATGGTCAGTATTTCAAATAGCGCAGTTAGTTTTTATTTGTTTGATTAACATATATAGTCTGTAATTTTATACTCCATCTTTGCACTAGGATTTAATGGTTAGGGTTAAGTCGAATAGGCCCTTAATATTCATTTGCTAGGGGAGGTGGCTGTACAATCTATCAATTTTTAGAATATAGTCAGCCCTGGTCTCTCTTTTTTCTATTAGCAGTTGCTCAATTACATAGTCTGATTCTAGAATAGTGTTCATTCATTATAGCTCTTCTAAGTGTTAGGCGTTTCTGCAATCATAAGTAAAATGGTAATAGTAGGTCTATTTCTTTATGCTCGTAGGGATGTGCTAACCCTAGGATTTTCAGTCATCTTAAATACAAGGGTAATACTAGTCTGAGTTGTCCAGAATTTACCTCTCAATCTGTCCAACTTGGTCTAGTATTCCTCGTGTACCTGAGATGGTCGGTTTTTCAAATAGTGTTGTTTGTTTTTTTTGTTTGATTAAGATATGTAGGTTGTAATTTTACATTCCATCTTTTCACTGGGATTTATTGCTTAGGGTCAAGTCGAATAGACCCTTAATATTCATTTGCTTGGGGACGTAGCGGATCCATCTCTCAATTTTTAGGATATAGTCAGCCTGGGTCTCTCTTTTTTCTATTAGCAGTTGCTCCCTTCCATAGTCTGATCTAGCATAGTGTTCATTCATTATAGCTCTTCTAAGTGTTAGGCGTTTCTGCAATCATAAGTAAAATGGTAATAATAGGTCTATTTCTTTATGCTCGTAGGGATGTGGTAACCCTAGGATTTCAGTCATCTTAAATACAAGGGTAATTCTAGTCTCAGTTGGCCAGAATTTACCTCACTTCTGTCCAACTTGGTCTAGTATTCTTTTTGTATCTAAGATGGTCAGTATTTCAAATAGCGCAGTTAGTTTTTATTTGTTTGATTAACATATATAGTCTGTAATTTTATACTCCATCTTTTCACTAGGATTTAATGCTTAGGGTTAAGTCGAATAGGCCCTTAATATTCATTTGCTAGGGGAGGTGGCTGTACAATCTCTCAATTTTTAGAATATAGTCAGCCCTGGTCTCTCTTTTTTCTATTAGCAGTTGCTCAATTCCATAGTCTGATTCTAGAATAGTGTTCATTCATTATAGCTCTTCTAAGTGTTAGGCGTTTCTGCAATCATAAGTAAAATGGTAATAGTAGGTCTATTTCTTTATGCTCGTAGGGATGTGCTAACCCTAGGATTTTCAGTCATCTTAAATACAAGGGTAATACTAGTCTGAGTTGTCCAGAATTTACCTCTCAATCTGTCCAACTTGGTCTAGTATTCCTCGTGTACCTAAGATGGTCGGTTTTTCAAATAGTGTTGTTTGTTTTTTTTGTTTGATTAACATATGTAGGTTGTAATTTTATACTCCATCTTTTCACTAGGATTTAATGCTTAGGGTTAAGTCGAATAGGCCCTTAATATTCATTTGCTAGGGGAGGTGGCTGAACCATCTCCCAATTTTTAGAACATAGTCAGCCCTGGTCTCTCTTTTTTCTATTAGCAGTTGCTCAATTCCATAGTCTGATTCTAGAATAGTGTTCATTCATTATAGCTCTTCTAAGTGTTAGGCGTTTCTGCAATCATAAGTAAAATGGTAATAGTAGGTCTATTTCTTTATGCTCGTAGGGATGTGGTAACCCTAGGATTTTCAGTCATCTTAAATACAAGGGTAATACTAGTCTGAGTTGGCCAGAATTTACCTCACTTCTGTCCAACTTGGTCTAGTATTCTTGTTGTATCTAAGATGGTCAGTATTTCAAATAGCGCAGTTAGTTTTTATTTGTTTGATTAACATATATAGTATGTAATTTTAATGCTTATGGTTAAGTCGAATTGGTCCTTAATATTCATTTGCTAGGGGAGGTGGCTGTACCATCTCCCAATTTTTAGAATATAGTCAGCCCTGGTCTCTCTTTTTTCTATTAGCAGGTGTCCTAATCCATAGTCTAAATTTAAAATAGTATTCATTTCTCTACTAATTGTTAGGATTTTCTGCGATCGTAAGTACAAGGGCATAATAGGTCAATTTTTTATTCCAAAGGCATTTGGTAAAACTAGAATTTTCAGTCATCTTAAATACAAGGGCAATACTAGTCTGAGTTGGCCAGAATTTACCTCACTTCTGTCCAACTTGGTCTAGTATTCTTTTTGTATCTAAGATTGTCAGTATTTCAAATAGCGCAGTTAGTTTTTATTTGTTTGATTAACATATATAGTCTGTAATTTTATACTCCATCTTTGCACTAGGATTTAATGGTTAGGGTTAAGTCGAATAGGCCCTTAATATTCATTTGCTAGGGGAGGTGGCTGTACCAGCTCCCAATTTTTAGAATATAGTCAGCCCTGGTCCCTCTTTTTTCTATTAGCAGTTGCTCAATACCATAGTCTGATTCTAGAATAGTGTTCATTCATTATAGCTCTTCTAAGTGTTAGGCGTTTCTGCAATCATAAGTAAAATGGTAATAATAGGTCTATTTCTTTATGCTCGTAGGGATGTGGTAACCCTAGGATTTTCAGTCATCTTAAATACAAGGGTAATTCTAGTCTCAGTTGGCCAGAATTTACCTCACTTCTGTCCAACTTGGTCTAGTATTCTTTTTGTATCTTAGATGGTCAGTATTTCAAATAGCGCAGTTAGTTTTTATTTGTTTGATTAACATATATAGTCTGTAATTTTACACTCCATCTTTTCACTAGGATTTAATGCTTAGGGTCAAGTCGAATAGGTTATTATTATTCATTTGCTAGGGGACATAGCGGAACCACCTCTCAATTTTTAGGATATAGTCAGCCTGGGTCTCTCTTTTTTCTATTAGCAGTTGCTCCATTCCATAGTTTGATTCTAGCATAGTGTTCATTCATTATAGCTCTTCTAAGTGTTAGACGTTTCTGCAATCATAAGTAAAATGGTAATAATAGGTCTATTTCTTTATGCTCGTAGGGATGTGGTAACCCTAGGATTTCAATCATCTTAAATACAAGGGTAATTCTAGTCTCAGTTGGCCAGAATTTACCTCACTTCTGTCCAACTTGGTCTAGTATTCTTTTTGTATCTAAGATGGTCAGTATTTCATATAACGCAGTTAGTTTTTATTTGTTTAATTGACATATATAGTCTGTAATTTTATACTCCATCTTTGCACTAGGATTTAATGGTTAGGGTTAAGTCGAATAGGCCCTTAATATTCATTTGCTAGGGGAGGTGGCTGTACCATCTCTCAATTTTTAGAATATAGTCAGCCCTGGTCTCTCTTTTTTCTATTAGCAGTTGCTCAATTCCATAGTCTGATTCTAGAATAGTGTTCATTCATTATAGCTCTTCTAAGTGTTAGGCGTTTCTGCAATCATAAGTAAAATGGTAATAGTAGGTCTATTTCTTTATGCTCGTAGGGATGTGGTAACCCTAGGATTTTCAGTCATCTTAAATACAAGGGTAATACTAGTCTGAGTTGTCCAGAATTTACCTCTCAATCTGTCCAACTTGGTCTAGTATTCCTCGTGTACCTGAGATGGTCGGTTTTTCAAATAGTGTTGTTTGTTTTTTTTGTTTGATTAACATATGTAGGTTGTAATTTTACATTCCATCTTTTCACTGGGATTTATTGCTTAGGGTCAAGTCGAATAGACCCTTAATATTCATTTGCTTGGGGACGTAGCGGATCCATCTCTCAATTTTTAGGATATAGTCAGCCTGGGTCTCTCTTTTTTCTATTAGCAGTTGCTCCCTTCCATAGTCTGATCTAGCATAGTGTTCATTCATTAAAGCTCTTCTAAGTGTTAGGCGTTTCTGCAATCATAAGTAAAATGGTAATAATAGGTCTATTTCTTTATGCTCGTAGGGATGTGGTAACCCTAGGATTTCAGTCATCTTAAATACAAGGGTAATTCTAGTCTCAGTTGGCCAGAATTTACCTCACTTCTGTCCAACTTGGTCTAGTATTCTTTTTGTATCTAAGATGGTCAGTATTTCAAATAGCGCAGTTAGTTTTTATTTGTTTGATTAACATATATAGTCTGTAATTTTATACTCCATCTTTTCACTAGGATTTAATGCTTAGGGTTAAGTCGAATAGGCCCTTAATATTCATTTGCTAGGGGAGGTGGCTGAACCATCTCCCAATTTTTAGAATATAGTCAGCCCTGGTCTCTCTTTTTTCTATTAGCAGTTGCTCAATTCCATAGTCTGATTCTAGAATAGTGTTCATTCATTATAGCTCTTCTAAGTGTTAGGCGTTTCTGCAATCATAAGTAAAATGGTAATAGTAGGTCTATTTCTTTATGCTCGTAGGGATGTGGTAACCCTAGGATTTTCAGTCATCTTAAATACAAGGGTAATACTAGTCTGAGTTGGCCAGAATTTACCTCACTTCTGTCCAACTTTTTTTGTATCTAAGATTGTCAGTATTTCAAATAGCGCAGTTAGTTTTTATTTGTTTGATTAACATATATAGTCTGTAATTTTATACTCCATCTTTGCACTAGGATTTAATGGTTAGGGTTAAGTCGAATAGGCCCTTAATATTCATTTGCTAGGGGAGGTGGCTGTACCATCTCCCAATTTTTAGAATATAGTCAGCCCTGGTCCCTCTTTTTTCTATTAGCAGTTGCTCAATTCCATAGTCTGATTCTAGAATAGTGTTCATTCATTATAGCTCTTCTAAGTGTTAGGCGTTTCTGCAATCATAAGTAAAATGGTAATAATATGTCTATTTCTTTATGCTCGTAGGGATGTGGTAACCCTAGGATTTTCAGTCATCTTAAATACAAGGGTAATTCTAGTCTCAGTTGGCCAGAATTTACCTCACTTCTGTCCAACTTGGTCTAGTATTCTTTTTGTATCTTAGATGGTCAGTATTTCAAATAGCGCAGTTAGTTTTTATTTGTTTGATTAACATATATAGTCTGTAATTTTACACTCCATCTTTTCACTAGGATTTAATGCTTAGGGTCAAGTCGAATAGGTTATTATTATTCATTTGCTAGGGGACATAGCGGAACCACCTCTCAATTTTTAGGATATAGTCAGCCTGGGTCTCTCTTTTTTCTATTAGCAGTTGCTCCATTCCATAGTTTGATTCTAGCATAGTGTTCATTCATTATAGCTCTTCTAAGTGTTAGACGTTTCTGCAATCATAAGTAAAATGGTAATAATAGGTCTATTTCTTTATGCTCGTAGGGATATGGTAACCCTAGGATTTCAATCATCTTAAATACAAGGGTAATACTAGTCTGAGTTGTCCAGAATTTACCTCTCAATCTGTCCAACTTGGTCTAGTATTCCTCGTGTACCTGAGATGGTCGGTTTTTCAAATAGTGTTGTTTGTTTTTTTTGTTTGATTAAGATATGTAGGTTGTAATTTTACATTCCATCTTTTCACTGGGATTTATTGCTTAGGGTCAAGTCGAATAGACCCTTAATATTCATTTGCTTGGGGACGTAGCGGATCCATCTCTCAATTTTTAGGATATAGTCAGCCTGGGTCTCTCTTTTTTCTATTAGCAGTTGCTCAATTCCATAGTCTGATTCTAGAATAGTGTTCATTCATTATAGCTCTTCTAAGTGTTAGGCGTTTCTGCAATCATAAGTAAAATGGTAATAGTAGGTCTATTTCTTTATGCTCGTAGGGATGTGGTAACCCTAGGATTTTCAGTCATCTTAAATACAAGGGTAATACTAGTCTGAGTTGGCCAGAATTTACCTCACTTCTGTCCAACTTGGTCTAGTATTCTTTTTGTATCTAAGATTGTCAGTATTTCAAATAGCGCAGTTAGTTTTTATTTGTTTGATTAACATATATAGTCTGTAATTTTATACTCCATCTTTGCACTAGGATTTAATGGTTAGGGTTAAGTCGAATAGGCCCTTAATATTCATTTGCTAGGGGAGGTGGCTGTACCATCTCCCAATTTTTAGAATATAGTCAGCCCTGGTCCCTCTTTTTTCTATTAGCAGTTGCTCAATTCCATAGTCTGATTCTAGAATAGTGTTCATTCATTATAGCTCTTCTAAGTGTTAGGCGTTTCTGCGATCATAAGTAAAATGGTAATAATAGGTCTATTTCTTTATGCTCGTAGGGATGTGGTAACCCTAGGATTTTCAGTCATCTTAAATACAAGGGTAATTCTAGTCTCAGTTGGCCAGAATTTACCTCACTTCTGTCCAACTTGGTCTAGTATTCTTTTTGTATCTTAGATGGTCAGTATTTCAAATAGCGCAGTTAGTTTTTATTTGTTTGATTAACATATATAGTCTGTAATTTTACACTCCATCTTTTCACTAGGATTTAATGCTTAGGGTCAAGTCGAATAGGTTATTATTATTCATTTGCTAGGGGACATAGCGGAACCACCTCTCAATTTTTAGGATATAGTCAGCCTGGGTCTCTCTTTTTTCTATTAGCAGTTGCTCCATTCCATAGTTTGATTCTAGCATAGTGTTCATTCATTATAGCTCTTCTAAGTGTTAGACGTTTCTGCAATCATAAGTAAAATGGTAATAATAGGTCTATTTCTTTATGCTCGTAGGGATGTGGTAACCCTAGGATTTCAATCATCTTAAATACAAGGGTAATTCTAGTCTCAGTTGGCCAGAATTTACCTCACTTCTGTCCAACTTGGTCTAGTATTCTTTTTGTATCTAAGATGGTCAGTATTTCAAATAACGCAGTTAGTTTTTATTTGTTTAATTGACATATATAGTCTGTAATTTTACTCTCCATCTTTTCACTAGGATTTAATGCTTAGGGTCAAGTCGAATAGGTTATTATTATTCATTTGCTACGGGACATAGCGGAACCACCTCTCAATTTTTAGGATATAGTCAGCCTGGGTCTCTCTTTTTTCTATTAGCAGTTGCTCCATTCCATAGTCTGATTCTAGCATAGTGTTCATTCATTATAGCTCTTCTAAGTGTTAGATGTTTCTGCAATCATAAGTAAAATGGTAATAATAGGTCTATTTCTTTATGCTCGTAGGGATGTGGTAACCCTAGGATTTCAATCATCTTAAATACAAGGGTAATTCTAGTCTCAGTTGGCCAGAATTTACCTCACTTCTGTCCAACTTGGTCTAGTATTCTTTTTGTATCTAAGATGGTCAGTATTTCAAATAACACAGTTAGTTTTTATTTGTTTAATTGACATATATAGTCTGTAATTTTATACTCCATCTTTGCACTAGGATTTAATGGTTAGGGTTAAGTCGAATAGGCCCTTAATATTCATTTGCTAGGGGAGGTGGCTGTACAATCTCTCAATTTTTAGAATATAGTCAGCCCTGGTCTCTCTTTTTTCTATTAGCAGTTGCTCAATTCCATAGTCTGATTCTAGAATAGTGTTCATTCATTATAGCTCTTCTAAGTGTTAGGCGTTTCTGCAATCATAAGTAAAATGGTAATAGTAGGTCTATTTCTTTATGCTCGTAGGGATGTGCTAACCCTAGGATTTTCAGTCATCTTAAATACAAGGGTAATACTAGTCTGAGTTGTCCAGAATTTACCTCTCAATCTGTCCAACTTGGTCTAGTATTCCTCGTGTACCTGAGATGGTCGGTTTTTCAAATAGTGTTGTTTGTTTTTTTTGTTTGATTAAGATATGTAGGTTGTAATTTTACATTCCATCTTTTCACTGGGATTTATTGCTTAGGGTCAAGTCGAATAGACCCTTAATATTCATTTGCTTGGGGACGTAGCGGATCCATCTCTCAATTTTTAGGATATAGTCAGCCTGGGTCTCTCTTTTTTCTATTAGCAGTTGCTCCCTTCCATAGTCTGATCTAGCATAGTGTTCATTCATTATAGCTCTTCTAAGTGTTAGGCGTTTCTGCAATCATAAGTAAAATGGTAATAATAGGTCTATTTCTTTATGCTCGTAGGGATGTGGTAACCCTAGGATTTCAGTCATCTTAAATACAAGGGTAATTCTAGTCTCAGTTGGCCAGAATTTACCTCACTTCTGTCCAACTTGGTCTAGTATTCTTTTTGTATCTAAGATGGTCAGTATTTCAAATAGCGCAGTTAGTTTTTATTTGTTTGATTAACATATATAGTCTGTAATTTTACAATCCATCTTTTCACTAGGATTTAATGCTTAGGGTCAAGTCGAATAGGTTATTATTATTCATTTGCTAAGGGACATAGCGGAACCACCTCTCAATTTTTAGGATATAGTCAGCCTGGGTCTCTCTTTTTTCTATTAGCAGTTGCTCCATTCCATAGTCTGATTCTAGCATAGTGTTCATTCATTATAGCTCTTCTAAGTGTTAGATGTTTCTGCAATCATAAGTAAAATGGTAATAATAGGTCTATATCTTTATGCTCGTAGGGATGTGGTAACCCTAGGATTTCAATCATCTTAAATACAAGGGTAATTCTAGTCTCAGTTGGCCAGAATTTACCTCACTTCTGTCCAACTTGGTCTAGTATTCTTTTTGTATCTAAGATGGTCAGTATTTCAAATAACGCAGTTAGTTTTTATTTGTTTAATTGACATATATAGTCTGTAATTTTACACTCCATCTTTGCACTAGGATTTAATGCTTAGGGTCAAGTCGAATAGGTTATTATTATTCATTTGCTAGGGGACATAGCGGAACCACCTCTCAATTTTTAGGATATAGTCAGCCTGGGTCTCTCTTTTTTCTATTAGCAGTTGCTCAATTCCATAGTCTGATTCTAGAATAGTGTTCATTCATTATAGCTCTTCTAAGTGTTAGGCGTTTCTGCAATCATAAGTAAAATGGTAATAGTAGGTCTATTTCTTTATGCTCGTAGGGATGTGGTAACCCTAGGATTTTCAGTCATCTTAAATACAAGGGTAATACTAGTCTGAGTTGTCCAGAATTTACCTCTCAATCTGTCCAACTTGGTCTAGTATTCCTCGTGTACCTGAGATGGTCGGTTTTTCAAATAGTGTTGTTTGTTTTTTTTGTTTGATTAAGATATGTAGGTTGTAATTTTACATTCCATCTTTTCACTGGGATTTATTGCTTAGGGTCAAGTCGAATAGACCCTTAATATTCATTTGCTTGGGGACGTAGCGGATCCATCTCTCAATTTTTAGGATATAGTCAGCCTGGGTCTCTCTTTTTTCTATTAGCAGTTGCTCCCTTCCATAGTCTGATCTAGCATAGTGTTCATTCATTATAGCTCTTCTAAGTGTTAGGCGTTTCTGCAATCATAAGTAAAATGGTAATAATAGGTCTATTTCTTTATGCTCGTAGGGATGTGGTACTCCTAGGATTTCAGTCATCTTAAATACAAGGGTAATTCTAGGCTGAGTTGGCGAGAATTTACCTCACTTCTGTCCAACTTGGTCTAGTATTCTTTTTGTATCTAAGATGGTCAGTATTTCAAATAGCGCAGTTAGTTTTTATTTGTTTGATTAACATATATAGTCTGTAATTTTACACTCCATCTTTTCACTAGGATTTAATGCTTAGGGTCAAGTCGAATAGGTTATTATTATTCATTTGCTAGGGGACATAGCGGAACCACCTCTCAATTTTTAGGATATAGTCAGCCTGGGTCTCTCTTTTTTCTATTAGCAGTTGCTCAATTCCATAGTCTGATTCTAGAATAGTGTTCATTCATTATAGCTCTTCTAAGTGTTAGGCGTTTCTGCAATCATAAGTAAAATGGTAATAGTAGGTCTATTTCTTTATGCTCGTAGGGATGTGGTAACCCTAGGATTTTCAGTCATCTTAAATACAAGGGTAATACTAGTCTGAGTTGTCCAGAATTTACCTCTCAATCTGTCCAACTTGGTCTAGTATTCCTCGTGTACCTGAGATGGTCGGTTTTTCAAATAGTGTTGTTTGTTTTTTTTGTTTGATTAAGATATGTAGGTTGTAATTTTACATTCCATCTTTTCACTGGGATTTATTGCTTAGGGTCAAGTCGAATAGACCCTTAATATTCATTTGCTTGGGGACGTAGCGAATCCATCTCTCAATTTTTAGGATATAGTCAGCCTGGGTCTCTCTTTTTTCTATTAGCAGTTGCTCCCTTCCATAGTCTGATCTAGCATAGTGTTCATTCATTAAAGCTCTTCTAAGTGTTAGGCGTTTCTGCAATCATAAGTAAAATGGTAATAATAGGTCTATTTCTTTATGCTCGTAGGGATGTGGTAACCCTAGGATTTCAGTCATCTTAAATACAAGGGTAATTCTAGTCTCAGTTGGCCAGAATTTACCTCACTTCTGTCCAACTTGGTCTAGTATTCTTTTTGTAACTAAGATGGTCAGTATTTCAAATAGCGCAGTTAGTTTTTATTTGTTTGATTAACATATATAGTCTGTAATTTTATACTCCATCTTTGCACTAGGATTTAATGGTTAGGGTTAAGTCGAATAGGCCCTTAATATTCATTTGCTAGGGGAGGTGGCTGTACCATCTCCCAATTTTTAGAATATAGTCAGCCCTGGTCCCTCTTTTTTCTATTAGCAGTTGCTCAATTCCATAGTCTGATTCTAGAATAGTGTTCATTCATTATAGCTCTTATAAGTGTTAGGCGTTTCTGCAATCATAAGTAAAATGGTAATAATAGGTCTATTTCTTTATGCTCGTAGGGATGTGGTAACCCTAGGATTTTCAGTCATCTTAAATACAAGGGTAATTCTAGTCTCAGTTGGCCAGAATTTACCTCACTTCTGTCCAACTTGGTCTAGTATTCTTTTTGTATCTTAGATGGTCAGTATTTCAAATAGCGCAGTTAGTTTTTATTTGTTTGATTAACATATATAGTCTGTAATTTTACACTCCATCTTTTCACTAGGATTTAATGCTTAGGGTCAAGTCGAATAGGTTATTATTATTCATTTGCTAGGGGACATAGCGGAACCACCTCTCAATTTTTAGGATATAGTCAGCCTGGGTCTCTCTTTTTTCTATTAGCAGTTGCTCCATTCCATAGTTTGATTCTAGCATAGTGTTCATTCATTATAGCTCTTCTAAGTGTTAGACGTTTCTGCAATCATAAGTAAAATGGTAATAATAGGTCTATTTCTTTATGCTCGTAGGGATGTGGTAACCCTAGGATTTCAATCATCTTAAATACAAGGGTAATTCTAGTCTCAGTTGGCCAGAATTTACCTCACTTCTGTCCAACTTGGTCTAGTATTCTTGTTGTATCTAAGATGGTCAGTATTTCAAATAGCGCAGTTAGTTTTTATTTGTTTGATTAACATATTGTTAAGAATTTAATATTTTAATAAAATTGAAGATATATAATGTGATCTTATGGATAGCTAGTTAATTAAAATCAACGTTAATTTTATTTTATTACAAAATTTAAATTATTATAAAGAAAACAAAACAAAATAATACAATATTTGATCTCCGTGGTTCAATGATAATTTAAACGTCGGGATAATTAAAACAAATTTTAATTTACAAACACAATTCTTATAGTAAAACGATTCAAATAAAGTAAAACTCACAGATGTATTTACCAATCTTCTTCTTGAAGCTCCCTCCGAATCAACACATGATATAACGTTCTTCTTAATAACTTGAAGATGCTATCTTCTGGACACTCTGTACTCGTACAATGATGAGAAACTAGAAGGTCTTCTTCCCTGGACGCTCTTCTCACCAGCGTGATATAAATGGAGATGTCCTGTCCTTAAGACGCACCGAACCAGAGTGGGTTGAATGTATAAGTCCTGTCTTTAGGAGGCGCTGAACCAGAGTTATAAATGGAGAGGTGTCGTCCCCAAGACGCGCCGAAACAGAGTCATAAAAGGAGAGGTCCCGTCCCTAGGACGCGCCGTGACAGAGTGGGTGAAATATGGCGGAAAGACGCCGGTAGGGAGCAGCAATGCCATTTGAATCAATATGAAAATCACTTTACTTTAAAAAATTGTGTTTTTTCATTTAAAAAATCAAATATTAATTTAATAAAAATTTATTATATAAGTTTTTGTAATTATTTTTATTTACTCAAACAAATTGCTCAGTAATCGATATCAACTTTACGGTCGTCCGATTGATAATAACTATCGATAATTTTTTATTTATTTCTAATATATTTTGAACCTCAACATTCGCGTCTTATATAAAAAAAAAAAAAATAATAAAAAAAAATGTTTATTTTCCGGATTCTTTATGAATTATTAAATTTACATTAATTTTTGGTTTTATATATAATAATTATTAGTTTTGTTAGATTTAGTAGCCGGAGTGAACAAATTTAAACAAAGATTTTATTGCGATTTAGTCATTCTGTAATCCTATCAAGTTCCTTAAATTCCAACCAGCTTGAAATTGAACATTTTTCCTTAACCTTTCCCCGCAGGTAGTTTCGGATGTCTGCAGCTCTTTTCCAACATTTTATCCCACTATAATATTTACTGGCTGTTTTCTTGGCTTTTCTTTGTAAATTATTTCTCTTAGCTTTATCCTTTCTTTCTTTATTTTTGTTTTCAGAATGGTCAAAATTTTCTTCCATCTCATGATTACTAATTTTTATTTGGCCTTCATCAGAAGATACTTCAGCATCATAAATATCACTGTGTAAATACTTATTTTTCACGGTAGTATTGGGCTCATCAATATTATCTTCATTTGTTTTGTTTGGTTTATCAATGCTCCAAACATCAACTGCATCATAACAATTGTCATTGGTAGCTTTCTTATCATCATCATAATCAATTTCATAATCACAATGAGGTTGGTTTTTTATCAAACTCTTCTCCAAATTATTTTTAAGTTCTTCATCCTCTGATGAAAAATCATTAAATTCCATTTTCTCATTAAAACACTGGTTATCTCTTGTTTCATCATCAATTACAAATTTTTTAATTGTTGAATTATCATCATCTGAAAAAGTCTGTTTGGATTTCTTCTTCTCTTTAATAGTGGTTTCCTTATCAATTTCTTCATCATTGGCAAAAAGTTCATTTGAATTTTTATTAATATCATCGACAGCATAAGCCTCTTCTTCATTTGTTTCAAAAGGAATAATAACATTGTCCGTATTTTTTATATTCATATCAAGTTGAGCACAACATAAATCATTTTGTTGATCTACAGCATTTGTTAACTTTGTAACCTTCTCATCGGTAAGATCCGTTACTTTAACCTCCAAACTCGAAATCCCGTCGTCAAATACCTGTTTAATCGAATTAATTATTTCTGTTTTTAACCTAGAAATTTCTGTTCTAAGCCTTTCCTGACCTTTACCCATGTTATTAATCTCTTCTCTCATTTTATTACCCTCTTCACTCATTTTATTCATTTTCTCATTACTCTCTTCTCTCATTTTATCTATTTTCTCATTATTCTCTTTCATTTTCTCATTATTCTCTTCTCTCATTTTATCTATTTTCTCATTATTCTCTTTCATAATTTTTAATAAATCAAACATTATGTTTGGCTCAAACGTATTTCCCGCGCATTCTTTGCTGGCCACGTTTTGCTCGTTTCCGGCGAATCCCTGACCGGTTTTTAAATCTAATACGCTTTGACTTCCGGCAGCGATCTGTGATTCCCTGAAAATTGATGACTCATTTTCCACTGCTTTATGGCACTCTTCCAACATTTCAACTTGACTATTATTTTCAACTAAATCGTCAATCCTATCACCGTTTTTAGACATCTTTAATTTTGAAATTAAATTAATATTTTAAAAATAATTAGTTAATCAATATGGTATTATAATTAATAAAACCTTTATATTTAAACCTATTTTTAATATTTTTACCGGTTCTACTGTTACGAAACGTTGCCGCTGACGCAATTTTATATATTACAAATGTTTATTTACTTATTAATTCTGATTATTCTCCCGAATTATCATTGCCTATACGTTGGGCGCCAAATGTTAAGAATTTAATATTTTAATAAAATTGAAGATATATAATGTGATCTTATGGATAGCTAGTTAATTAAAATCAACGTTAATTTTATTTTATTACAAAATTTAAATTATTATAAAGAAAACAAAACAAAATAATACAATATTTGATCTCCGTGGTTCAATGATAATTTAAACGTCGGGATAATTAAAACAAATTTTAATTTACAAACACAATTCTTATAGTAAAACGATTCAAATAAAGTAAAACTCACAGATGTATTTACCAATCTTCTTCTTGAAGCTCCCTCCGAATCAACACATGATATAACGTTCTTCTTAATAACTTGAAGATGCTATCTTCTGGACACTCTGTACTCGTACAATGATGAGAAACTAGAAGGTCTTCTTCCCTGGACGCTCTTCTCACCAGCGTGATATAAATGGAGATGTCCTGTCCTTAAGACGCACCGAACCAGAGTGGGTTGAATGTATAAGTCCTGTCTTTAGGAGGCGCTGAACCAGAGTTATAAATGGAGAGGTGTCGTCCCCAAGACGCGCCGAAACAGAGTCATAAAAGGAGAGGTCCCGTCCCTAGGACGCGCCGTGACAGAGTGGGTGAAATATGGCGGAAAGACGCCGGTAGGGAGCAGCAATGCCATTTGAATCAATATGAAAATCACTTTACTTTAAAAAATTGTGTTTTTTCATTTAAAAAATCAAATATTAATTTAATAAAAATTTATTATATAAGTTTTTGTAATTATTTTTATTTACTCAAACAAATTGCTCAGTAATCGATATCAACTTTACGGTCGTCCGATTGATAATAACTATCGATAATTTTTTATTTACTTCTAATATATTTTGAACCTCAACAATATATAGTATGTAATTTTAATGCTTATGGTTAAGTCGAATTGGTCCTTAATATTCATTTGCTAGGGGAGGTGGCTGTACCATCTCCCAGTTTTTAGAATATAGTCAGCCCTGGTCTCTCTTTTTTCTATTAGCAGGTGTCCTAATCCATAGTCTTAATTTAAAATAGTATTCATTTCTCTACTAATTGTTAGGATTTTCTGCGATCGTAAGTACAAGGGCATAATAGGTCAATTTTTTATTCCAAAGGCATTTGGTAAAACTAGAATTTTCAGTCATCTTAAATACAAGGGTAATACTAGTCTGAGTTGGCTAGAATTTACCTCACTTCTGTCCAACTTGGTCTAGTATTCTTTTTGTATCTAAGATTGTCAGTATTTCAAATAGCGCAGTTAGTTTTTATTTGTTTGATTAACATATATAGTCTGTAATTTTATACTCCATCTTTGCACTAGGATTTAATGGTTAGGGTTAAGTCGAATAGGCCCTTAATATTCATTTGCTAGGGGAGGTGGCTGTACCATCTCTCAATTTTTAGAATATAGTCAGCCCTGGTCTCTCTTTTTTCTATTAGCAGTTGCTCAATTCCATAGTCTGATTCTAGAATAGTGTTCATTCATTATAGCTCTTCTAAGTGTTAGGCGTTTCTGCAATCATAAGTAAAATGGTAATAGTAGGTCTATTTCTTTATGCTCGTAGGGATGTGGTAACCCTAGGATTTTCAGTCATCTTAAATACAAGGGTAATACTAGTCTGAGTTGTCCAGAATTTACCTCTCAATCTGTCCAACTTGGTCTAGTATTCCTCGTGTACCTGAGATGCTCGGTTTTTCAAATAGTGTTGTTTGTTTTTTTTGTTTGATTAACATATGTAGGTTGTAATTTTACATTCCATCTTTTCACTGGGATTTATTGCTTAGGGTCAAGTCGAATAGACCCTTAATATTCATTTCCTTGGGGACGTAGCGGATCCATCTCTCAATTTTTAGGATATAGTCAGCCTGGGTCTCTCTTTTTTCTATTAGCAGTTGCTCCCTTCCATAGTCTGATCTAGCAAAGTGTTCATTCATTAAAGCTCTTCTAAGTGTTAGGCGTTTCTGCAATCATAAGTAAAATGGTAATAATAGGTCTATTTCTTTATGCTCGTAGGGATGTGGTAACCCTAGGATTTCAGTCATCTTAAATACAAGGGTAATTCTAGTCTCAGTTGGCCAGAATTTACCTCACTTCTGTCCAACTTGGTCTAGTATTCTTTTTGTATCTAAGATTGTCAGTATTTCAAATAGCGCAGTTAGTTTTTATTTGTTTGATTAACATATATAGTCTGTAATTTTATACTCCATCTTTGCACTAGGATTTAATGGTTAGGGTTAAGTCGAATAGGCCCTTAATATTCATTTGCTAGGGGAGGTGGCTGTACCATCTCCCAATTTTTAGAATATAGTCAGCCCTGGTCCCTCTTTTTTCTATTAGCAGTTGCTCAATTCCATAGTCTGATTCTAGAATAGTGTTCATTCATTATAGCTCTTCTAAGTGTTAGGCGTTTCTGCAATCATAAGTAAAATGGTAATAGTAGGTCTATTTCTTTATGCTCGTAGGGATGTGGTAACCCTAGGATTTCAGTCATCTTAAATACAAGGGTAATTCTAGTCTCAGTTGGCCAGAATTTACCTCACTTCTGTCCAACTTGGTCTAGTATTCTTTTTGTAACTAAGATGGTCAGTATTTCAAATAGCGCAGTTAGTTTTTATTTGTTTGATTAACATATATAGTCTGTAATTTTATACTCCATCTTTGCACTAGGATTTAATGGTTAGGGTTAAGTCGAATAGG
Source organism: Arma custos (assembly GCA_037127475.1). Taxonomy (NCBI): domain Eukaryota; kingdom Metazoa; phylum Arthropoda; class Insecta; order Hemiptera; family Pentatomidae; genus Arma; species Arma custos. Next base: position 314,850 of record JBBAGI010000107.1, read on the forward strand.
CCCTTAATATTCATTTGCTAGGGGAGGTGGCTGTACCATCTCCCAATTTTTAGAATATAGTCAGCCCTGGTCCCTCTTTTTTCTATTAGCAGTTGCTCAATTCCATAGTCTGATTCTAGAATAGTGTTCATTCATTATAGCTCTTATAAGTGTTAGGCGTTTCTGCAATCATAAGTAAAATGGTAATAATAGGTCTATTTCTTTATGCTCGTAGGGATGTGGTAACCCTAGGATTTTCAGTCATCTTAAATACAAGGGTAATTCTAGTCTCAGTTGGCCAGAATTTACCTCACTTCTGTCCAACTTGGTCTAGTATTCTTTTTGTATCTTAGATGGTCAGTATTTCAAATAGCGCAGTTAGTTTTTATTTGTTTGATTAACATATATAGTCTGTAATTTTACACTCCATCTTTTCACTAGGATTTAATGCTTAGGGTCAAGTCGAATAGGTTATTATTATTCATTTGCTAGGGGACATAGCGGAACCACCTCTCAATTTTTAGGATATAGTCAGCCTGGGTCTCTCTTTTTTCTATTAGCAGTTGCTCCATTCCATAGTTTGATTCTAGCATAGTGTTCATTCATTATAGCTCTTCTAAGTGTTAGACGTTTCTGCAATCATAAGTAAAATGGTAATAATAGGTCTATTTCTTTATGCTCGTAGGGATATGGTAACCCTAGGATTTCAATCATCTTAAATACAAGGGTAATACTAGTCTGAGTTGTCCAGAATTTACCTCTCAATCTGTCCAACTTGGTCTAGTATTCCTCGTGTACCTGAGATGGTCGGTTTTTCAAATAGTGTTGTTTGTTTTTTTTGTTTGATTAAGATATGTAGGTTGTAATTTTACATTCCATCTTTTCACTGGGATTTATTGCTTAGGGTCAAGTCGAATAGACCCTTAATATTCATTTGCTTGGGGACGTAGCGGATCCATCTCTCAATTTTTAGGATATAGTCAGCCTGGGTCTCTCTTTTTTCTATTAGCAGTTGCTCAATTCCATAGTCTGATTCTAGAATAGTGTTCATTCATTATAGCTCTTCTAAGTGTTAGGCGTTTCTGCAATCATAAGTAAAATGGTAATAATAGGTCTATTTCTTTATGCTCGTAGGGATGTGGTAACCCTAGGATTTTCAGTCATCTTAAATACAAGGGTAATTCTAGTCTCAGTTGGCCAGAATTTACCTCACTTCTGTCCAACTTGGTCTAGTATTCTTTTTGTATCTTAGATGGTCAGTATTTCAAATAGCGCAGTTAGTTTTTATTTGTTTGATTAACATATATAGTCTGTAATTTTACACTCCATCTTTTCACTAGGATTTAATGCTTAGGGTCAAGTCGAATAGGTTATTATTATTCATTTGCTAGGGGACATAGCGGAACCACCTCTCAATTTTTAGGATATAGTCAGCCTGGGTCTCTCTTTTTTCTATTAGCAGTTGCTCCATTCCATAGTTTGATTCTAGCATAGTGTTCATTCATTATAGCTCTTCTAAGTGTTAGACGTTTCTGCAATCATAAGTAAAATGGTAATAATAGGTCTATTTCTTTATGCTCGTAGGGATGTGGTAACCCTAGGATTTCAATCATCTTAAATACAAGGGTAATTCTAGTCTCAGTTGGCCAGAATTTACCTCACTTCTCTCCAACTTGGTCTAGTATTCTTGTTGTATCTAAGATGGTCAGTATTTCAAATAGCGTAGTTAGTTTTTATTTGTTTGATTAACATATATAGTATGTAATTTTAATGCTTATGGTTAAGTCGAATTGGTCCTTAATATTCATTTGCTAGGGGAGGTGGCTGTACCATCTCCCAGTTTTTAGAATATAGTCAGCCCTGGTCTCTCTTTTTTCTATTAGCAGGTGTCCTAATCCATAGTCTAAATTTAAAATAGTATTCATTTCTCTACTAATTGTTAGAATTTTCTGCGATCGTAAGTACAAGGGCATAATAGGTAAATTTTTTATTCCAAAGGCATTTGGTAAAAGTAGAATTTTCAGTCATCTTAAATACAAGGGTAATACTAGTCTGAGGTGGCCAGAATTTACCTCACTTCTGTCCAACTTGGTCTAGTATTCTTTTTGTATCTAAGATTGTCAGTATTTCAAATAGCGCAGTTAGTTTTTATTTGTTTGATTAACATATATAGTCTGTAATTTTATACTCCATCTTTGCACTAGGATTTAATGGTTAGGGTTAAGTCGAATAGGCCCTTAATATTCATTTGCTAGGGGAGGTGGCTGTACAATCTCTCAATTTTTAGGATATAGTCAGCCTGGGTCTCTCTTTTTTCTATTAGCAGTTGCTCCATTCCATAGTTTGATTCTAGCATAGTGTTCATTCATTATAGCTCTTCTAAGTGTTAGACGTTTCTGCAATCATAAGTAAAATGGTAATAATAGGTCTATTTCTTTATGCTCGTAGGGATGTGGTAACCCTAGGATTTCAATCATCTTAAATACAAGGGTAATTCTAGTCTCAGTTGGCCAGAATTTACCTCACTTCTGTCCAACTTGGTCTAGTATTCTTTTTGTATCTAAGATGGTCAGTATTTCAAATAACGCAGTTAGTTTTTATTTGTTTAATTGACATATATAGTCTGTAATTTTACTCTCCATCTTTTCACTAGGATTTAATGCTTAGGGTCAAGTCGAATAGGTTATTATTATTCATTTGCTACGGGACATAGCGGAACCACCTCTCAATTTTTAGGATATAGTCAGCCTGGGTCTCTCTTTTTTCTATTAGCAGTTGCTCCATTCCATAGTCTGATTCTAGCATAGTGTTCATTCATTATAGCTCTTCTAAGTGTTAGATGTTTCTGCAATCATAAGTAAAATGGTAATAATAGGTCTATTTCTTTATGCTCGTAGGGATGTGGTAACCCTAGGATTTCAATCATCTTAAATACAAGGGTAATTCTAGTCTCAGTTGGCCAGAATTTACCTCACTTCTGTCCAACTTGGTCTAGTATTCTTTTTGTATCTAAGATGGTCAGTATTTCAAATAACACAGTTAGTTTTTATTTGTTTAATTGACATATATAGTCTGTAATTTTATACTCCATCTTTGCACTAGGATTTAATGGTTAGGGTTAAGTCGAATAGGCCCTTAATATTCATTTGCTAGGGGAGGTGGCTGTACAATCTCTCAATTTTTAGAATATAGTCAGCCCTGGTCTCTCTTTTTTCTATTAGCAGTTGCTCAATTCCATAGTCTGATTCTAGAATAGTGTTCATTCATTATAGCTCTTCTAAGTGTTAGGCGTTTCTGCAATCATAAGTAAAATGGTAATAGTAGGTCTATTTCTTTATGCTCGTAGGGATGTGCTAACCCTAGGATTTTCAGTCATCTTAAATACAAGGGTAATACTAGTCTGAGTTGTCCAGAATTTACCTCTCAATCTGTCCAACTTGGTCTAGTATTCCTCGTGTACCTGAGATGGTCGGTTTTTCAAATAGTGTTGTTTGTTTTTTTTGTTTGATTAAGATATGTAGGTTGTAATTTTACATTCCATCTTTTCACTGGGATTTATTGCTTAGGGTCAAGTCGAATAGACCCTTAATATTCATTTGCTTGGGGACGTAGCGGATCCATCTCTCAATTTTTAGGATATAGTCAGCCTGGGTCTCTCTTTTTTCTATTAGCAGTTGCTCCCTTCCATAGTCTGATCTAGCATAGTGTTCATTCATTATAGCTCTTCTAAGTGTTAGGCGTTTCTGCAATCATAAGTAAAATGGTAATAATAGGTCTATTTCTTTATGCTCGTAGGGATGTGGTACTCCTAGGATTTCAGTCATCTTAAATACAAGGGTAATTCTAGGCTGAGTTGGCCAGAATTTACCTCACTTCTTTCCAACTTGGTCTAGTATTCTTTTTGTATCTAAGATGGTCAGTATTTCAAATAGCGCAGTTAGTTTTTATTTGTTTGATTAACATATATAGTCTGTAATTTTACACTCCATCTTTTCACTAGGATTTAATGCTTAGGGTCAAGTCGAATAGGTTATTATTATTCATTTGCTAGGGGACATAGCGGAACCACCTCTCAATTTTTAGCATATAGTCAGCCTGGGTCTCTCTTTTTTCTATTAGCAGTTGCTCCATTCCATAGTCTGATTCTAGCATAGTGTTCATTCATTATAGCTCTTCTAAGTGTTAGATGTTTCTGCAATCATAAGTAAAATGGTAATAATAGGTCTATTTCTTTATGCTCGTAGGGATGTGGTAACCCTAGGATTTCAATCATCTTAAATACAAGGGTAATTCTAGTCTCAGTTGGCCAGAATTTACCTCACTTCTGTCCAACTTGGTCTAGTATTCTTTTTGTATCTAAGATGGTCAGTATTTCAAATAACGCAGTTAGTTTTTATTTGTTTAATTTACATATGTAGTCTGTAATATTATACTCCATCTTTGCACTAGGATTTAATGGTTAGGGTTAAGTCGAATAGGCCCTTAATATTCATTTGCTAGGGGAGGTGGCTGTACAATCTCTCAATTTTTAGAATATAGTCAGCCCTGGTCTCTCTTTTTTCTATTAGCAGTTGCTCAATTCCATAGTCTGATTCTAGAATAGTGTTCATTCATTATAGCTCTTCTAAGTGTTAGGCGTTTCTGCAATCATAAGTAAAATGGTAATAGTAGGTCTATTTCTTTATGCTCGTAGGAATGTGCTAACCCTAGGATTTTCAGTCATCTTAAATACAAGGGTAATACTAGTCTGAGTTGTCCAGAATTTACCTCTCAATCTGTCCAACTTGGTATAGTATTCCTCGTGTACCTGAGATGGTCGGTTTTTCAAATAGTGTTGTTTGTTTTTTTTGTTTGATTAAGATATGTAGGTTGTAATTTTACATTCCATCTTTTCACTGGGATTTATTGCTTAGGGTCAAGTCGAATAGACCCTTAATATTCATTTCCTTGGGGACGTAGCGGATCCATCTCTCAATTTTTAGGATATAGTCAGCCTGGGTCTCTCTTTTTTCTATTAGCAGTTGCTCCCTTCCATAGTCTGATCTAGCATAGTGTTCATTCATTATAGCTCTTCTAAGTGTTAGGCGTTTCTGCAATCATAAGTAAAATGGTAATAATAGGTCTATTTCTTTATGCTCGTAGGGATGTGGTAACCCTAGGATTTCAGTCATCTTAAATACAAGGGTAATTCTAGTCTCAGTTGGCCAGAATTTACCTCACTTCTGTCCAACTTGGTCTAGTATTCTTTTTGTATCTAAGATGGTCAGTATTTCAAATAGCGCAGTTAGTTTTTATTTGTTTGATTAACATATATAGTCTGTAATTTTATACTCCATCTTTTCACTAGGATTTAATGCTTAGGGTTAAGTCGAATAGGCCCTTAATATTCATTTGCTAGGGGAGGTGGCTGTACAATCTCTCAATTTTTAGAATATAGTCAGCCCTGGTCTCTCTTTTTTCTATTAGCAGTTGCTCAATTCCATAGTCTGATTCTAGAATAGTGTTCATTCATTATAGCTCTTCTAAGTGTTAGGCGTTTCTGCAATCATAAGTAAAATGGTAATAGTAGGTCTATTTCTTTATGCTCGTAGGGATGTGGTAACCCTAGTATTTTCAGTCATCTTAAATACAAGGGTAATACTAGTCTGAGTTGGCCAGAATTTACCTCACTTCTGTCCAACTTGGTCTAGTATTCTTGTTGTATCTAAGATGGTCAGTATTTCAAATAGCGCATTTAGTTTTTATTTGTTTGATTAACATATATAGTATGTAATTTTAATGCTTATGGTTAAGTCGAATTGGCCCTTAATATTCATTTGCTAGGGGAGGTGGCTGTACCATCTCCCAATTTTTAGAATATAGTCAGCCCTGGTCTCTCTTTTTTCTATTAGCAGGTGTCCTAATCCATAGTCTAAATTTAAAATAGTATTCATTTCTCTACTAATTGTTAGGATCTTCTGCGATCGTAAGTACAAGGTCATAATAGGTCAATTTTTTATTCCAAAGGCATTTGGTAAAACTAGAATTTTCAGTCATCTTAAATACAAGGGTAATACTAGTCTCAGTTGGCCAGAATTTACCTCACTTCTGTCCAACTTGGTCTAGTATTCTTTTTGTATCTAAGATGGTCAGTATTTCAAATAACGCAGTTAGTTTTTATTTGTTTAATTGACATATATAGTCTGTAATTTTATACTCCATCTTTGCACTAGGATTTAATGGTTAGGGTTAAGTCGAATAGGCCCTTAATATTCATTTGCTAGGGGAGGTGGCTGTACAATCTCTCAATTTTTAGAATATAGTCAGCCCTGGTCTCTCTTTTTTCTATTAGCAGTTGCTCAATTCCATAGTCTGATTCTAGAATAGTGTTCATTCATTATAGCTCTTCTAAGTGTTAGGCGTTTCTGCAATCATTAGTAAAATGGTAATAGTAGGTCTATTTCATTATGCTCGTAGGGATGTGGTAACCCTAGGCTTTTCAGTCATCTTAAATACAAGGGTAATTCTAGTCTCAGTTGGCCAGAATTTACCTCACTTCTGTCGAACTTGGTCTAGTATTCTTTTTGTATCTAAGATGGTCAGTATTTCAAATAGCGCAGTTAGTTTTTATTTGTTTAATTGACATACATAGTCTGTAATTTTATACTCCATCTTTGCACTAGGATTTAATGGTTAGGGTTAAGTCGAATAGGCCCTTAATATTCATTTGCTAGGTGGCTGTACCATCTCTCAATTTTTAGAATATTGTCAGCCCTGGTCTCTCTGTTTTCTATTAGCAGTTGCTCAATTCCATAGTCTGATTCTAGAATAGTGTTCATTCATTATAGCTCTTCTAAGTGTTAGGCGTTTCTGCAATCATTAGTAAAATGGTAATAGTAGGTCTATTTCTTTATGCTCTTAGGGATGTGGTAACCCTAGGGTTTTCAGTCATCTTAAATACAAGGGTAATACTAGTCTGAGTTGTCCAGAATTTACCTCTCAATCTGTCCAACTTGTCTAGTATTCCTCGTGTACCTGAGATGGTCGGTTTTTCAAATAGTGTTGTTTGTTTTTTTTGTTTGATTAACATATGTAGGTTGTAATTTTACATTCCATCTTTTCACTGGGATCTATTGCTTAGGGTCAAGTCGAGTAGACCCTTAATATTCATTTGCTTGGGGACGTAGCGGATCCATCTCTCAATTTTTAGGATATAGTCAGCCTGGGTCTCTCTTTTTTCTATTAGCAGTTGCTCCCTTCCATAGTCTGATCTAGCATAGTGTTCATTCATTATAGCTCTTCTAAGTGTTAGGCGTTTCTGCAATCATAAGTAAAATGGTAATAATAGGTCTATTTCTTTATGCTCGTAGGGATGTGGTAACCCTAGAATTTCAGTCATCTTAAATACAAGGGTAATTCTAGTCTCAGTTGGCCAGAATTTACCTCACTTCTGTCCAACTTGGTCTAGTATTCTTTTTGTATCTAAGATGGTCAGTATTTCAAATAGCGCAGTTAGTTTTTATTTGTTTGATTAACATATATAGTCTGTAATTTTATACTCCATCTTTTCACTAGGATTTAATGCTTAGGGTTAAGTCGAATAGGCCCTTAATATTCATTTGCTAGGGGAGGTGGCTGTACCATCTCCCAATTTTTAGAATATAGTCAGCCCTGGTCTCTCTTTTTTCTATTAGCAGTTGCTCAATTCCATAGTCTGATTCTAGAATAGTGTTCATTCATTATAGCTCTTCTAAGTGTTAGGCGTTTCTGCAATCATAAGTAAAATGGTAATAGTAGGTCTATTTCTTTATGCTCGTAGGGATGTGGTAACCCTAGAATTTTCAGTCATCTTAAATACAATGGTAATACTAGTCTGAGTTGGCCAGAATTTACCTCACTTCTGTCCAACTTGGTCTAGTATTCTTGTTGTATCTAAGATGGTCAGTATTTCAAATAGCGCAGTTAGTTTTTATTTGTTTGATTAACATATATAGTATGTAATTTTAATGCTTAGGGTTAAGTCGAATTGGTCCTTAATATTCATTTGCTAGGGGAGGTGGCTGTACCATCTCCCAATTTTTAGAATATAGTCAGCCCTGGTCTCTCTTTTTTCTATTAGCAGGTGTCCTAATCCATAGTCTGAATTTAAAATAGTATTCATTTCTCTTCTAATTGTTAGGATTTTCTGTGATCGTAAGTACAAGGGCATAATAGGTCAATTTTTTATTCCAAAGGCATTTGGTAAAAGTAGAATTTTCAGTCATCTTAAATACAAGGGTAATACTAGTCTCAGTTGGCCAGAATTTACCTCACTTCTGTCGAACTTGGTCTAGTATTCTTTTTGTATCTAAGATGGTCAGTATTTCAAATAGCGCAGTTAGTTTTTATTTGTTTAATTGACATACATAGTCTGTAATTTTATACTCCATCTTTGCACTAGGATTTAATAATTAGGGTTAAGTCGAATAGGCCCTTAATATTCATTTGCTAGGGGAGGTGGCTGTACCATCTCTCAATTTTTAGAATATTGTCAGCCCTGGTCTCTCTGTTTTCTATAAGCAGTTGCTTAATTCCATAGTCTGATTCTAGAATAGTGTTCATTCATTATAGCTCTTCTAAGTATTAGGCGTTTCTGCAATCATAAGTAAAATGGTAATAGTAGGTCTATTTCTTTATGCTCGTAGGGATGTGGTAACCCTAGGATTTTCAGTCATCTTAAATACAAGGGTAATACTAGTCTGAGTTGTCCAGAATTTACCTCTCAATCTGTCCAACTTGTCTAGTATTCCTCGTGTACCTGAGATGGTCGGTTTTTCAAATAGTGTTGTTTGTTTTTTTTGTTTGATTAACATATGTAGGTTGTAATTTTACATTCCATCTTTTCACTGCGATTTATTGCTTAGGGTTAAGTCGAATAGGCCCTTAATATTCATTTGCTAGGGGAGGTGGCTGTACCATCTCCCAATTTTTAGAATATAGTCAGCCCTGGTCTCTCTTTTTTCTATTAGCAGTTGCTCAATTCCATAGTCTGATTCTAGAGTAGTGTTCATTCATTATAGCTCTTCTAAGTGTTAGGCGTTTCTGCAATCATAAGTAAAATGGTAATAGTAGGTCTATTTCTTTATGCTCGTAGGGATGTGGTAACCCTAGAATTTTCAGTCATCTTAAATACAATGGTAATACTAGTCTGAGTTGGCCAGAATTTACCTCACTTCTGTCCAACTTGGTCTAGTATTCTTGTTGTATCTAAGATGGTCAGTATTTCAAATAGCGCAGTTAGTTTTTATTTGTTTGATTAACATATATAGTATGTAATTTTAATGCTTAGGGTTAAGTCGAATTGGTCCTTAATATTCATTTGCTAGGGGAGGTGGCTGTTCCATCTCCCAATTTTTAGAATATAGTCAGCCCTGGTCTCTCTTTTTTCTATTAGCAGGTGTCCTAATCCATAGTCTGAATTTAAAATAGTATTCATTTCTCTTCTAATTGTTAGGATTTTCTGTGATCGTAAGTACAAGGGCATAATAGGTCAATTTTTTATTCCAAAGGCATTTGGTAAAAGTAGAATTTTCAGTCATCTTAAATACAAGGGTAATACTAGTCTCAGTTGGCCAGAATTTACCTCACTTCTGTCGAACTTGGTCTAGTATTCTTTTTGTATCTAAGATGGTCAGTATTTCAAATAGCGCAGTTAGTTTTTATTTGTTTAATTGACATACATAGTCTGTAATTTTATACTCCATCTTTGCACTAGGATTTAATAATTAGGGTTAAGTCGAATAGGCCTTTAATATTCATTTGCTAGGGGAGGTGGCTGTACCATCTCTCAATTTTTAGAATATAGTCAGCCCTGGTCCCTCTTTTTTCTATTAGCAGTTGCTCAATTCCATAGTCTGATTCTAGAATAGTGTTCATTCATTATAGCTCTTCTAAGTGTTAGGCGTTTCTGCAATCATTAGTAAAATGGTAATAGTAGGTCTATTTCTTTATGCTCGTAGGGATGTGGTAACCCTAGGGTTTTCAGTCATCTTAAATACAAGGGTAATTCTAGTCTCAGTTGGCCAGAATTTACCTCACTTCTGTCCAACTTGGTCTAGTATTCTTTTTGTATCTAAGATGGTCAGTATTTCAAATAGCGCATTTAGTTTTTTTTGTTTGATTAACATATGTAGGTTGTAATTTTACATTCCATCTTTTCACTGCGATTTATTGCTTAGGGTTAAGTCGAATAGGCCCTTAATATTCATTTGCTAGGGGAGGTGGCTGTACCATCTCCCAATTTTTAGAATATAGTCAGCCCTGGTCTCTCTTTTTTCTATTAGCAGTTGCTTCATTCTATAGTCTGATTATAGAATAGTGTTCATTCATTATCTCTTCTAAGTGTTAGGATTTTCTGTCATCATAAGAAAAGGGTAATACTAGGTCTAATTTTTTATTTGCGTAGGGATGTGGTAACCATAAGATTTTCAGTCATCATAATACAAGGATAATTCTACGCTTAGTAGGGCAGAAATTAACTCACTTCTGTCCAACTTTGTCTAGTATTCCTTTTGTATCCAAGATGGGTAGTATTCCGAATAGTGCTGCTTTTATTATTTGTTTTGGTTAGTTATAGTTGGTTGAATTAAGTTTTCGATTTCTTCATTTCGTTTAGTGATGTCATATTGTAATCCTTAGAGATATGTCGAATAGGCCCTTCATCTCCATTTGCTAGGGGAAGAAGAGGAATCATCTCTCAATTTTTAGTCAGCCGGGGTCAGTCGTTTTTCTATTAGCAGTTGTTCTAATCAATAGTCTGAATTTAAAATAGTATTCATTTATTATATCTCTTCTAATTGTTAGGATTTTCTGCCATCATAAGTACAAGGGCATAACAGGTCAATTTTTTATTCCAAAGGCATTTGGTAAAACTAGAAATTTCAGTCATCTTAAATACAAGGGTAATACTAGACTGAGTTGTCCAGAATTTACCTCTCAATCTGTCCAACTTAGTCTAATATTCCTCGTGTATCTGAGATGGTCGTTTTTCAAATAGTGCTGTTTGTTTTTTTTTTGTTTGATTAACATATATAGGTTGTAATTTTACACTCCATCTTTTCACTAGGATTTAACGCTTAAGGTTAAGTCGAATACGCCCTTAATATTCGTTTGCTAAGGGAGGTGGCGGTACCAACTCCCAATTTCTAAAATATAGTCGGCCGGAGTGTCAGTCGTTTTTCTATTAGCAGTTGTCCTAATCCATAGTCTGATTCTAGCATAGTGTTCATTCATTATAGCTCATCTAAGTGTTAGATGTTTCTGCAATCATAAGTAAAATGGTAATAATAGGTCTATTTCTTTATGCTCGTAGGGATGTGGTAACCCTAGGATTTCAGTCATCTTAAATACAAGGCTAATTCTAGTCTCAGTTGGCCAGAATTTACCTCACTTCTGTCCAACTTGGTCTAGTATTCTTTTTGTATCTAAGATGGTCAGTATTTCAAATAGCGCAGTTAGTTTTTATTTGTTTAATTAACATATATAGTCTGTAATTTTATACTCCATCTTTGCACTAGGATTTAATGCTTAGGGTTAAGTCGAATAGGCCCTTAATATTCATTTGCTAGGGGAGGTGGCTGTACCATCTCCCAATTTTTAGAATATAGTCAGCCCTGGTCTCTCTTTTTTCTATTAGCAGTTGCTCAATTCCATAGTCTGATTCTAGAATTGTGTTCATTCATTAATGCTGTTCTAAGTGTTAGGCGTTTCTGCAATCGTAAGTAAAATGGTAATAGTAGGTCTATTTCTTTATGCTCGTAGGGATGTGGTAACCCTAGGATTTCAGTCATCTTAAATACAAGGCTAATTCTAGTCTCAGTTGTCCAGAATTTACCTCTCAATCTGTCCAACTTGGTCTAGTATTCCTCGTGTACCTGAGATGGTCGGTTTTTCAAATAGTGTTGTTTGTTTTTTTTGTTTGATTAACATATATAGGTTGTAATTTTACACTCCATCTTTTCACTAGGATTTAATGCTTAGGGTCAAGTCGAATAGGCCCTTAATATTCATTTGCTAGGGGACGTAGCGGATCCATCTCTCAATTTGTAGGATATAGTCAGCCTAGGTCTCTCTTTTTTCTATTAGCAGTTGCTCCATTCCATAGTCTGATTCTAGCATAGTGTTCATTCATTATAGCTCTTCTAAGTGTTAGGCGTTTCTGTAATCATAAGTAAAATGGTAATAACAGGTCTATTTCTTTATGCTCGTAGGGATGTTGTAACCCTAGGATTTCATTCATCTTAAATACAAGGGTAATACTAGTCTGAGTTGTCCAGAATTTACCTCTCAATCTGTCCAACTTGGTCTAGTATTCCTTGTGTACCTGAGATGGTCGGTTTTTCAAATAGTGCTGTTTGTTTTTTTTTGTTTCATTAACATATATAGGTTGTAATTTTACACTCCATCTTTTCACTAGGATTTAATGCTTAGGGTCAAGTCGAATAGGCCCTTATTATTCATTTGCTACGGGGCGTAGCGGAACCATCTCTCAATTTTTAGGATATAGTCAGCCTGGGTCAGTCATTTTTCTATTAGCAGTTGCTCAATTCCATAGTCTGATTCTAGAATAGTGTTCATTCATTATAACTCTTCTAAGTGTTAGGCGTTTCTGCAATCATAAGTAAAATGGTAATAGTAGGTCTATTTCTTTATGCTCGTAGGGATGTGGTAATCCTAGGATTTTCTGTCATCTTAAATACAAGGGTAATACTAGTCTGAGTTGTCCAGAATTTACCTCTCAATCTGTCCAACTTGGTCTAGTATTCCTCGTGTACCTGTGATGGTCGGTTTTTCAAATAGTGTTGTTTGTTTTTTTTGTTTGATTAACATATGTAGGTTGTAATTTTACATTCCATCTTTTCACTAGGACTTAATGCTTAGGGTCAAGTCGAATAGACCCTTAATATTCATTTGCTTGGGGACGAAGCGGATCCATCTCTCAATTTTTAGGATATAGTCAGCCTGGGTCTCTCTTTTTTCTATTAGCAGTTGCTCCCTTCCATAGTCTGATTCTAGCATAGTGTTCATTCATTATAGCTCTTCTAAGTGTTAGGCGTTTCTGCAATCATAAGTAAAATGGTAATGTAATAATAGGTCTATTTCTTTATGCTCGTAGGGATGTGGTAACCCTAGGATTTCAGTCATCTTAAATACAAGGGTAATTCTAGTCTCAGTTGGCCAGAATTTACCTCACTTCTGTCCAACTTGGTCTAGTATTCTTTTTGTATTTAAGATGGTCAGTATTTCAAATAGCGCAGTTAGTTTTTATTTGTTTTATTAACATATATAGTCTGTAATTTTATACTCCATCTTTGCACTAGGATTTAATGCTTAGGGTTAAGTCGAATAGGCCCTTAATATTCATTTGCTAGGGGAGGTGGCTGTACCATCTCCCAATTTTTAGAATATAATCAGCCCTGGTCTCTCTTTTTTCTATTAGCAGTTGCTCAATTCCATAGTCTGATTCTAGAATAGTGTTCATTCATTATAGCTCTTCTAAGTGTTAGGCGTTTCTGCAATCGTAAGTAAAATGGTAATAGTAGGTCTATTTCTTTATGCTCGTAGGGATGTGGTAACCCTAGGATTTTCAGTCATCTTAAATACAAGGGTAATACTAGTCTGAGTTGGCCAGAATTTACCTCACTTCTGTCCAACTTGGTCTAGTATTCTTGTTGTATCTAAGATGGTCAGTATTTCAAATAGCGCAGTTAGTTTTTATTTGTTTGATTAATATATATAGTCTGTAATTTTAATGCTTAGGGTTAAGTCGAATTGGCCCTTAATATTCATTTGCTAGGGGAGGTGGCTGTACCATCTCCCAATTTTTAGAATATAGTCAGCCCTGGTCTCTCTTTTTTCTATTAGCAGGTGTCCTAATCCATAGTCTGAATTTAAAATAGTATTCATTTCTCTTCTAATTGTTAGGATTTTCTGCGATCGTAAGTACAAGGGCATAATAGGTCAATTTTTTATTCCAAAGGCATTTGGTAAAACTAGAATTTTCAGTCATCTTAAATACAAGGGTAATACTAGTCTGAGTTGGCCAGAATTTACGTCACTTCTGTCCAACTTGGTCTAGTATTCTTTTTGTATCTAAGATTGTCAGTATTTCAAATAGCGCAGTTAGTTTTTATTTGTTTGATTAACATATATAGTCTGTAATTTTATACTCCATCTTTGCACTAGGATTTAATGGTTAGGGTTAAGTCGAATAGGCCCTTAATATTCATTTGCTAGGGGAGGTGGCTGTACCATCTTCCAATTTTTAGAATATAGTCAGCCCTGGTCCCTCTTTTTTCTATTAGCAGTTGCTCAATTCCATAGTCTGATTCTAGAATAGTGTTCATTCATTATAGCTCTTCTAAGTGTTAGGCGTTTCTGCAATCATAAGTAAAATGGTAATAGTAGGTCTATTTCTTTATGCTCGTAGGGATGTGGTAACCCTAGGGTTTTCAGTCATCTTAAATACAAGGGTAATTCTAGTCTCAGTTGGCCAGAATTTACCTCACTTCTGTCCAACTTGGTCTAGTATTCTTTTTGTATCTAAGATGGTCAGTATTTCAAATAGCGCAGTTAGTTTTTATTTGTTTGATTAACATATATAGGCTGTAATGTTATACTCCATCTTTGCACTAGGATTTAATGCTTAGGGTTAAGTCGAATAGGCCCTTAATATTCATTTGCTAGGGGAGGTAGCTGTACCATCCCCCAATTTTTAGAATATAGTCCGCCCTGGTTACTCTTTTTTCTATTAGCAGTTGCTCCATTCTATAGTCTGATTATAGAATAGTGTTTATTCATTATCTCTTCTAAGTGTTAGGATTTTCTGTCATCATAAGAAAAGGGTAATACTAGGTCTAATTTTTTATTTGCGTAGGGATGTGGTAACCATAAGATTTTCAGTCATCATAATACAAGGATAATACTACGCTTAGTAGGGCAGAAATTAACTCACTTCTGTCCAACTTTGTCTAGTATTCCTTTTGTATCTAAGATGGGTAGTATTCCGAATAGTGCTGCTTTTGTTATTTGTTTTGGTTAGTTATAGTTGGTTGAATTAAGTTTTCGATTTCTTCATTTCGTTTAGTGATGTCATATTGTAATCCTTAAAGATATGTCGAATAGGCCCTTCATCTCCATTTGCTAGGGGAAGAAGAGGAATCATCTCTCAATTTTTAGTCAGCCGGGGTCAGTCGTTTTTCTATTAGCAGTTGTTCTAATCAATAGTCTGAATTTAAAATAGTATTCATTTATTATATCTCTTCTAATTGTTAGGATTTTCTGCCATCATAAGTACAAGGGCATAATAGGTCAATTTTTTATTCCAAAGGCATTTGGTAAAACTAGAATTTTCAGTCATCTTAAATACAAGGGTAATACTAGACTGAGTTGTCCAGAATTTACCTCTCAATCTGTCCAACTTAGTCTAATATTCCTCGTGTATCTGAGATGGTCGTTTTTCAAATAGTGCTGTTTGTTTTTTTTTTGTTTGATTAACATATATAGGTTGTAATTTTACACTCCATCTTTTCACTAGGATTTAACGCTTAAGGTTAAGTCGAATACGCCCTTAATATTCGTTTGCTAAGGGAGGTGGCGGTACCAACTCCCAATTTCTAAAATATAGTCGGCCGGAGTGTCAGTCGTTTTTCTATTAGCAGTTGTCCTAATCCATAGTCTGATTCTAGCATAGTGTTCATTCATTATAGCTCATCTAAGTGTTAGATGTTTCTGCAATCATAAGTAAAATGGTAATAATAGGTCTATTTCTTTATGCTCGTAGGGATGTGGTAACCCTAGGATTTCAGTCATCTTAAATACAAGGCTAATTCTAGTCTCAGTTGGCCAGAATTTACCTCACTTCTGTCCAACTTGGTCTAGTATTCTTTTTGTATCTAAGATGGTCAGTATTTCAAATAGCGCAGTTAGTTTTTATTTGTTTAATTAACATATATAGTCTGTAATTTTATACTCCATCTTTGCACTAGGATTTAATGCTTAGGGTTAAGTCGAATTGGCCCTTAATATTCATTTGCTAGGGGAGGTGGCTGTACCATCTCCCAATTTTTAGAATATAATCAGCCCTGGTCTCTCTTTTTTCTATTAGCAGTTGCTCAATTCCATAGTCTGATTCTAGAATAGTGTTCATTCATTATAGCTCTTCTAAGTGTTAGGCGTTTCTGCAATCGTAAGTAAAATGGTAATAGTAGGTCTATTTCTTTTTGCTCGTAGGGATGTGGTAACCCTAGGATTTTCAGTCATCTTAAATACAAGGGTAATACTAGTCTGAGTTGGCCAGAATTTACCTCACTTCTGTCCAACTTGGTCTAGTATTCTTGTTGTATCTAAGATGGTCAGTATTTCAAATAGCGCAGTTAGTTTTTATTTGTTTGATTAACATATATAGTCTGTAATTTTAATGCTTAGGGTTAAGTCGAATTGGCCCTTAATATTCATTTGCTAGGGGAGGTGGCTGTACCATCTCCCAATTTTTAGAATATAGTCAGCCCTGGTCTCTCTTTTTTCTATTAGCAGGTGTCCTAATCCATAGTCTGAATTTAAAATAGTATTCATTTCTCTTCTAATTGTTAGGATTTTCTGCGATCGTAAGTACAAGGGCATAATAGGTCAATTTTTTATTCCAAAGGCATTTGGTAAAACTAGAATTTTCAGTCATCTTAAATACAAGGGTAATACTAGTCTGAGTTGGCCAGAATTTACGTCACTTCTGTCCAACTTGGTCTAGTATTCTTTTTGTATCTAAGATTGTCAGTATTTCAAATAGCGCAGTTAGTTTTTATTTGTTTGATTAACATATATAGTCTGTAATTTTATACTCCATCTTTGCACTAGGATTTAATGGTTAGGGTTAAGTCGAATAGGCCCTTAATATTCATTTGCTAGGGGAGGTGGCTGTACCATCTTCCAATTTTTAGAATATAGTCAGCCCTGGTCCCTCTTTTTTCTATTAGCAGTTGCTCAATTCCATAGTCTGATTCTAGAATAGTGTTCATTCATTATAGCTCTTCTAAGTGTTAGGCGTTTCTGCAATCATAAGTAAAATGGTAATAGTAGGTCTATTTCTTTATGCTCGTAGGGATGTGGTAACCCTAGGGTTTTCAGTCATCTTAAATACAAGGGTAATTCTAGTCTCAGTTGGCCAGAATTTACCTCACTTCTGTCCAACTTGGTCTAGTATTCTTTTTGTATCTAAGATGGTCAGTATTTCAAATAGCGCAGTTAGTTTTTATTTGTTTGGTTAACATATATAGGCTGTAATGTTATACTCCATCTTTGCACTAGGATTTAATGCTTAGGGTTAAGTCGAATAGGCCCTTAATATTCATTTGCTAGGGGAGGTAGCTGTACCATCCCCCAATTTTTAGAATATAGTCCGCCCTGGTTACTCTTTTTTCTATTAGCAGTTGCTCCATTCTATAGTCTGATTATAGAATAGTGTTTATTCATTATCTCTTCTAAGTGTTAGGATTTTCTGTCATCATAAGAAAAGGGTAATACTAGGTCTAATTTTTTATTTGCGTAGGGATGTGGTAACCATAAGATTTTCAGTCATCATAATACAAGGATAATACTACGCTTAGTAGGGCAGAAATTAACTCACTTCTGTCCAACTTTGTCTAGTATTCCTTTTGTATCTAAGATGGGTAGTATTCCGAATAGTGCTGCTTTTGTTATTTGTTTTGGTTAGTTATAGTTGGTTGAATTAAGTTTTCGATTTCTTCATTTCGTTTAGTGATGTCATATTGTAATCCTTAAAGATATGTCGAATAGGCCCTTCATCTCCATTTGCTAGGGGAAGAAGAGGAATCATCTCTCAATTTTTAGTCAGCCGGGGTCAGTCGTTTTTCTATTAGCAGTTGTTCTAATCAATAGTCTGAATTTAAAATAGTATTCATTTATTATATCTCTTCTAATTGTTAGGATTTTCTGCCATCATAAGTACAAGGGCATAATAGGTCAATTTTTTATTCCAAAGGCATTTGGTAAAACTAGAATTTTCAGTCATCTTAAATACAAGGGTAATACTAGACTGAGTTGTCCAGAATTTACCTCTCAATCTGTCCAACTTAGTCTAATATTCCTCGTGTATCTGAGATGGTCGTTTTTCAAATAGTGCTGTTTGTTTTTTTTTTGTTTGATTAACATATATAGGTTGTAATTTTACACTCCATCTTTTCACTAGGATTTAACGCTTAAGGTTAAGTCGAATACGCCCTTAATATTCGTTTGCTAAGGGAGGTGGCGGTACCAACTCCCAATTTCTAAAATATAGTCGGCCGGAGTGTCAGTCGTTTTTCTATTAGCAGTTGTCCTAATCCATAGTCTGATTCTAGCATAGTGTTCATTCATTATAGCTCATCTAAGTGTTAGATGTTTCTGCAATCATAAGTAAAATGGTAATAATAGGTCTATTTCTTTATGCTCGTAGGGATGTGGTAACCCTAGGATTTCAGTCATCTTAAATACAAGGCTAATTCTAGTCTCAGTTGGCCAGAATTTACCTCACTTCTGTCCAACTTGGTCTAGTATTCTTTTTGTATCTAAGATGGTCAGTATTTCAAATAGCGCAGTTAGTTTTTATTTGTTTAATTAACATATATAGTCTGTAATTTTATACTCCATCTTTGCACTAGGATTTAATGCTTAGGGTTAAGTCGAATAGGCCCTTAATATTCATTTGCTAGGGGAGGTGGCTGTACCATCTCCCAATTTTTAGAATATAGTCAGCCCTGGTCTCTCTTTTTTCTATTAGCAGTTGCTCAATTCCATAGTCTGATTCTAGAATTGTGTTCATTCATTAATGCTGTTCTAAGTGTTAGGCGTTTCTGCAATCGTAAGTAAAATGGTAATAGTAGGTCTATTTCTTTATGCTCGTAGGGATGTGGTAAGCCTAGGATTTTCAGTCATCTTAAATACAAGGGTAATACTAGTCTGAGTTGGCCAGAATTTACCTCACTTCTGTCCAACTTGGTCTAGTATTCTTGTTGTATCTAAGATGGTCAGTATTTCAAATAGCGCAGTTAGTTTTTATTTGTTTGATTAACATATATAGTCTGTAATTTTAATGCTTAGGGTTAAGTCGAATTGGCCCTTAATATTCATTTGCTAGGGGAGGTGGCTGTACCATCTCCCAATTTTTAGAATATAGTCAGCCCTGGTCTCTCTTTTTTCTATTAGCAGGTGTCCTAATCCATAGTCTGAATTTAAAATAGTATTCATTTCTCTTCTAATTGTTAGGATTTTCTGCGATCGTAAGTACAAGGGCATAATAGGTCAATTTTTTATTCCAAAGGCATTTGGTAAAACTAGAATTGTCAGTCATCTTAAATACAAGGGTAATACTAGTCTGAGTTGGCCAGAATTTACGTCACTTCTGTCCAACTTGGTCTAGTATTCTTTTTGTATCTAAGATTGTCAGTATTTCAAATAGCGCAGTTAGTTTTTATTTGTTTGATTAACATATATAGTCTGTAATTTTATACTCCATCTTTGCACTAGGATTTAATGGTTAGGGTTAAGTCGAATAGGCCCTTAATATTCATTTGCTAGGGGAGGTGGCTGTACCATCTTCCAATTTTTAGAATATAGTCAGCCCTGGTCCCTCTTTTTTCTATTAGCAGTTGCTCAATTCCATAGTCTGATTCTAGAATAGTGTTCATTCATTATAGCTCTTCTAAGTGTTAGGCGTTTCTGCAATCATAAGTAAAATGGTAATAGTAGGTCTATTTCTTTATGCTCGTAGGGATGTGGTAACCCTAGGATTTTCAGTCATCTTAAATACAAGGGTAATTCTAGTCTCAGTTGGCCAGAATTTACCTCACTTCTGTCCAACTTGGTCTAGTATTCTTTTTGTATCTAAGATGGTCAGTATTTCAAATAGCGCAGTTAGTTTTTATTTGTTTGGTTAACATATATAGGCTGTAATGTTATACTCCATCTTTGCACTAGGATTTAATGCTTAGGGTCAAGTCGAATAGGCCCTTAATATTCATTTGCTAGGGGAGGTAGCTGTACCATCTCCCAATTTTTAGAATATAGTCCGCCCTGGTTACTCTTTTTTCTATTAGCAGTTGCTCCATTCTATAGTCTGATTATAGAATAGTGTTCATTCATTATCTCTTCTAAGTGTTAGGATTTTCTGTCATCATAAGAAAAGGGTAATACTAGGTCTAATTTTTTATTTGCGTAGGGATGTGGTAACCATAAGATTTTCAGTCATCATAATACAAGGATAATACTACGCTTAGTAGGGCAGAAATTAACTCACTTCTGTCCAACTTTGTCTAGTATTCCTTTTGTATCTAAGATGGGTAGTATTCCGAATAGTGCTGCTTTTGTTATTTGTTTTGGTTAGTTATAGTTGGTTGAATTAAGTTTTCGATTTCTTCATTTCGTTTAGTGATGTCATATTGTAATCCTTAGAGATATGTCGAATAGGCCCTTCATCTCCATTTGCTAGGGGAAGAAGAGGAATCATCTCTCAATTTTTAGTCAGCCGGGGTCAGTCGTTTTTCTATTAGCAGTTGTTCTAATCAATAGTCTGAATTTAAAATAGTATTCATTTATTATATCTCTTCTAATTGTTAGGATTTTCTGCCATCATAAGTACAAGGGCATAATAGGTCAATTTTTTATTCCAAAGGCATTTGGTAAAACTAGAATTTTCAGTCATCTTAAATACAAGGGTAATACTAGACTGAGTTGTCCAGAATTTACCTCTCAATCTGTCCAACTTAGTCTAATATTCCTCGTGTATCTGAGATGGTCGTTTTTCAAATAGTGCTGTTTGTTTTTTTTTTGTTTGATTAACATATATAGGTTGTAATTTTACACTCCATCTTTTCACTAGGATTTAACGCTTAAGGTTAAGTCGAATACGCCCTTAATATTCGTTTGCTAAGGGAGGTGGCGGTACCAACTCCCAATTTCTAAAATATAGTCGGCCGGAGTGTCAGTCGTTTTTCTATTAGCAGTTGTCCTAATCCATAGTCTGATTCTAGCATAGTGTTCATTCATTATAGCTCATCTAAGTGTTAGATGTTTCTGCAATCATAAGTAAAATGGTAATAATAGGTCTATTTCTTTATGCTCGTAGGGATGTGGTAACCCTAGGATTTCAGTCATCTTAAATACAAGGCTAATTCTAGTCTCAGTTGGCCAGAATTTACCTCACTTCTGTCCAACTTGGTCTAGTATTCTTTTTGTATCTAAGATGGTCAGTATTTCAAATAGCGCAGTTAGTTTTTATTTGTTTAATTAACATATATAGTCTGTAATTTTATACTCCATCTTTGCACTAGGATTTAATGCTTAGGGTTAAGTCGAATAGGCCCTTAATATTCATTTGCTAGGGGAGGTGGCTGTACCATCTCCCAATTTTTAGAATATAGTCAGCCCTGGTCTCTCTTTTTTCTATTAGCAGTTGCTCAATTCCATAGTCTGATTCTAGAATTGTGTTCATTCATTAATGCTGTTCTAAGTGTTAGGCGTTTCTGCAATCGTAAGTAAAATGGTAATAGTAGGTCTATTTCTTTATGCTCGTAGGGATGTGGTAAGCCTAGGATTTTCAGTCATCTTAAATACAAGGGTAATACTAGTCTGAGTTGGCCAGAATTTACCTCACTTCTGTCCAACTTGGTCTAGTATTCTTGTTGTATCTAAGATTGTCAGTATTTCAAATAGTGTTGTTTGTTTTTTTTGTTTGATTAACATATGTAGGTTGTAATTTTACATTCCATCTTTTCACTAGGATTTAATGCTTAGGGTCAAGTCGAATAGACCCTTAATATTCATTTGCTTGGGGACGAAGCGGATCCATCTCTCAATTTTTAGGATATAGTCAGCCTGGGTCTCTCTTTTTTCTATTAGCAGTTGCTCCCTTCCATAGTCTGATTCTAGCATAGTGTTCATTCATTATAGCTCTTCTAAGTGTTAGGCGTTTCTGCAATCATAAGTAAAATGGTAATGTAATAATAGGTCTATTTCTTTATGCTCGTAGGGATGTGGTAACCCTAGGATTTCAGTCATCTTAAATACAAGGGTAATTCTAGTCTCAGTTGGCCAGAATTTACCTCACTTCTGTCCAACTTGGTCTAGTATTCTTTTTGTATTTAAGATGGTCAGTATTTCAAATAGCGCAGTTAGTTTTTATTTGTTTGATTAACATATATAGTCTGTAATTTTATACTCCATCTTTGCACTAGGATTTAATGGTTAGGGTTAAGTCGAATAGGCCCTTAATATTCATTTGCTAGGGGAGGTGGCTGTACCATCTCCCAATTTTTAGAATATAGTCAGCCCTGGTCCCTCTATTTTCTATTAGCAGTTGCTCAATTCCATAGTCTGATTCTAGAATAGTGTTCATTCATTATAGCTCTTCTAAGTGTTAGGCGTTTCTGCAATCATAAGTAAAATGGTAATAATAGGTCTATTTCTTTATGCTCGTAGGGATGTGGTAACCCTAGGATTTCAGTCATCTTAAATACAAGGGTAATTCTAGTCTCAGTTGGCCAGAATTTACCTCACTTCTGTCCAACTTGGTCTAGTATTCTTTTTGTATTTAAGATGGTCAGTATTTCAAATAGCGCAGTTAGTTTTTATTTGTTTAATTAACATATATAGTCTGTAATTTTATACTCCATCTTTGCACTAGGATTTAATGGTTAGGGTTAAGTCGAATAGGCCCTTAATATTCATTTGCTAGGGGAGGTGGCTGTACCATCTCCCAATTTTTAGAATATAGTCAGCCCTGGTCCCTCTATTTTCTATTAGCAGTTGCTCAATTCCATAGTCTGATTCTAGAATAGTGTTCATTCATTATAGCTCTTCTAAGTGTTAGGCGTTTCTGCAATCATAAGTAAAATGGTAATAATAGGTCTATTTCTTTATGCTCGTAGGGATGTGGTAACCCTAGGATTTCAGTCATCTTAAATACAAGGGTAATTCTAGTCTCAGTTGGCCAGAATTTACCTCACTTCTGTCCAACTTGGTCTAGTATTCTTTTTGTATTTAAGATGGTCAGTATTTCAAATAGCGCAGTTAGTTTTTATTTGTTTAATTAACATATATAGTCTGTAATTTTATACTCCATCTTTGCACTAGGATTTAATGCTTAGGGTTAAGTCGAATAGGCCCTTAATATTCATTTGCTAGGGGAGGTGGCTGTACCATCTCCCAATTTTTAGAATATAATCAGCCCTGGTCTCTCTTTTTTCTATTAGCAGTTGCTCAATTCCATAGTCTGATTCTAGAATAGTGTTCATTCATTATAGCTCTTCTAAGTGTTAGGCGTTTCTGCAATCGTAAGTAAAATGGTAATAGTAGGTCTATTTCTTTTTGCTCGTAGGGATGTGGTAACCCTAGGATTTTCAGTCATCTTAAATACAAGGGTAATACTAGTCTGAGTTGGCCAGAATTTACCTCACTTCTGTCCAACTTGGTCTAGTATTCTTGTTGTATCTAAGATGGTCAGTATTTCAAATAGCGCAGTTAGTTTTTATTTGTTTGATTAACATATATAGTCTGTAATTTTAATGCTTAGGGTTAAGTCGAATTGGCCCTTAATATTCATTTGCTAGGGGAGGTGGCTGTACCATCTCCCAATTTTTAGAATATAGTCAGCCCTGGTCTCTCTTTTTTCTATTAGCAGGTGTCCTAATCCATAGTCTGAATTTAAAATAGTATTCATTTCTCTTCTAATTGTTAGGATTTTCTGCGATCGTAAGTACAAGGGCATAATAGGTCAATTTTTTATTCCAAAGGCATTTGGTAAAACTAGAATTTTCAGTCATCTTAAATACAAGGGTAATACTAGTCTGAGTTGGCCAGAATTTACGTCACTTCTGTCCAACTTGGTCTAGTATTCTTTTTGTATCTAAGATTGTCAGTATTTCAAATAGCGCAGTTAGTTTTTATTTGTTTGATTAACATATATAGTCTGTAATTTTATACTCCATCTTTGCACTAGGATTTAATGGTTAGGGTTAAGTCGAATAGGCCCTTAATATTCATTTGCTAGGGGAGGTGGCTGTACCATCTTCCAATTTTTAGAATATAGTCAGCCCTGGTCCCTCTTTTTTCTATTAGCAGTTGCTCAATTCCATAGTCTGATTCTAGAATAGTGTTCATTCATTATAGCTCTTCTAAGTGTTAGGCGTTTCTGCAATCATAAGTAAAATGGTAATAGTAGGTCTATTTCTTTATGCTCGTAGGGATGTGGTAACCCTAGGATTTTCAGTCATCTTAAATACAAGGGTAATTCTAGTCTCAGTTGGCCAGAATTTACCTCACTTCTGTCCAACTTGGTCTAGTATTCTTTTTGTATCTAAGATGGTCAGTATTTCAAATAGCGCAGTTAGTTTTTATTTGTTTGGTTAACATATATAGGCTGTAATGTTATACTCCATCTTTGCACTAGGATTTAATGCTTAGGGTCAAGTCGAATAGGCCCTTAATATTCATTTGCTAGGGGAGGTAGCTGTACCATCTCCCAATTTTTAGAATATAGTCCGCCCTGGTTACTCTTTTTTCTATTAGCAGTTGCTCCATTCTATAGTCTGATTATAGAATAGTGTTCATTCATTATCTCTTCTAAGTGTTAGGATTTTCTGTCATCATAAGAAAAGGGTAATACTAGGTCTAATTTTTTATTTGCGTAGGGATGTGGTAACCATAAGATTTTCAGTCATCATAATACAAGGATAATACTACGCTTAGTAGGGCAGAAATTAACTCACTTCTGTCCAACTTTGTCTAGTATTCCTTTTGTATCTAAGATGGGTAGTATTCCGAATAGTGCTGCTTTTGTTATTTGTTTTGGTTAGTTATAGTTGGTTGAATTAAGTTTTCGATTTCTTCATTTCGTTTAGTGATGTCATATTGTAATCCTTAGAGATATGTCGAATAGGCCCTTCATCTCCATTTGCTAGGGGAAGAAGAGGAATCATCTCTCAATTTTTAGTCAGCCGGGGTCAGTCGTTTTTCTATTAGCAGTTGTTCTAATCAATAGTCTGAATTTAAAATAGTATTCATTTATTATATCTCTTCTAATTGTTAGGATTTTCTGCCATCATAAGTACAAGGGCATAATAGGTCAATTTTTTATTCCAAAGGCATTTGGTAAAACTAGAATTTTCAGTCATCTTAAATACAAGGGTAATACTAGACTGAGTTGTCCAGAATTTACCTCTCAATCTGTCCAACTTAGTCTAATATTCCTCGTGTATCTGAGATGGTCGTTTTTCAAATAGTGCTGTTTGTTTTTTTTTTGTTTGATTAACATATATAGGTTGTAATTTTACACTCCATCTTTTCACTAGGATTTAACGCTTAAGGTTAAGTCGAATACGCCCTTAATATTCGTTTGCTAAGGGAGGTGGCGGTACCAACTCCCAATTTCTAAAATATAGTCGGCCGGAGTGTCAGTCGTTTTTCTATTAGCAGTTGTCCTAATCCATAGTCTGATTCTAGCATAGTGTTCATTCATTATAGCTCATCTAAGTGTTAGATGTTTCTGCAATCATAAGTAAAATGGTAATAATAGGTCTATTTCTTTATGCTCGTAGGGATGTGGTAACCCTAGGATTTCAGTCATCTTAAATACAAGGCTAATTCTAGTCTCAGTTGGCCAGAATTTACCTCACTTCTGTCCAACTTGGTCTAGTATTCTTTTTGTATCTAAGATGGTCAGTATTTCAAATAGCGCAGTTAGTTTTTATTTGTTTAATTAACATATATAGTCTGTAATTTTATACTCCATCTTTGCACTAGGATTTAATGCTTAGGGTTAAGTCGAATAGGCCCTTAATATTCATTTGCTAGGGGAGGTGGCTGTACCATCTCCCAATTTTTAGAATATAGTCAGCCCTGGTCTCTCTTTTTTCTATTAGCAGTTGCTCAATTCCATAGTCTGATTCTAGAATTGTGTTCATTCATTATAGCTCTTCTAAGTGTTAGGCGTTTCTGTAATCGTAAGTAAAATGGTAATAACAGGTCTATTTCTTTATGCTCGTAGGGATGTGGTAACCCTAGGATTTCATTCATCTTAAATACAAGGGTAATACTAGTCTGAGTTGGCCAGAATTTACCTCTCAATCTGTCCAACTTGGTCTAGTATTCCTTGTGTACCTGAGATGGTCGGTTTTTCAAATAGTGCTGTTTGTTTTTTTTTTGTTTCATTAACATATATAGGTTGTAATTTTACACTCCATCTTTTCACTAGGATTTAATGCTTAGGGTCAAGTCGAATAGGCCCTTATTATTCATTTGCTAGGGGGCGTAGCGGAACCATCTCTCAATTTTTAGGATATAGTCAGCCTGGGTCAGTCATTTTTCTATTAGCAGTTGCTCAATTCCATAGTCTGATTCTAGAATAGTGTTCATTCATTATAGCTCTTCTAAGTGTTAGGCGTTTCTGCAATCATAAGTAAAATGGTAATAGTAGGTCTATTTCTTTATGCTCGTAGGGATGTGGTAATCCTAGGATTTTCTGTCATCTTAAATACAAGGGTAATACTAGTCTGAGTTGTCCAGAATTTACCTCTCAATCTGTCCAACTTGGTCTAGTATTCCTCGTGTACCTGTGATGGTCGGTTTTTCAAATAGTGTTGTTTGTTTTTTTTGTTTGATTAACATATGTAGGTTGTAATTTTACATTCCATCTTTTCACTAGGATTTAATGCTTAGGGTCAAGTCGAATAGACCCTTAATATTCATTTGCTTGGGGACGAAGCGGATCCATCTCTCAATTTTTAGGATATAGTCAGCCTGGGTCTCTCTTTTTTCTATTAGCAGTTGCTCCCTTCCATAGTCTGATTCTAGCATAGTGTTCATTCATTATAGCTCTTCTAAGTGTTAGGCGTTTCTGCAATCATAAGTAAAATGGTAATGTAATAATAGGTCTATTTCTTTATGCTCGTAGGGATGTGGTAACCCTAGGATTTCAGTCATCTTAAATACAAGGGTAATTCTAGTCTCAGTTGGCCAGAATTTACCTCACTTCTGTCCAACTTGGTCTAGTATTCTTTTTGTATTTAAGATGGTCAGTATTTCAAATAGCGCAGTTAGTTTTTATTTGTTTGATTAACATATATAGTCTGTAATTTTATACTCCATCTTTGCACTAGGATTTAATGGTTAGGGTTAAGTCGAATAGGCCCTTAATATTCATTTGCTAGGGGAGGTGGCTGTACCATCTCCCAATTTTTAGAATATAGTCAGCCCTGGTCCCTCTATTTTCTATTAGCAGTTGCTCAATTCCATAGTCTGATTCTAGAATAGTGTTCATTCATTATAGCTCTTCTAAGTGTTAGGCGTTTCTGCAATCATAAGTAAAATGGTAATAGTAGGTCTATTTCTTTATGCTCGTAGGGATGTGGTAACCCTAGGATTTTCAGTCATCTTAAATACAAGGGTAATTCTAGTCTCAGTTGGCCAGAATTTACCTCACTTCTGTCCAACTTGGTCTAGTATTCTTTTTGTATCTAAGATGGTCAGTATTTCAAATAGCGCAGTTAGTTTTTATTTGTTTGATTAACATATATAGGCTGTAATGTTATACTCCATCTTTGCACTAGGATTTAATGCTTAGGGTTAAGTCGAATAGGCCCTTAATATTCATTTGCTAGGGGAGGTAGCTGTACCATCTCCCAATTTTTAGAATATAGTCCGCCCTGGTTACTCTTTTTTCTATTAGCAGTTGCTCCATTCTATAGTCTGATTATAGAATAGTGTTCATTCATTATCTCTTCTAAGTGTTAGGATTTTCTGTCATCATAAGAAAAGGGTAATACTAGGTCTAATTTTTTATTTGCGTAGGGATGTGGTAACCATAAGATTTTCAGTCATCATAATACAAGGATAATACTACGCTTAGTAGGGCAGAAATTAACTCACTTCTGTCCAACTTTGTCTAGTATTCCTTTTGTATCTAAGATGGGTAGTATTCCGAATAGTGCTGCTTTTGTTATTTGTTTTGGTTAGTTATAGTTGGTTGAATTAAGTTTTCGATTTCTTCATTTCGTTTAGTGATGTCATATTGTAATCCTTAGAGATATGTCGAATAGGCCCTTCATCTCCATTTGCTAGGGGAAGAAGAGGAATCATCTCTCAATTTTTAGTCAGCCGGGGTCAGTCGTTTTTCTATTAGCAGTTGTTCTAATCAATAGTCTGAATTTAAAATAGTATTCATTTATTATATCTCTTCTAATTGTTAGGATTTTCTGCCATCATAAGTACAAGGGCATAATAGGTCAATTTTTTCTTCCGATGGCATTTGGTAACCGTAGGATTTTCAGTCATCTTAAATACAAGGGTAATACTAGACTGAGTTGTCCAGAATTTACCTCTCAATCTGTCCAACTTGGTCTAGTATTCTTTTTGTATCTAAGATGGTCAGTATTTCAAATAGCGCAGTTAGTTTTTATTTGTTTAATTGACATATATAGTCTGTAATTTTATACTCCATCTTTGCACTAGGATTTAATGGTTAGGGTTAAGTCGAATAGGCCCTTATTATTCATTTGCTAGGGGACGTAGCGGATCCATCTCTCAATTTTTAGAATATAGTCAGCCCTGGTATCTCTTTTTTCTATTAGCAGTTGCTCAATTCCATAGTCTGATTCTAGAATAGTGTTCATTCATTATAGCTCTTCTAAGTGTTAGGCGTTTCTGTAATCATAAGTAAAATGGTAATAACAGGTCTATTTCTTTATGCTCGTAGGGATGTGGTAACCCTAGGATTTCATTCATCTTAAATACAAGGGTAATACTAGTCTGAGTTGGCCAGAATTTACCTCACTTCTGTCCAACTTGGTCTAGTATTCTTTTTGTATCTAAGATGGTCAGTATTTCAAATAGCGCAGTTAGTTTTTATTTGTTTAATTAACATATATAGTCTGTAATTTTATACTCCATCTTTGCACTAGGATTTAATGCTTAGGGTTAAGTCGAATAAGCCCTTAATATTCATTTGCTAGGGGAGGTGGCTGTACCATCTCCCAATTTTTAGAATATAGTCAGCCCTGGTCTCTCTTTTTTCTATTAGCAGTTGCTCAATTCCATAGTCTGATTCTAGAATTGTGTTCATTCATTATAGCTCTTCTAAGTGTTAGGCGTTTCTGCAATCATAAGTAAAATGGTAATAGTAGGTCTATTTCTTTATGCTCGTAGG
The DNA here is from genome assembly GCA_037127475.1 of Arma custos. Taxonomy (NCBI): domain Eukaryota; kingdom Metazoa; phylum Arthropoda; class Insecta; order Hemiptera; family Pentatomidae; genus Arma; species Arma custos. The sequence continues at coordinate 344,035 of JBBAGI010000107.1, forward strand.
GATGTGGTAACCCTAGGATTTTCAGTCATCTTAAATACAAGGGTAATACTAGTCTGAGTTGTCCAGAATTTACCTCTCAATCTGTCCAACTTGGTCTAGTATTCCTCGTGTACCTGAGATGGTCGGTTTTTCAAATAGTGTTGTTTTTTTTTTTTGTTTGATTAACATATATAGGTTGTAATTTTACACTCCATCTTTTCACTAGGATTTAATGCTTAGGGTCAAGTCGAATAGGCCCTTAATATTCATTTGCTAGGGGACGTAGCGGATCCATCTCTCAATTTGTAGGATATAGTCAGCCTGGGTCTCTCTTTTTTCTATTAGCAGTTGCTCCATTCCATAGTCTGATTCTAGCATAGTGTTCATTCATTATAGCTCTTCTAAGTGTTAGGCGTTTCTGTAATCATAAGTAAAATGGTAATAACAGGTCTATTTCTTTATGCTCGTAGGGATGTGGTAACCCTAGGATTTCATTCATCTTAAATACAAGGGTAATACTAGTCTGAGTTGGCCAGAATTTACCTCTCAATCTGTCCAACTTGGTCTAGTATTCCTTGTGTACCTCAGATGGTCGGTTTTTCAAATAGTGCTGTTTGTTTTTTTTTGTTTCATTAACATATATAGGTTGTAATTTTACACTCCATCTTTTCACTAGGATTTAATGCTTAGGGTCAAGTCGAATAGGCCCTTATTATTCATTTGCTAGGGGGCGTAGCGGAACCATCTCTCAATTTTTAGGATATAGTCAGCCTGGGTCAGTCATTTTTTTATTAGCAGGTGTCCTAATCCATAGTCTGAATTTAAAATAGTATTCATTTCTCTTCTAATTGTTAGGATTTTCTGCGATCGTAAGTACAAGGGCATAATTGGTCAATTTTTTATTCCAAAGGCATTTGGTAAAACTAGAATTTTCAGTCATCTTAAATACAAGGGTAATACTAGTCTGAGTTGGCCGGTTATTACCTCTCATTCTGTCCAACTTTGTCTAGTATTCTTCTTGTATCTGAGATGGTCAGTATTCCAAATAGAGCGTTTATTCTTTTCTTCTTTTTTTTCTGGGTAGTGTTGGTTAGTTGAATTTTATTCTATACCTATCCAGTTTGCTATGTTATTGCATGCTGAATTCCTTAGTGTTAAGTCGACTAGGCCCTCAAACTTAATATGCTAGGGGAGGTGGTGGTACCATCCCCCAATTTTTAGAATATAGTTAGCCCTAGTCACTCTTTTTTCTTTTAGCCCTTTCCCTAATCCGGTGTCTGATTCTCCACTAGTATTTAATATTTTATAGTTTTTGTTATGTCTTATATTATTCCTTAGAGGCATATCAAATAAGTCCTTTATCTTCATTTGCGTAGGGACATAGCGGAACCATCTCTCAATTTTTAGGATATAGTCAGCGGGGGTCACTCATTTTTCTATTAGGGGTTGCCCTAATCCATAGTGTTGTTCTACAATAGTAGTCATTCTAGGTGTTAGGATTTTCTACGATAACAAGTAAAAAGGTAAGACTAAGTCTATTTTTTTTTAGAGGAGTGTGATAACCCTAGGATTTTCAGTCATCTTAAATACAAGGGTAATTCTAGTCTCAGTTGGCCAGAATTTACCTCACTTCTGTCCAACTTAGTCTAGTATTCCTCTTGTATCTGAGATGGTCCGTATTTCAAATAGTGCAGTTAGTTTTTTTTTTTTTTATTTGATTAAAATATATAGGCTATAATTTTATTCACCATCTTTTCACTAGGATTTCATATTTTATCTGTTTATTCTTAGGGCTAAGTCGAATAAGTCCTTAATCTTCATTTGCGTAGGGAGGTAGCGGTACTATATATCAGTTTTTAGAATATAGTCAGCATTGGTTACTCTTTATTCTTTTAACAGTTACTGCATTCCATAGTCTGTTTGTAAATTATTAGACCTTCTAGGTGTTTGGATTTTTTGCCGTCTTAAATAAAAGGGTAATAATAAGTCTATTTCTTTATTCTTGTAGGGAAGTGGTAACCCCAGGATTTTCACTCATCTTAAATACAAGGGTAATACTAGTCTGAGTTGTCCCGAATTTACCACAGATTCGGTCTATCTTAGTCTAGTATTCTTTTTATATCTAAGATGATCAGTATTCCGAATATTGCTGTTTTTGAATTTTGTTTTGGTTGGTTGTAATTTAGTTCTCAATTTCTCCAGTAGGGTTTGTTATTGTATGATGAAATCCTTAGAGGCAAGTCGAGAAGACCCTTTACTTCATTTGCTAGGGTAGGTTGCGGTACCATCTTCCAATTTCTAGAATATGGTCAGCCCTGGTCACTCATTTTTCTATGAGGGGTTGCCCTAATCCATAGTGTTTTTCAACAATAGTAGTCATTCTAGCTGTTAGGATTTTTTACGATATTAAGTATAACGGTAAGACTAAGTCTATTTTTTTTTAGAGGGATGTGGTTACCCTAGAAATTTCAATCATCTTAAATACAAGGTAATTATGTCATATTGTAATCCTTAGGGTTATGTCGACTAGGCCCTCAAACTTAGTATGCTAGGGGAGGTGGCGGTACCACAAATAGTCCGCATTGGTTACTCTTTATTCTTTTAACAGTTACTGCATTCCATAGTGTGTTTGTAAATTATTAGACCTTCTAGGTGTTTGGATTTTTTGCCGTCTTAAATAAAAGGGTAATTCTAGTCTGAGCTGGCCAGAATTTACCTCTCAATCTGTCCAACTTGGTCTAGTATTCCTCGTGTATCTAAGATGGTCAGTATTTCAAATAGCGCAGTTAGTTTTTTTTGTTATATTAACATATGTAGGCTGTAATTTTATACTCCATCTTTTCACTAGGATTTAATGCTTAGAGTGAAGTCGAATAGGCCCTTAATATTCATTTGGTAGGGGAGGTGGCGGTACCATCTCCCAATTTTTAGAATATAGTCAGCACTGGTCACTCTTTTTTTCTCCTAGCAGTTGCTCCATTCCATAGTCTGATTCTAAAATAGTGTTCATTCATCATAGCTATTTAAAGTATTAGGAGTTTCTGCCATCATAAGTAAAAGGGTAATAATAAGTCTATTTCTTTATTCTCGTAGGGATTTGGTAACCCTAGGATTTTTACTCATCTTAAATAAAAGGGTAATACTAGTCTCAGTTGGCCAGAATTTACCTCACTTTTGTAGACTTTGTCTAGTATTCTTTTTGTATCTAAGATGGTCAGTATTCCGAAACGTGCTGCTTTTATTTTTCTTGTTTTGGTTAGTTACAGTTGGTTGTAATTCAGTTCTCTATTTCTTCACTAGGATTTAATATTTTATGTTTTTTTGTTATGTCCAATTGTAATCCTTATAATGGGTCAATTTTTTATTCCGAAGGCATTTGGTAACCCTAGGATTTTCAGTCATCTTAAATACAAGGGTAATACTAGTCTCAGTTGGCCAGAATTTACCTCACACTCTATCCAACTTTGTCTAGTATTCCTTGTGTATCTGAGATGGTCGGTATTTCAAATAGTGCTTTTTGTTTGTTTTTATTTGATTAACATATATAGGTTATAATTTTCCACTCCATCGTTTCACTAGGATTTAATGCTTAAGGTTAAGTCGAATACACCCTTAATATTCATTGGCTAGGGGAGATGGCAGAACCATCTCCCAATTTTTAGAATATAGTCAGCCCTGGTCAATCTTTTTTCTCTTAGCAATTACTCCATTCCATAGTCTGATTCTAGAAGAGTTTTCATTCATCATAGCTCTTCTAATTATTAGGAGTTTCTGCAATAATAAGTAAAGGGGTAATAATAGGTCTATTTCTTTATTCTCATTGGAATGTGGTAACCTAAGGATTTTCGTGGTACCATCTATCAATTTTTAGAATATAATCAGGCCTGGTCACTCTTTTTTCTATTAGCAGTTGCTCCATTCCATAGTCTGATTCTAAAATAGTTGTCATTCTAGGTGTTAGGATTTTCTACGATATTATGTACAAGGGTAATACTAGGTCTATTTTTTTTCCCGGAGGGATGTGGTAATTCTACGATTTTAAGTCATCTTAAATACAAGCGTAATACTAGTCCGAGTTGGTCAGAACGTACCTGTAATTCTGTCAACTTTGTTTAGGATTCCTCTTGTATTTGAGATGGCCAGTATTTGAACTAGTGCTGTTTGTTTCCTTTGTTTGGTTAACATATATATAAGCTGTAATTTTATTCACCATCTTTTCAGTAGGGTTTCATATTTTTTCTTTTAATGCTTAGAGCTAAGTGGAATAAGTCCTTAATCATCATTTGCTTAGGGAGGTAGGGGTACCATCTATCAATTTTTAGAATATAGTCAGACCTGGTCACTCTTTTTTCTATTAGCAGTTGCTCCATTCCGTAGTCTGATTCTAAAATAGTTGTCATTCTAGGTGTTAGGATTTTCTACGATACTATGTACAAGGGTAATACTAGGTTATTTTTTTTGCCGGAGGGATGTGGTAATTCTACGATTTTAAGTCATCTTAAATACAAGCGTAATACTAGTCCGAGTTGGCCAGAACATGCCTCTCATTCTGTCCAACTTTGTCTAGTATTCCTCTTGTATTTGATCTGGCCAGTATTTGAACTAGAAGAAACTGAATCCTTTGTTTGGTTAACATATATAGGCTGTAATTTTATTCACCATCTCTTCACTAGGATTTCATATTTTATCTTTTAATGCTTAGGGCTAAGTCGAATAAGTCCTTAACCTTCATTTGCGTAGGGAGGTAGCGGTATCATCTATCAGTTTTTAGAATATAGTCAGGCCTGGTCACTCTTTTTTCTATTAGCGGTTGCTCCATTCCATAATCTGATTCTAAAATAGTTGTCATTCTAGGTGTAAGGATTTTCTAAGATATTAAGTACAAGGGTAATACTAGGTCTATTTTTTTTTATTTTCTGCAGGGTGTGGTAACCCTAGTATTATAGTCATCTTAAATTCAAGGCTAATTTTAGTTTGAGTTGCCCAGAATTTATCTCACTTCTGTCCAACTTTGTCTAGTATTCTTTTTTTATTTAAGATGGGCAGTATTCCCTATAGTTCTGTTGTTTTTTTTTTTGTTTTTTTTTTGTTTTGGTTAGTTATTGTTGGTTGTAATTCATTTCTCTATTAAGTTTAGTTATTACATATTATAATCCTTAGAGTCAAGTCGAAAAAGCCTGTAATCTTCATTTGCGAAGGGAGGTGGCGGTATCATCTCCTAATTTTTGGAATATAGTCCGGCCTGGTCAGTCTTTTTTCTATTAGCAGTTGCATCATTCCGTAGTCTGATTCTAAAATAGTATCCATTCATCATAGCTTTTCTCAATGTTAGGATTTCCTAGGATATTAAGTACAAGGGTAATACTAGGTCTATTTTTTTTATTTTCGGCGGGATGTGGTATCCCTAGATTGATCCATTGAATTATCACTTATGTCTCTCATAGTTTCCCATTCCCTAATTTAACAGTTTTTTCTTATATAGGTTTTTTGTTACATCAGTTTTTCTTTCTGATATCAGTATTACATTAATTCAAATTTCGTTTTTTAAATAATTATTTGTTTTTTTTACCATTGATTTTGTACTAATTAAATTGATTTTGTACTAATTAAACGTATTTGAAAATTAGAAACAATAGTATGAACATTAAAAGCACTTCAACATCAAATATCTTAACGAATAATTTTCTGATTCTTCTTATTTATTTCGTTAGATTATTTTTTTCATCAGCTAAAATTAAAAATAATAAATGTAAATTTTAAACTAATAATAGTTTTCAATAGAGAAATAATTCCTTAAGAATCACGGCCTTCAGAATAACCGAGACCGTGAGTTGAAACCTTTCATTTTTCTCACTAAACATCGTCACTTAGTACTAATATAATATAATTATAAAAATGCGAATTAAAACTGTTGATTATATCTTATAATTAATATTGAATACAAATACTAAATCATACGGTAATAAGGAAATAACAGAAGTTAAACTAGGAATTATTATTAAAATGCCTAAAACAAAATATACTTTATATTTAAAAATTATGAATACATTATAAGTTAAAATTTATTGTTTGCTGTATTTAAGATAATAGATTTTTTCTATATAGGCATATATTTTAATTATTAATGTTCAAACAGCTAAGACAGGATGGCCAACAGTCACCCCCTTCAATCAAAACTGGACTAGCAACAGCATATTAAATGTAAATGTATTTTTATCGTGTATTTTAGCGTGATATACAATTTTTAGCTGATTTTTTTTTTTAAAACATTATTTAAACTAGTTAAAATTCATGATTTCAGTTATTTATGGTTTTAGAATTACTTCAATGGAATACTGAATTCACTTAGGCCTAAGAACAAAGTACGCCATTTTGAATTAGAATTTCATAAAGAGATGAACTGCCGAATTTTTCACAGGTTATTGAATATAATTATTTATTTAAATTTCACATAGAGATGGACTTATTTCGAATTATCATGAACTGTTTTAATATATATATTATAATTTCTATAATCTTTAATCACTAAATAACGTATTATTGTCGATTTCCGAATTTCTGTATTGGTAGTTGATTTATTCAGATTATAAAAAGGGGTCTTTTCTATTTTTCAAATATGTGCATATAAAAAGGTATAAAGGTATTGGAATTACTATTAACCACTCCGAAGCTTATAAACACTATTAACTATTAATAGAGAACATATTCGTTTTAGATTTTTATGGGTTAAAGATTTAAATAATAAGATTCATGGAGTGAAAAAAAAGTAAAAAATAATTTCATTTATTGGTCCCCTTTGGTTTCTATCCGCCATTTTGGATTTTAAAACAGCCTCTTTACATAATTTATCATTCCCATGTTTCCTTTCAGGTTAAATTTTATATTATTATAATCATTCATTGTAAATCATATAGAAATTTATTGGTTAATGATTATTTGCTTTATTTTGATTTTTGTAAACATTAGACTTAAATACTTTCTGATTCTTATTCCTTAACTTAACAAATATAAATTACCTTAATTTGGTTGTCGCAGCGAGTTGAGTTGCAACAGGTTTTAACTCTTTATTTGTTTCATTTTTAATATTTTCCAAAAATACAAGTTATCATGATATTTAGCATGGGGAAGAGAATCTAATAATGTGTAATAAGTAAATTTAGTTAATCGTTTCATCAAGAAATAAAAGTTTGAATTATCATTTTGAAGTAAAGATGGTATATGTTAAATTTAATTTAAATTTAAAGGGTAACAAAACAAAAGTTAGAACTTAATGTGGCTGAATTAGATGTGACAACATCCGGAATAATTAACTAACATTAATTTCTTTTTAACTAACAAAGTTATTTGTAAAATATAATAAAATAAAGATGCTCTATAAAACTAAGAGTAAGAATGGGAAATAAAATGTAATGCAATATAAAAGATAATACTGTTTTGCTGTTTCCTCATTTAGGCCCACTGAGGACCTCGGGGCTCAAATCTACTCTCCTTATCCAGACCGAGCTCCTGTTGTTTGGAGAAAAGTATCATCATCATCATCATCATCATATTCTGTCCTCATCAACCACCTATGCAGTGTATGGAGGAATCCTGAACCGCCCTCTCCAGCTCTGCCGGTCATCGACCGACTATGTGGATCCAACCAGTCTCAATGTCCTTCTTCACCTCTTCTTCCCAGGTCATATTCTTCCTTTTTTTCCCTCAACTTTGGCTCGGTAAGAAAAATATTTAACTAATATTCAAGATTTATTTAGTTAATATTTATTGATTAACTTTTATAACAATTACGTTTTCATGCTGTTTGTTTTGATATATGTTCTAATTTCCAGAACCCACTAAATAGCATATTTTATTTAAGCCGATATTTCCATTCACTAAATTCAGATTATAGTAGGTATTAATTTAATATATTTATAATTTGTTCAATGAGTTGACAATTATTTGCTTCATTATTATTATTATGTTATGAGAGTTATAATTATAAGATTAAAGATCCAGCTTTTTGTTTTTCTAATCAGTATTATACAATTTAAAATAGTAATTAATTGTCATCATTTATATTTTAAAATTAAAATCAATTAGTTAGATTTAAATATGAATTTTATAGTTGTTATCAGCTTAAATAGCTCTAAAAACTAAATGTGGAGAACAATGACACGGATAGCTTCTGAAATGTTAATCCTGTTTTAGTAGCAAGTTGGAGTTGAATAAAGAATTGACCAGTTCAGAAGAATCATGAAGTCCAGAAGGCCTTAGTATTTTCTGCTTTCGACAATGCTGCTTCATCTTGAATGGCTCATTTCTTCAAAGTCAATCTTCATAATCAGGTTCATTCTTTTTATTATTTGAAGAATAATATTCTGCCTCATTTTTTTGGTAGAACAGTTAATCGCTCCCTTAGCATCACTCCGAAATAGTATTTCTTCTTTGTCTGTCCAACTTTGTCTAGGATTCCTCTTGTATCTGAGATGGTCAGTATTCCAAATAGTGCGTTTATTCTTTGCTTCTTTTTTTTCTGGGTAGTGTTGGTTAATTGAATTTTATTCTATACCTATCCAGTTTGCTATGTTATTGCATGCTGAATTCCTTAGTGTTAAGTTGAATAGGCCCTTAATGTTCATTTGCTAGGGGAGGTGGTTGTACCATCTCCCAATTTTTAGAATATAGTCAGGCCTGGTCAGTCTTTTTTCTATTAGCATTTGTTCTATTCCATGGTCTGATTCTAAAATAGTAGTCTTTCTAAGTGTTAGGATTTCCCACGATATTAGGTACAAGGGTAATATTAAGTCTATTTTTTTTATTTTCCCAGGATGTGGTAACCCTAAGATTTTCATTCATCTTAATACAAGGGCATGACTAGTCCGAGTTGGCCAGAACGTACCTCTAATTCTGTCAACTTTGTCTAGTATTCCTCTTGTACCTGAGGTGGTCAGTATTTCAAATAGTGCTGTTTGTTTCTTTTGTTTGGTTAACATATATAGGCTGTAATTTTATTAACCATCTTTTCACTAGGATTTCATATTTTATCTTTTAATGCTTAGAGCTAAGTCGAATAAGTCCTTAATCTTCATTTGCTTAGGGAGGTGGTTGTACCATCTCCCAATTTTTAGAATATAGTCAGGCCTGGTCAGTCTTTTTTCTATTATTATTTGTTCTATTCCATGGTCTGATTCTAAAATAGTAGTCTTTCTAAGTGTTAGGATTTCCCACGATATTAGGTACAAGGGTAATATTAAGTCTATTTTTTTTATTTTCCCAGGATGTGGTAACCCTAAGATTTTCATTCATCTTAATACAAGGGCATGACTAGTCCGAGTTGGCCAGAACGTACCTCTAATTCTGTCAACTTTGTCTAGTATTCCTCTTGTACATGAGGTGGTCAGTATTTCAAATAGTGCTGTTTGTTTCCTTTGTTTGGTTATCATATATAGGCTATAATTTTATTCACCATCTTTTCACTAGGATTTCATATTTTATCTGTTTATGCTTAGGGCTAAGTCGAATATGTCCTTAATCTTCATTTGCGTAGGGAGGTAGCGGTACCATCTATCAGTTTTTAGAATCTAGTCAGGCCTGGTCACTCTTTTTTCTATTCCATAGTCTGATTCTAAAATAGGTTTCATTTTCTATGATATTATGTACAAGGGTAATACTAGGTCTCCTTTTTTGTATTTGCATATGTATCCATACGGATGCGGCAACCCTATGATTTTCAGTCATCTTAAATACAAGGGTTTTACTAGTCTCAGTTGGCCAGAATTTACATCGCATTCTGTCCAACTTTGTCTAGGATTCCTCTTGTATCTGAGATGGTCAGTATTCCAAATAGTGCATTTATCTTTGTTTTTTTTTCTGGGTAGTGTTGGTTAGTTGAATTGTATTCTATACCTATCCAGTTTGCTATGTTATTGCATTTTGAAATCCTTAGGGTTAAGTCGAATAGGTCCTTAATCTTCATTTGCATAGGTAGGTAGCGGTACCATCTCACAATTATTAGAATATAGTCAAGCCTGGTCACTCTTTTTTCTATTAGCAGTTGCTCCATTGCATAGTCTGATTCTAAAATATTAGTCATTCTAGGTGTTAGGATTTTCTATGATATTATGTACAAGGGTAATACTAGATCTATTTTTTTTTCAGGAGGGATGTGTTAATTCTTGGATTTTCAGTCATCTTAAATACAGAGGTAATACTAGTCCGAGTTGGCTAGAATATACCTCTCATTCTGCCCAAGTTTGTCTAGTATTCCTCTTGTATCTGATATTGTCAGTAATTTAAATACTGCTGTTTGTTTCCTTTGTTTGGTTAACGTACATAGGCTGTAATTTTATTCACCATCTTTTCATTAGGATTTCGCATTTTATCTTTTATCACTTAGGATTAAGTCGAATAAGCCCTTAATATTCATTTGCGTAGGGAGATAGCGGTACCATCCATCAATTTTTGGAATATGGTCAGGCCTGGTCACTCTTTTTTCTTTTAAGAGTTGCTCCATTCCATAGTCTGATTCTAAAATAGTAGTCATTCTAGGTGTTATGATTTTCTAAGATATTATGTACAAGGGTAATACTAGGCCTATTTTTTTTATTTTCTGAGAAATGTGGTAATTCTAGGATTTTCAGTCTTCTTAAATACAAGGGCAATACTGGTCTGAGTTGGCCAGAATTTACCTCTCATTCTGTCCAACTTTGTCTAGTATTCCTCTTGTGTCTGAGATGGTCAGAATTTCAAATAGTGCTGTTTGTTTCCTTTGTTTGGTTAACATATACAGGCTGTAATTTTATTCACCATCTTTTCACTAGGATTTAATATTTTAGTTTTGTCTTGTATTCTTAATTTATCATGGTCAGTATTCCGTGTAGTGCAGTTTATTTTTTAGTTGGGCTAGTATTGATTAGTTGTGCATGTATATATCCGGCAGGCTTTGTTATATTATGTAGTAATCCTGAGGGTCATGAAGAACATGTCCCTAGCTTTTATTGGCGTAGGGAGGTAAAGTCCCTATATTATTTGAGTAGTTGCTCTCTTTGATGTAATGGATCTCTGGATTTATTTTAATTTAGTTTTTCTAGGAGTTTAGGATTTTTTGAAATATAAGGGAAATACTAGTTTCAGTTGGCCAGATGTTACCTCTCATTTTGTCCAACTTGGTAGTATACATCGTGTATTTAAGATTGTCAATATTAGCATTAGTGTGTTTAGTTTATTTTTTTTTAATTTAGACATTCTAGGAGTTTAGTATATTCCGAAATATTAGGGAAATACTAGTCTGAGTTGGCCAGATGTTACCTCTCATTCTGTCCAACTTGGTAGTATACATCTTGTATTTAAGATTGTCAATATTAGCATTAATGTGTTTAGTTTATTTTTTTTTTAATTTAGACATTCTAGGAGTTTAGTATACTCCGAAATATTAGAGAAAGACTAGTCTGAGTTAGCCAGATGTTACCTCTCATTCTGACCAACTTGGTCTAGTATCCATCATGTATTTAAGACTGTCAATAAATACATTAGTGTTGTTATTTGTTGTGTTTTTATCAATATTGATAGATTTTTATTAGGTTGACTCACCTCTCATTAGGCTGGTTTGGTTTAAATTGTAGTTCCCTAGGGTTATCTTTAATAATAGGTCCATTTGTGTTTCCCATAAGGAGGTAGCGTCCCTATTCTATTCTATTTCAATAATAGTATTCTCATATGTAATGAATCTGTTGATTTATTCTTTTCTCTTTTTAATTTGTACATTCTAGGAGTTTAGAATATTCCAAAATCCTAGGAAAATACTAGTCTCAGTGTGCCAGGTGTTACCAATCATTCTGTCCAACCTGTTTAATATTCATCATGTATTTAAAATTGTCAATATTCACATTAGTGTAGTTAGTTTTTTTTAATCAGTATTAACCCGTTGAAGCTAGTATTTTTTTTCCACAAAAATGTATCCAAAAACATAAGGTTTTTTCATTTTGTATTTAAAAAGTTTATATTGTTAAAAAAAAATTAAGTAAAAATAGAACAATAAATAGTTTCATTATTTCAATATTATTCAATATATTTCAGTTCTTTCTAATCAAAATAAATAGAAATTAACATATCATACAAAATTGAGTAAAAATGAAATTTTCTTTTTTTTATAAAATGATTTTTTCATTTTAGTATAGTTGAAAAAATCATTTTCATTTTATTTTATTATAATACATATAATTATAATCATTAATTTATTGTTTCAAAAAGCACCTACAGGAAACTGTAAAAAGTTTTATAAACTATAAGAAAAGATACTATATTCAGAAGCCGGTACAAATGACAAGTAGTGACTGGCAAGCACAATTTGTCTTATGTAATAGAACATCGCAATCTGGGAGCAGCGCTCGGGTTGGAGTATGCCGACAGCACGTGAGCGGTGTTCGTTCAAAATCATTAACCGGTTAATATATGTAGGTTGGTTTTTGGTTGACTCTCTTCTCATTATTCTGGTTTGTTTTAAATTGTAGTCCCCAAGGTTTATCTGGAATATGCCCATTTATCTTTCACGTAGGGAGGTAGGGTCCCAATTTAATTCAATAGTTGCATTCTTTTATATAATGGACCCCTTGATTTATTCTTTTTTTAAGTTATAATATTATAATTACCGTTTTACCTGTTATTGTGATTTTAACTATTTGTTGGGTGTTTTGTGCAGTTTATTTTCTATTATTATTTATATTCAGTGTAAATAATAGGCAGATCCGGGGGGAGGGGTGATACGGGGGCACGTGCCCTCCCCCCCCAGACGGTTTTTTTTGTACTGTGGAGAATACATTACAGTATAGGCAAATCATGTGATGATAGTTGTTAAAGTAACAGAAATAACATGAATGAAACTATTGTTTAGATATTTTAATAAGCCTTTCTATAAATACTACAAGTGTATTTCTAAGTTATTGTTGATTTTTTTTGCCCGTCTCCCCCCCCCCAGGAAAAAATCCGGGATCGGCCCTTGGTGTAAATGATTATAGATGCTACAAGTGATTAATTTGGTTCATACATAGGCCATAGAAATAATACGTTAAGAAATATATAATTTAAGATCCTCATATTAAAAAGACTTGTCTCTAATATAATATCCTACTAAGCTATAAAAATCGAAGTTTTTATAATGGGACCGGATGGGGCATTATTGAATTAGGATGAGCGAGAGAGTGATATATATCTGCCTCTTTCTGTTACTGGCTGTTGAAGTCACATCTGATTGGCTACGAGGCACCCCCTCCACTGCATCTTTTCAGTCTTTCCCAGGATTTCAACAAGTCAAGAACTCTCCGATGTAGTTGTACTTTAAGGGTTTGTAATTATTATTGATATTGTAAAAAGTTATCAATATTTTAGTTATTTATATACTATTGATAAAGAATATTAATGTATCTGATATAATTGATTAATGAATTCCATCAAGATATTTTAATTCGTCATTTCAAAACATTTAATTTTTTACTACGATTTGCAAATTTAATTACATTATTAATTTTTTATAAATACATAAAATCGATTATAAACCATTTGATTTATTTTTCCATCAATTAAAGTTTATATTAACTAAAAGTCTATGTATATTTTTCATTTTGAATTAGCTATTTGAATGAATAAGTAAAGAATTATAAATTATTTATAAAATAGTATGATTTCAAACAGCTAAGACAGGATAGCCAACAGTTCCATCACAATTTCTGGATTGGCAACTGCATATTAAATGTATATGTATTTTAATTTAATTGTGTATTTTACAATGATACACCATTTTTTGGTGATTTTTTTATTTGCAAAATTATTGAAATTAGTTAAAATTCATTATTTCAGTTATTTATTGTTTTGGAATTACTTCAATGAGATACTGACGTCCCTTAGGCCTAAGGACCAAGTCGGCCATTTTGAATTAGAACTTCATAAAGAGATCAACTGTCGAATTTTTTTCACAGGTAATTAAACATAATTATTTATTCAAATTTCATTTACAGTACCACTAAATTCGAATTATCATGAACAGTTTTTCATATCATTAATACACAAGATTCTCAAATCTTATTGTAAAATATATATCGATGAACTTTTATTACGCAATAAGTCATCATATAACTTCTTTTACTACATATTATAATTTCTATAATCTTTCATCACAAAATGGCGTATTATAGTCTAGGTCTAAATTTCTTTAAAGGTAGTTTTGATTTATTCAGATTATAAAAAGCAGGTATAGTTTGATTTTTTAAATATTTCTGTAATAAAAAAGTATTGGCATTATTATTGACCGTTTTGATGTTTATGAACACTATTAATTATTAATAGATAATATATTAATTTTTTTTTTTATAGGTTCAAAGTTCAAATAATGAGATCCTTGGAGTGCAAAGATGTATGAACTTCTACCAGTGATTGGAGCCCTTTGGTTTCCATCTGCCATTTTGGATTTTAAAGCAATCTCTATACAAATTATGATTCCAATGTTTAATTTTGGGATACATTTTAGATTTTTGTCAACATTGTTAATCATAGTTAAATTCATAGGTTAATAGTTATTTGCTTTATTTTTATTTTTGTAAACATTAGATTTAAATCCTTTCTGATCCTTATTGCTTAAATAATTGAATAGATAATTGAAATTATTTAAGAATCATGTAAAAAAACAAAACAAAATAATTTGACTTAGTGTTCCTCTCAGCGATTTGATAAGTTTCTAAATTGAATAATAATTCTCTTAAACTAATAGGAGAAGGAAATAAAATGGAATGCCTTAAAATAGTTTATTCTGTTTCAGCTATTGTTTTGTTGTTTCATTTTTCAGGCCTTCTGAGGACTTTGAGGCTCATATCTGATCTTCCCATCCATACCGAGTTCCCATAGTGTGGAGAAAAGTATCATCATCATATTCTGTCCTCTTCAACTGCCTATGCAGTGTATGGCGGAATTCTGTACATCCATCTCCAGCTCTCCCGGACATCGACTAACTTTGTGGATTCAGCCAGCCTCGATATCCTTCTGCACCCCTTCTTTCCAGGTCCTCCTTTTTCCTCCACTTTGCCTTGGTAAGAAAAATATTTAACTAATATTCAAGATTTATATAGCTAATATTTATTGATTAACTTTTATAACAATTACGTTTTCATGCTGTTTGTTTTGATATATGTTCTAATTTCCAGAACCCACTAAATAGCATATTTTATTTAAGCCGATATTTCCATTCACTAAATTCAGACTATAGTAGGTATTAATTTAATATATTTGTTATTTGTTCAATGAGTTGACAATTATTTGCTTCATTATTATTATTATGTATTGAGAGTTATAATTATAAGATTAAAGATTCAGCTTTTTGTTTTTCTAATCAGTATTATACAATTTAAAATACTAATTAATTGACATCATTTATAGTTTAAAAATTAAAATTAATTTGTTAGATTTAAATATGAATTTTATAGTTGTTATCAGCTTAAATAGCTCTTAAAACTAAATGTGAAGAAGAATGACATGGATAGCTTCTGAAATGTTAATCCTGTTTTAGTTGCAAGTTGGAGTTGAACAAAGAATTGACCAGTTCAGAAGAACCATGAAATCTAGAAGGCCTCAGTATTTTTTGATTTCAACAATGCTGCTTCATCTTGAATGGCTCATTTCTTCAAAGTCAATCTTCATAATCAGGTTTATTCTTTTTATTATTTGAAGCATAATATTCTCTCATTTTTTTTGGTAGAATAGTTAATCGTTCCCTTAGCATCACTCCAAAATAGTATTTTTTCATCATAATCATTCTAACAGTTTAGGTCTTTAAAACATCTTAAATACCAGGGAAATACTAGTCTGAGTTGGGCGGAGAATTTCCATCTCATGCTATCCAACTTTTTCCAGTATCCTTCTTGTATTTAGGATGGTCAGTATTCCGAATACTGTTGCTTTTTACTTTCTTCCTTTTTTCGGTTAGTTTTAGTTGGTTGTAATTCAGTTCTCTATTTCTCCATTAGATTTGGTTATGTGGTAACTATGTTATCAAGTTTGCTATGTTATTGCATGTTGAAACCCTTAGTGTTAAGTTGAATAGGTCCTTAATCTTCATTTGTTAGGGGAGGTATCGGTACCATCTATCAATTTTTAGAATATAGTCAGCTATGGTTACTCTTTTTTTATTATCCGTGGCCCTAATCCATAGTCTGATTCTAAAGTAGTATTCAGTCATCATAGCTCTTCTAAGTATTAGGATTATCTCACATCATAAGTAAATGGGTAATACTAGATATATTTCATTATTTGCGTAGGAATTTGGCAACCCTAGGATTTTCAGTCATCTTAAATACTGGGGTAATACTAGTCTGAGTTGGACAGAATTTACCTCTCATTCTGTCCAACTTTGTCTAGTATTCCTCTTGGATCTGATATTGTCAGTAATTTAAATACTGCTGTTTGTTTGGTTAACATATATAAGCTGTAATTTTATTCTCCATGTTTTCATTATTATTTCATGATTAATGTTTTAATGCTTAGGTTAAATCGAAAAGGTCCTTAATCTTCATTTGCGTAGGTAGGTAGCGGTACCATCTCACAATTATTAGAATATAGTCAGGTCTGGCCACTCTTTTATCTACTAGCAGTTGCTCCATTCTATAGTCTGATTCTAAAATAGTAGTCTTTCTACGTGTAAGGTTATTCTACGATATTAAGTACAAGGGTAACACTAGGTCTATTTTTTTTATTTTCGCAGGTTGGTGTAACACTAGGATTTTCAGTCATCTTAATGCAAGGGGAATACTAGGCCGAGTTGGCCAGAACATACCTCCAATTCTGTCAACTTTGTCTAGTATTCCTCTTGTACCTGAGGTGGTCAGTATTTCAATTAGTGCTGTTTGTTTCTTTGGTTTGGTTAACAGTTATAGGCTATAATTTTATTCTCCATGTTTTCATTAGGATTTCATGATTTATGTTTTAATGCTTAGGGTTAAGTCGAATAGGTCCTTAATCTTCATTTGCTTAGGGAGGTAGGGTAGGGTACACTAGGTCTACTTTTTTTATTTCCAAAGGTTGGTGTAACACTAGGATTTTTAGTCATCTTAAATACAGGGGTAATACTAGTCTGAGTTGGCCGGAATTTACCTCTCATTCTGTCCAACTTTGTCTAGTATTCTTCTTGTATTTGAGATGGCCTGTATTTGAACTAATGCTGTTTGTTTGGTTAACATATATAAGCTGTAATTTTATTCTCCATGTTTTCATTATTATTTCATGATTAATGTTTTAATGCTTAGGTTAAATCGAAAAGGTCCTTAATCTTCATTTGCGTAGGTAGGTAGCGCTACCATCTCACAATTATTAGAATATAGTCAGGTCTGGTCACTCTTTTATCTACTAGCAGTTGCTCCATTCTATAGTCTGATTCTAAAATAGTAGTCTTTCTACGTGTAAGGTTATTCTACGATATTAAGTACAATGGTAACACTAGGTCTATTTTTTTTATTTTCGCAGGTTGGTGTAACACTAGGATTTTCAGTCATCTTAATGCAAGGGGAATACTAGGCCGAGTTGGCCAGAACATACCTCCAATTCTGTCAACTTTGTCTAGTATTCCTCTTGTACCTGAGGTGGTCAGTATTTCAATTAGTGCTGTTTGTTTCTTTGGTTTGGTTAACAGTTATAGGCTGTAATTTTATTCTCCATGTTTTCATTAGGATTTCATGATTTATGTTTTAATGCTTAGGGTTAAGTCGAATAGGTCCTTAATCTTCATTTGCTTAGGGAGGTAGGGTAGGGTACACTAGGTCTACTTTTTTTATTTCCAAAGGTTGGTGTAACACTAGGATTTTTAGTCATCTTAAATACAGGGGTAATACTAGTCTGAGTTGGCCGGAATTTACCTCTCATTCTGTCCAACTTTGTCTAGTATTCTTCTTGTATTTAAGATGGCCTGTATTTGAACAAATGCTGTTTGTTTCCGTTGTTTAGTTAACATATATAGGCTGTAATTTTATTCTCCATGTTTTCATTAGGATTTCATGATTTATGTTTTAATGCTTAGGGTTAAGTCGAATAGGTCCTTAATCTTCATTTGCTTAGGGAGGTAGTGGTACCATATTTCAATGTTTAAAATATAGTCAGGCGTGGTCAGTCTTTTATCTAATAGCAGTTGCTCCAATCCATAGTCTGATTCTAAAATAGTAGTCTTTCTAGGTGTAAGGTTATTCTACGATATTAAGTACAAGGGTAAACTAGGTCTATTATTTTCATTTTCGCAGGTTGGGATAACCCTAGGATTTTCAGTCATCTTAATGCAAGGGGAATACTAGGCCGAGTTGGCCAGAACATACCTCTCATTCTGTCAACTTTGTCTAGTATTCCTCTTGTACCTGAGGTGGTCAGTATTTTAATTAGTGCTGTTTGTTTCTTTGGTTTGGTTAACAGTTATACGCTGTAATTTTATTCTCCATGTTTTCTTTAGGATTTCATGATTATGTTTTAATGCTTAGGGTTAAGTCGAATAGGTCCTTAATCTTCATTTGCTTAGGAAGGTAGCGGTACCATATTTCAATGTTTAGAATATAGTCAGGCATGGTCAGTCTTTTATCTAATAGCAGTTGTTCCTTTCCATGGTCAGATTCAAAAATAGTAGTCTTTCTAGGTGTAAGGTTATTCTATGATATTAAGTACAAGGGTAACACTAGGTCTATTTTTTTCATTTTCGCAGGTTGGGATAACCCTAGGATTTTCAGTCATCTTAATGCAAGGGTAATACTAGGCCGAGTTGGACAGAACGTACCTCCAAATCTGTCAACTTTGTCTAGTATTATTCTGGTACCTGAGGTGATCAGAATTTTAATTAGTGCTGTTTGTTTCTTTGGTTTGGTTAACAGTTATAGGCTGTAATTTTATTCTCCATGTTTTCTTTAGGATTTCATGATTTATGTTTTAATGCTTAGGGTTAAGTCGAATAGGTCCTTAATCTTCATTTGCTTAGGAAGGTAGCGGTACCATATTTCAATGTTTAGAATATAGTCAGGCGTGGTCAGTCTTTTATCTAATAGCAGTTGTTCCTTTCCATGGTCAGATTCAAAAATAGTAGTCTTTCTAGGTGTAAGGTTATTCTACGATATTAAGTACAAGGGTAACACTAGGTCTATTTTTTTTATTTTCACAGGTTGTGGTAACCCTAGGATTTTTAGTCATCTTAAATACAGGGGTAATACTAGTCTGAGTTGGCCGGAATTTTCCACTCATTCTGTCCAACTTTTTCTAGTATTCCACTTGTATTTGAGATGGCCTGTATTTGAACTAATGCGGATTGTTTCCGTTGTTTGTTTAACAGTTATAGGCTGTAATTTTATTCTCCATGTTTTCATTAGGATTTCATGATTTATGTTTTAATGCTTAGGGTTAAGTCGAATAGGTCCTTAATCTTCAATTGCTTAGGGAGGTAGCGGTACCATATTTCAATGTTTAGAATATAGTCAGGCGTGGTCAGTCTTTTATCTAATAGCAGTTGTTCCTTTCCATGGTCAGATTCAAAAATAGTAGTCTTTCTAGGTGTTAGGTTATTCTACGATATTAAGTACAAGAGTAAACTAGGTCTATTTTTTTCATTTTCGCAGGTTGGGGTAACCCTAGGATTTTTAGTCATCTTAAATACAGGGGTAATACTAGTCTGAGTTGGCCGGAATTTTCCACTCATTCTGTCCAACTTTTTCTAGTATTCCACTTGTATTTGAGATGGCCTGTATTTGAACTAATGCGGATTGTTTCCGTTGTTTGTTTAACAGTTACAGGCTGTAATTTTATTCTCCATGTTTTCATTAGGATTTCATGATTTATGTTTTAATGCTTAGGGTTAAGTCGAATAGGTCCTTAATCTTCAATTGCTTAGGGAGGTAGCGGTACCATATTTCAATGTTTAGAATATAGTCAGGCGTGGTCAGTCTTTTATCTAATAGCAGTTGTTCCTTTCCATGGTCAGATTCAAAAAAAGTAGTCTTTCTAGGTGTTAGGTTATTCTACGATATTAAGTACAAGAGTAAACTAGGTCTATTTTTTTCATTTTCGCAGGTTGGGGTAACCCTAGGATTTTTAGTCATCTTAAATACAGGGGTAATACTAGTCTGAGTTGGCCGGAATTTACCACTCGTTCTGTCCAACTTTATCTAGTATTCCACTTGTACCTGAGGTGGTCAGAATTTTAATTAGTGCTGTTTGTTTCTTTGGTTTGGTTAACAGTTATAGGCTGTAATTTTATTCTCCATGTTTTCTTTAGGATTTCATGATTTATGTTTTAATGCTTAGGGTTAAGTCAAATAGGTCCTTAATCGTCAATTGCTTAGGGAGGTAGCGGTACCAAAAATTCAAAAATAGTAGTCTTTCTAGGTGTAAGGTTATTCTACGATATTAAGTACAAGCATAACACTAGGTCTATTTTTTTTATTTTCACAGGTTGGTGTAACCCTAGGATTTTCAGTCATCTTAATGAAAGTGTAATACTAGTCTGAGTTGGCCGGAATTTTCCACTCATTTTGTCCAACTTTGTCTAGTATTCCTCTTGTATTTGAGATGGCCTGTATTTGAACTAATGCTGATTGTTTCCGTTGTTTGTTTAACAGTTATAGGCTGTAATTTTATTCTCAATGTTTTCATTAGGATTTCATGATTTATGTTTTAATGCTTAGGGTTAAGTCGAATAGGTCCTTAATCTTCATTTGCTTAGGGAGGTAGCGGTACCATATTTCAATGTTTAGAATATAATCAGGCGTGGTCAATCTTTTATCTACTAGCAGTTGCTCCATTCCATAGTCTGATTCTAAAATAGTAGTCTTTCTAGGTGTAAGGTTATTCTATGATATTAAGTACAAGGGTAATACTAGGTCTATTTTTTTATTTGCGTAGTGATGTGGTCCGTATTTCAAATAGTGCTTTTTTTTTTTTTTTTGTTAGGTTAACATATATAGGCTGTAATTTTATTCTCCATGTTTTCATTAGGATTTCATGATTTATGTTTTAATGCTTAGGGTTAAGTCGAATAGGTCCTTAATCTTCAATTGCTTAGGGAGGTAGCGGTACCATATTTCAATGTTTAGAATATAGTCAGGGGTGGTCAGTCTTTTATCTAATAGCAGTTGTTCCTTTCCATGGTCAGATTCAAAAATAGTAGTCTTTCTAGGTGTAAGGTTATTCTACGATATTAAGTACAAGAGTAAACTAGGTCTATTTTTTTCATTTTCGCAGGTTGGGGTAACCCTAGGATTTTTAGTCATCTTAAATACAGGGGTAATACTAGTCTGAGTTGGCCGGAATTTACCACTCGTTCTGTCCAACTTTATCTAGTATTCCACTTGTATTTGAGATGGCCTGTATTTGAACTAATGCGGATTGTTTCCGTTGTTTGTTTAACAGTTATAGGCTGTAATTTTATTCTCAATGTTTTCATTAGGATTTCATGATTTATGTTTTAATGCTTAGGGTTAAGTCGAATAGGTCCTTAATCTTCATTTGCTTAGGGAGGTAGCGGTACCATATTTCAATGTTTAGAATATAGTCAGGCGTGGTCAATCTTTTATCTACTAGCAGTTGCTCCATTCCATATTCTGATTCTAAAATTGTAGTCTTTCTAGGTGTAGGGTTATTCTATGATATTAAGTACAAGGGTAATACTAGGCCGAGTTGGACAGAACGTACCTCCAAATCTGTCAACTTTGTCTAGTATTCCTCTTGTACCTGAGGTGGTCAGAATTTTAATTAGTGCTGTTTGTTTCTTTGGTTTGGTTAACAGTTATAGGCTGTAATTTTATTCTCCATGTTTTCTTTAGGATTTCATGATTTATGTTTTAATGCTTAGGGTTAAGTCGAATAGGTCCTTAATCTTCATTTGCTTAGGGAGGTAGCGGTACCATATTTCAATGTTTAGAATATAGTCAGGCGTGGTCAATCTTTTATCTACTAGCAGTTGTTGCTTTCCATGGTCAGATTCAAAAATAGTAGTCTTTCTAGGTGTAAGGTTATTCTACGATATTAAGTACAAGGGTAACACTAGGTCTATTTTTTTTTATTTTCACAGGTTGGTGTAACCCTAGGATTTTCAGTCATCTTAATGAAAGTGTAATACTAGTCTGAGATGGCTGGAAATTACCTCTCATTCTGTCCAACTTTGTCTAGTATTCCTCTTGTATTTGAGATGGCCTGTATTTGAACTAATGCTGATTGTTTCCGTTGTTTGTTTAACAGTTATAGGCTGTAATTTTATTCTCAATGTTTTCATTAGGATTTCATGATTTGTGTTTTAATGCTATGGGGTAAGTCGAATAGGTCCTTAAACTTCATTTGCTTAGGGAGGTAGCGGTATCATATTTCAATGTTTAGAATATAGTCAGGCCTGTTCAGTCTTTTTTCTATTACAATTTGTTCCTTTCCATAGCCTAATTCTAAAATAGTAGTCTTTCTAGGTGTAGGGTTATTCTATGATATTAAGTAAAAGGGTAACACTAGGTCTATTTTTTTCATTTTCGCAGGTTGGGATAACCCTAGGATTTTCAGTAATCTTAATGCAAGGGTAATACTAGGCCGAGTTGGACAGAACGTACCTCCAAATCTGTCAACTTTGTCTAGTATTCCTCTTGTACCTGAGGTGATCAGAATTTTAATTAGTGCTGTTTGTTTCTTTGGTTTGGTTAACAGTTATAGGCTGTAATTTTATTCTCCATGTTTTCTTTAGGATTTCATGATTTATGTTTTAATGCTTAGGGTTAAGTCGAATAGGTCCTTAATCTTCATTTGCTTAGGAAGGTAGCGGTACCATATTTCAATGTTTAGAATATAGTCAGGCGTGGTCAGTCTTTTATCTAATAGCAGTTGTTCCTTTCCATGGTCAGATTCAAAAATAGTAGTCTTTCTAGGTGTAAGATTATTCTACGATATTAAGTACAAGGGTAACACTAGGTCTATTTTTTTTATTTTCGCAGGTTGGGGTAACCCTAGGATTTTTAGTCATCTTAAATACAGGGGTAATACTAGTCTGAGTTGGCCGGAATTTACCTCTCATTTTGTCCAACTTTCTCTAGTATTCCTCTTGTATTTGAGATGGGCTGTATTTGAACTAATGCTGTTTGTTTCCGTTGTTTGTTTAACAGTTATATGCTGTAATTTTATTCTCCATGTTTTCATTAGGATTTCATGATTTATGTTTTAATGCTATGGGGTAAGTCGAATAGGTCCTTAAACTTCATTTGCTTAGGGAGGTAGCGGTATCATATTTCAATGTTTAGAATATAGTCAGGCCTGTTCAGTCTTTTTTCTATTACAATTTGTTCCTTTCCATAGCCTAATTCTAAAATAGTAGTCTTTCTAGGTGTAGGGTTATTCTATGATATTAAGTAAAAGGGTAACACTAGGTCTATTTTTTTTATTTTCGCAGGTTGGTGTAACACTAGGATTTTTAGTCATCTTAAATATAGGGGTAATACTAGTCTGAGTTGGCCGGAATTTACTTCTCATTCTGTCCAACTTTGTCTAGTATTCCTCTTGTACCTGAGGTGGTCAGTATTTTAATTAGTGCTGTTTGTTTCTTTGGTTTGGTTAACAGTTATAGGCTGTAATTTTATTCTCCATGTTTTCATTAGGATTTCATGATTTATGTTTTAATGCTTAGTGTTAAGTCGAATAGGTCCTTAATCTTCAATTGCTTAGGAAGGTAGCGGTACCATATTTCAATGTTTAGAATATAGTACGGCGTGGTCAATCTTTTATCTACTAGCAGTTGCTCCATTCCATAGTCTGATTCTAAAATAGTAGTCTTTCTAGGTGTAAGGTTATTCTATGATATTAAGGACAAGGGTAATACTAGGTCTATTTTTTTTTTTGCGTAGTGATGTGGTCCGTATTTCAAATAGTGCTTTTTTTTTTTTTTTGTTAGTTTAACATATATAGGCTGTAATTTTATTCTCCATGTTTTCATTAGGATTTCATGATTTATGTTTTAATGCTTAGGGTTAAGTCGAATAGGTCCTTAATCTTCAATTGCTTAGGGAGGTAGCGGTACCATATTTCAATGTTTAGAATATAGTCAGGCGTGGTCAGTCTTTTATCTAATAGCAGTTGTTCCTTTCCATGGTCAGATTCAAAAATAGTAGTCTTTCTAGGTGTAAGGTTATTCTATGATATTAAGTACAAGGGTAACACTAGGTCTATTTTTTTCATTTTCGCAGGTTGGGATAACCCTAGGATTTTCAGTCATCTTAATGCAAGGGTAATACTAGGCCGAGTTGGACAGAACGTACCTCCAAATCTGTCAACTTTGTCTAGTATTCCTCTTGTACCTGAGGTGATCAGAATTTTAATCAGTGCTGTTTGTTTCTTTGGTTTGGTTAACAGTTATAGGCTGTAATTTTATTCTCCATATTTTCTTTAGGATTTCATGATTTATGTTTTAATGTTTAGGGTTAAGTCGAATAGGTCCTTAATCTTCATTTGCTTAGGAAGGTAGCGGTACCATATTTCAATGTTTAGAATATAGTCAGGCGTGGTCAGTCTTTTATCTAATAGCAGTTGTTCCTTTCCATGGTCAGATTCAAAAATAGTAGTCTTTCTAGGTGTAAGATTATTCTACGATATTAAGTACAAGGGTAACACTAGGTCTATTTTTTTTATTTTCGCAGGTTGGGGTAACCCTAGGATTTTTAGTCATCTTAAATACAGGGGTAATACTAGTCTGAGTTGGCCGGAATTTACCACTCATTCTGTCCAACTTTCTCTAGTATTCCACTTGTATTTGAGATGGCCTGTATTTGAACTAATGCGGATTGTTTCCGTTGTTTGTTTAAGAGTTATAGGCTGTAATTTTATTCTCAATGTTTTCATTAGGATTTCATGATTTATGTTTTAATGCTTAGGGTTAAGTCGAATAGGTCCTTAATCTTCATTTGCTGAGGGAGGTAGCGGTACCATATTTCAATGCATAGAATATAGTCAGGCGTGGTCAATCTTTTATCTACTAGCAGTTGCTCCATTCCATAGTCTGATTCTAAAATAGTAGTCTTTCTAGGTGTAAGGTTATTCTATGATATTAAGTACAAGGGTAATAATAGGTCTATTTTTTTATTTGCGTAGTGATGTGGTCCGTATTTCAAATAGTGCTTATTTTTTTTTTTGTTAGGTTAACATATATAGGCTGTAATTTTATTCTCCATGTTTTCATTAGGATTTCATGATTTATGTTTTAATTCTTAGGGTTAAGTCGAATAGGTCCTTAATCTTCATATGCTTAGGGAGGTAGCGGTACCATATTTCAATGTTTAGAATATAGTCAGGCGTGGTCAGTCTTTTATCTAATAGCAGTTCTTCCTTTCCATAGTCTGATTCTAAAATTGTAGTTTTTCTAGGTGTAAGGTTATTCTATGATATTAAGTACAAGGGTAACACTAGGTCTATTTTTTTTATTTTCGCAGGTAGGGGTAACCCTAGGATTTTTAGTCATCTTAAATACAGGGGTAATACTAGTCTGAGTTGGCCGGAATTTACCTCTCATTTTGTCCAACGTTCTCTAGTATTCCTCTTGTATTTGAGATGGGCTGTATTTGAACTAATGCTGTTTGTTTCCGTTGTTTGTTTAACAGTTATAGGCTGTAATTTTATTCTCCATGTTTTCATTAGGATTTCATGATTTATGTTTTAATGCTATGGGGTAAGTCGAATAGGTCCTTAAACTTCATTTGCTTAGGGAGGTAGCGGTATCATATTTCAATGTTTAGAATATAGTCAGGCCTGTTCAGTCTTTTTTCTATTACAATTTGTTCCTTTCCATAGCCTAATTCTAAAATAGTAGTCTTTCTAGGTGTAGGGTTATTCTATGATATTAAGTAAAAGGGTAACACTAGGTCTATTTTTTTTATTTTCGCAGGTTGGTGTAACACTAGGATTTTTAGTCATCTTAAATACAGGGGTAATGCTAGTCTGAGTTGGCCGGAATTTACCTCTCATTCTGTCCAACTTTGTCTAGTATTCCTCTTGTACCTGAGGTGGTCAGTATTTTAATTAGTGCTGTTTGTTTCTTTGGTTTGGTTAACAGTTATAGGCTGTAATTTTATTCTCCATGTTTTCATTAGGATTTCATGATTTATGTTTTAATGCTTAGTGTTAAGTCAAATAGGTCCTTAATCTTCATTTGCTGAGGGAGGTAGCGGTACCATATTTCAATGCATAGAATATAGTCAGGCGTGGTCAATCTTTTATCTACTAGCAGTTGCTCCATTCCATAGTCTGATTCTAAAATAATAGTCTTTCTAGGTGTAAGGTTATTCTATGATATTAAGTACAAGGGTAATAATAGGTCTATTTTTTTATTTGCGTAGTGATGTGGTCCGTATTTCAAATAGTGCTTATTTTTTTTTTTGTTAGGTTAACATATATAGGCTGTAATTTTATTCTCCATGTTTTCATTAGGATTTCATGATTTATGTTTTAATTCTTAGGGTTAAGTCGAATAGGTCCTTAATCTTCATAAGCTTAGGGAGGTAGCGGTACCATATTTCAATGTTTAGAATATAGTCAGGCGTGGTCAGTCTTTTATCTAATAGCAGTTCTTCCTTTCCATAGTCTGATTCTAAAATTGTAGTTTTTCTAGGTGTAAGGTTATTCTATGATATTAAGTACAAGGGTAACACTAGGTCTATTTTTTTTATTTTCGCAGGTTGGGGTAACCCTAGGATTTTTAGTCATCTTAAATACAGGGGTAATACTAGTCTGAGTTGGCCGGAATTTACCTCTCATTTTGTCCAACTTTCTCTAGTATTCCTCTTGTATTTGAGATGGGCTGTATTTGAACTAATGCTGTTTGTTTCCGTTGTTTGTTTAACAGTTATAGGCTGTAATTTTATTCTCCATGTTTTCATTAGGATTTCATGATTTATGTTTTAATGCTATGGGGTAAGTCGAATAGGTCCTTAAACTTCAATTGCTTAAAAAGGTAGCGGTACCATATTTCAATGTTTAGAATATAGTCAGGCGTGGTCAATCTTTTATCTACTAGCAGTTGCTTCATTTTCGCAGGTTGTTGTAATACTAGGATTTTTAGTCATCTTAAATACAGGGGTAAAGCTAGTCTGAGTTGGCCGGAATTTACCTCTCATTCTGACCAACTTTGTCTAGTATTCCTCTTGTATTTGAGATGGGCTGTATTTGAACTAATGCTGTTTGTTTCTTTGGTTTGGTTAACAGTTATAGGCTGTAATTTTATTCTCCATGTTTTCATTAGGATTTCATGATTTATGTTTTAATGCTTAGGGTTAAGTCGAATAGGTCCTTAATCTTCAATTGCTTAGGAAGGTAGCGGTACCATATTTCAATGTTTAGAATATAGTCAGGCGTGGTCAATCTTTTATCTACTAGCAGTTGCTCCATTCCATATTCTGATTCTAAAATTGTAGTCTTTCTAGGTTTAGGGTTATTTTATGATATTAAGTACAAGGGTAATACTAGGCCGAGTTGGACAGAACGTACCTCCAATTCTGTCAACTTTGTCTAGTATTCCTCTTGTACCTGAGGTGGTCAGTATTTTAATTAGTGCTGTTTGTTTCTTTGGTTTGTTTAACAGTTGTAGGCTGTAATTTTATTCTCCATGTTTTCATTAGGATTTCATGATTTATGTTTTAATGCATAGGGTTAAGTCGAATAGGTCCTTAATCTTCATTTGCTTAGGGAGGTAGCGGTACCATATTTCAATGTTTAGAATATAGTTAGGCCAGTTCAGTCTTTTTTCTATTACAATTTGTTCCTTTCCATAGTCTGATTCTAAAATAGTAGTCTTTCTAGGTGTAAGGTTATTCTACGATATTAAGTACAAGGGTAAACTAGGTCTATTTTTTTTCATTTTTGCTGTTTAGGATAACCCTAGGATTTTCAGTCATCATAATGAAAGGGTAATACTAGGCCGAGTTGGACAGAACGTACCTCCAAATCTGTCAACTTTGTCTAGTATTCCTCTTGTACCTGAGGTGGTCAGTATTTTAATTAGTGCTGTTTGTTTCTTTGGTTTGGTTAACAGTTATAGGCTGTAATTTTATTCTCCATGTTTTCATTAGGATTTCATGATTTATGTTTTAATGCTTAGGGTTAAGTCGAATAGGTCCTTAATCTTCATTTGCTTAGAGAGGTAGCGGTACCATATTTCAATGTTTAGAATATAGTCAGGCGTGGTCAATCTTTTATCTACTAGCAGTTGCTCCATTCCATAGTCTGATTCTAAAATAGTAGTCTTTCTAGGTGTAAGGTTATTCTATGATATTAAGTACAAGGGTAAACTAGGTCTACTTTTTTTCATTTTCGCAGGTTGGTATAATACTAGGATTTTTAGTCATCTTAAATACAGGGGTAATGCTAGTCTGAGTTGGCCGGAATTTACCTCTCATTCTTTCCAACTTTGTCTAGTATTCCTCTTGTATTTGAGATGGGCTGTATTTGAACTAATGCTGTTTGTTTGTTGGGTTTGGTTAACAGTTATAGGCTGTAATTTTATTCTCCATGTTTTCATTAGGATTTCATGATTTATGTTTTAATGCTTAGGGTGAAGTCGAATAGGTCCTTAATCTTCAATTGCTTAGGAAGGTAGCGGTACCATATTTCAATGTTTAGAATATAGTACAGCGTGGTCAATCTTTTATCTACTAGCAGTTGCTCCATTCCATATTCTGATTCTAAAATTGTAGTCTTTCTAGGTGTAGGGTTATTCTATGATATTAAGTACAAGGGTAATACTAGGTCTATTTTTTTATTTGCGTAGTGGTGTGGTCCGTATTTCAAATAGTGGTTTTTTTTTTTGTTAGGTTAACATATATAGGCTGTAATTTTATTCTCCATGTTTTCATTAGGATTTCATGATTTATGTTTTAATTCTTAGGGTTAAGTCGAATAGGTCCTTAATCTTCATTTGCTTAGGGAGGTAGCGGTACCATATTTCAATGTTTAGAATATAGTTAGGCCAGTTCAGTCTTTTTTCTATTACAATTTGTTCCTTTCCATAGTCTGATTCTAAAATAGTAGTCTTTCTAGGTGTAAGGTTATTCTACGATATTAAGTACAAGGGTAAACTAGGTCTATTTTTTTTCATTTTTGCTGTTTAGGATAACCCTAGGATTTTCAGTCATCATAATGAAAGGGTAATACTAGGCCGAGTTGGACAGAACGTACCTCCAAATCTGTCAACTTTGTCTAGTATTCCTCTTGTACCTGAGGTGGTCAGTATTTTAATTAGTGCTGTTTGTTTCTTTGGTTTGGTTAACAGTTATAGGCTGTAATTTTATTCTCCATGTTTTCATTAGGATTTCATGATTTATGTTTTAATGCTTAGGGTTAAGTCGAATAGGTCCTTAATCTTCATTTGCTTAGAGAGGTAGCGGTACCATATTTCAATGTTTAGAATATAGTCAGGCGTGGTCAATCTTTTATCTACTAGCAGTTGCTCCATTCCATAGTCTGATTTTAAAATAGTAGTCTTTCTAGGTGTAAGGTTATT
The DNA here is from genome assembly GCA_037127475.1 of Arma custos. NCBI lineage: Eukaryota > Metazoa > Arthropoda > Insecta > Hemiptera > Pentatomidae > Arma > Arma custos. The sequence goes on from JBBAGI010000107.1 coordinate 373,505, forward strand.
CTATGATATTAAGTACAAGGGTAAACTAGGTCTACTTTTTTTCATTTTCGCAGGTTGGTATAATACTAGAATTTTTAGTCATCTTAAATACAGGGGTAATGCTAGTCTGAGTTGGCCGGAATTTACCTCTCATTCTTTCCAACTTTGTCTAGTATTCCTCTTGTATTTGAGATGGGCTGTATTTGAACTAATGCTGTTTGTTTGTTGGGTTTGGTTAACAGTTATAGGCTGTAATTTTATTCTCCATGTTTTCATTAGGATTTCATGATTTATGTTTTAATGCTTAGGGTGAAGTCGAATAGGTCCTTAATCTTCAATTGCTTAGGAAGGTAGCGGTACCATATTTCAATGTTTAGAATATAGTACAGCGTGGTCAATCTTTTATCTACTAGCAGTTGCTCCATTCCATATTCTGATTCTAAAATTGTAGTCTTTCTAGGTGTAGGGTTATTCTATGATATTAAGTACAAGGGTAATACTAGGTCTATTTTTTTATTTGCGTAGTGGTGTGGTCCGTATTTCAAATAGTGGTTTTTTTTTTTGTTAGGTTAACATATATAGGCTGTAATTTTATTCTCCATGTTTTCATTAGGATTTCATGATTTATGTTTTAATTCTTAGGGTTAAGTCGAATAGGTCCTTAATCTTCATTTGCTTAGGGAGGTAGCGGTACCATATTTCAATGTTTAGAATATAGTTAGGCCAGTTCAGTCTTTTTTCTATTACAATTTGTTCCTTTCCATAGTCTGATTCTAAAATAGTAGTCTTTCTAGGTGTAAGGTTATTCTACGATATTAAGTACAAGGGTAAACTAGGTCTATTTTTTTTCATTTTCGCAGGTTGGGATAACCCTAGGATTTTCAGTCATCTTAATGCAAGGGTAATACTAGGCCGAGTTAGACAGAACGTACCTCCAAATCTGTCAATTTTGTCTAGTATTCCTCTTGTACCTGAGGTGGTCAGTATTTTAATTAGTGCTGTTTGTTTCTTTGGTTTGGTTAACAGTTGTAGGCTGTAATTTTATTCTCTATGTTTTCATTAGGATTTCATGATTTATGTTTTAATGCTTAGGGTTAAGTCGAATAGGTCCTTAATCTTCATTTGCTTAGGGAGGTAGCGGTACCATATTTCAATGTTTAGAATATAGTCAGGCGTGGTCAGTCTTTTATCTAATAGCAGTTGTTCCTTTCCATGGTCAGATTCAAAAATAGTAGTCTTTCTAGGTGTAAGATTATTCTACGATATTAAGTACAAGGGTAACACTAGGTCTATTTTTTTTATTTTCACAGGTAGGGTTAGGGGTAACCCTAGGATTTTTAGTCATCTTAAATACAGGGGTAATACTAGTCTGAGTTGGCCGGAATTTACCACTCATTCTGTCCAACTTTCTCTAGTATTCCACTTGTATTTGAGATGGCCTGTATTTGAATTAATGCGGATTGTTTCTTGGGTTTGGTTAACAGTTATAGGCTGTAATTTTATTCTCCATGTTTTCATTAGGATTTCATGATTTATGTTTTAATGCTTAGTGTTAAGTCAAATAGGTCCTTAATCTTCATTTGCTGAGGGAGGTAGCGGTACCATATTTCAATGCATAGAATATAGTCAGGCGTGGTCAATCTTTTATCTACTAGCAGTTGCTCCATTCCATAGTCTGATTCTAAAATAATAGTCTTTCTAGGTGTAAGGTTATTCTATGATATTAAGTACAAGGGTAATAATAGGTCTATTTTTTTATTTGCGTAGTGATGTGGTCCGTATTTCAAATAGTGCTTATTTTTTTTTTTGTTAGGTTAACATATATAGGCTGTAATTTTATTCTCCATGTTTTCATTAGGATTTCATGATTTATGTTTTAATTCTTAGGGTTAAGTCGAATAGGTCCTTAATCTTCATAAGCTTAGGGAGGTAGCGGTACCATATTTCAATGTTTAGAATATAGTCAGGCGTGGTCAGTCTTTTATCTAATAGCAGTTCTTCCTTTCCATAGTCTGATTCTAAAATTGTAGTTTTTCTAGGTGTAAGGTTATTCTATGATATTAAGTACAAGGGTAACACTAGGTCTATTTTTTTTATTTTCGCAGGTTGGGGTAACCCTAGGATTTTTAGTCATCTTAAATACAGGGGTAATACTAGTCTGAGTTGGCCGGAATTTACCTCTCATTTTGTCCAACTTTCTCTAGTATTCCTCTTGTATTTGAGATGGGCTGTATTTGAACTAATGCTGTTTGTTTCCGTTGTTTGTTTAACAGTTATAGGCTGTAATTTTATTCTCCATGTTTTCATTAGGATTTCATGATTTATGTTTTAATGCTATGGGGTAAGTCGAATAGGTCCTTAAACTTCAATTGCTTAAAAAGGTAGCGGTACCATATTTCAATGTTTAGAATATAGTCAGGCGTGGTCAATCTTTTATCTACTAGCAGTTGCTTCATTTTCGCAGGTTGTTGTAATACTAGGATTTTTAGTCATCTTAAATACAGGGGTAAAGCTAGTCTGAGTTGGCCGGAATTTACCTCTCATTCTGACCAACTTTGTCTAGTATTCCTCTTGTATTTGAGATGGGCTGTATTTGAACTAATGCTGTTTGTTTCTTTGGTTTGGTTAACAGTTATAGGCTGTAATTTTATTCTCCATGTTTTCATTAGGATTTCATGATTTATGTTTTAATGCTTAGGGTTAAGTCGAATAGGTCCTTAATCTTCAATTGCTTAGGAAGGTAGCGGTACCATATTTCAATGTTTAGAATATAGTCAGGCGTGGTCAATCTTTTATCTACTAGCAGTTGCTCCATTCCATATTCTGATTCTAAAATTGTAGTCTTTCTAGGTTTAGGGTTATTTTATGATATTAAGTACAAGGGTAATACTAGGCCGAGTTGGACAGAACGTACCTCCAATTCTGTCAACTTTGTCTAGTATTCCTCTTGTACCTGAGGTGGTCAGTATTTTAATTAGTGCTGTTTGTTTCTTTGGTTTGGTTAACAGTTGTAGGCTGTAATTTTATTCTCCATGTTTTCATTAGGATTTCATGATTTATGTTTTAATGCATAGGGTTAAGTCGAATAGGTCCTTAATCTTCATTTGCTTAGGGAGGTAGCGGTACCATATTTCAATGTTTAGAATATAGTTAGGCCAGTTCAGTCTTTTTTCTATTACAATTTGTTCCTTTCCATAGTCTGATTCTAAAATAGTAGTCTTTCTAGGTGTAAGGTTATTCTACGATATTAAGTACAAGGGTAAACTAGGTCTATTTTTTTTCATTTTTGCTGTTTAGGATAACCCTAGGATTTTCAGTCATCATAATGAAAGGGTAATACTAGGCCGAGTTGGACAGAACGTACCTCCAAATCTGTCAACTTTGTCTAGTATTCCTCTTGTACCTGAGGTGGTCAGTATTTTAATTAGTGCTGTTTGTTTCTTTGGTTTGGTTAACAGTTATAGGCTGTAATTTTATTCTCCATGTTTTCATTAGGATTTCATGATTTATGTTTTAATGCTTAGGGTTAAGTCGAATAGGTCCTTAATCTTCATTTGCTTAGAGAGGTAGCGGTACCATATTTCAATGTTTAGAATATAGTCAGGCGTGGTCAATCTTTTATCTACTAGCAGTTGCTCCATTCCATAGTCTGATTTTAAAATAGTAGTCTTTCTAGGTGTAAGGTTATTCTATGATATTAAGTACAAGGGTAAACTAGGTCTACTTTTTTTCATTTTCGCAGGTTGGTATAATACTAGGATTTTTAGTCATCTTAAATACAGGGGTAATGCTAGTCTGAGTTGGCCGGAATTTACCTCTCATTCTTTCCAACTTTGTCTAGTATTCCTCTTGTATTTGAGATGGGCTGTATTTGAACTAATGCTGTTTGTTTGTTGGGTTTGGTTAACAGTTATAGGCTGTAATTTTATTCTCCATGTTTTCATTAGGATTTCATGATTTATGTTTTAATGCTTAGGGTGAAGTCGAATAGGTCCTTAATCTTCAATTGCTTAGGAAGGTAGCGGTACCATATTTCAATGTTTAGAATATAGTACAGCGTGGTCAATCTTTTATCTACTAGCAGTTGCTCCATTCCATATTCTGATTCTAAAATTGTAGTCTTTCTAGGTGTAGGGTTATTCTATGATATTAAGTACAAGGGTAATACTAGGTCTATTTTTTTATTTGCGTAGTGGTGTGGTCCGTATTTCAAATAGTGGTTTTTTTTTTTTGTTAGGTTAACATATATAGGCTGTAATTTTACTCTCCATGTTTTCATTAGGATTTCATGATTTATGTTTTAATTCTTAGGGTTAAGTCGAATAGGTCCTTAATCTTCATTTGCTTAGGGAGGTAGCGGTACCATATTTCAATGTTTAGAATATAGTTAGGCCAGTTCAGTCTTTTTTCTATTACAATTTGTTCCTTTCCATAGTCTGATTCTAAAATAGTAGTCTTTCTAGGTGTAAGGTTATTCTACGATATTAAGTACAAGGGTAAACTAGGTCTATTTTTTTTCATTTTCGCAGGTTGGGATAACCCTAGGATTTTCAGTCATCTTAATGCAAGGGTAATACTAGGCCGAGTTAGACAGAACGTACCTCCAAATCTGTCAATTTTGTCTAGTATTCCTCTTGTACCTGAGGTGGTCAGTATTTTAATTAGTGCTGTTTGTTTCTTTGGTTTGGTTAACAGTTGTAGGCTGTAATTTTATTCTCCATGTTTTCATTAGGATTTCATGATTTATGTTTTAATGCTTAGGGTTAAGTCGAATAGGTCCTTAATCTTCAATTGCTTAGGAAGGTAGTGGTACAATATTTCAATATTTAGAATATAGTCAGGCCTGTTCAGTCTTTTTTCTATTATAATTTGTTCCTTTCCATAGTCTGATTCTAAAATAGTAGTCTTTCTAGGTGTAAGGTTATTCTATGATATTAAGTACAAGGGTAACACTAGGTCTATTTTTTTTATTTTCACAGGTTGGGGTAACCCTAGGATTTTCAGTCATCTTAATGCAAGGGTAATACTAGGCCGAGTTGGACAGAACGTACCTCCAATTCTGTCAACTTTGTCTAGTATTCCTCTTGTACCTGAGGTGGTCAGTATTTTAATTAGTGCTGTTTTTTCTTTGGTTTGGTTAACAGTTGTAGGCTGTAATTTTATTCTCCATGTTTTCATTAGGATTTCATGATTTATGTTTTAATGCATAGGGTTAAGTCGAATAGGTCCTTAATCTTCATTTGCTTAGGGAGGTAGCGGTACCATATTTCAATGTTTAGAATATAGTTAGGCCAGTTCAGTCTTTTTTCTATTACAATTTGTTCCTTTCCATAGTCTGATTCTAAAATAGTAGTCTTTCTAGGTGTAAGGTTATTCTACGATATTAAGTACAAGGGTAAACTAGGTCTATTTTTTTTCATTTTTGCTGTTTAGGATAACCCTAGGATTTTCAGTCATCATAATGAAAGGGTAATACTAGGCCGAGTTGGACAGAACGTACCTCCAAATCTGTCAACTTTGTCTAGTATTCCTCTTGTACCTGAGGTGGTCAGTATTTTAATTAGTGCTGTTTGTTTCTTTGGTTTGGTTAACAGTTATAGGCTGTAATTTTATTCTCCATGTTTTCATTAGGATTTCATGATTTATGTTTTAATGCTTAGGGTTAAGTCGAATAGGTCCTTAATCTTCATTTGCTTAGAGAGGTAGCGGTACCATATTTCAATGTTTAGAATATAGTCATGCGTGGTCAATCTTTTATCTACTAGCAGTTGCTCCATTCCATAGTCTGATTTTAAAATAGTAGTCTTTCTAGGTGTAAGGTTATTCTATGATATTAAGTACAAGGGTAAACTAGGTCTACTTTTTTTCATTTTCGCAGGTTGGTATAATACTAGGATTTTTAGTCATCTTAAATACAGGGGTAATGCTAGTCTGAGTTGGCCGGAACTTACCTCTCATTCTTTCCAACTTTGTCTAGTATTCCTCTTGTATTTGAGATGGGCTGTATTTGAACTAATGCTGTTTGTTTGTTGGGTTTGGTTAACAGTTATAGGCTGTAATTTTATTCTCCATGTTTTCATTAGGATTTCATGATTTATGTTTTAATGCTTAGGGTGAAGTCGAATAGGTCCTTAATCTTCAATTGCTTAGGAAGGTAGCGGTACCATATTTCAATGTTTAGAATATAGTACAGCGTGGTCAATCTTTTATCTACTAGCAGTTGCTCCATTCCATATTCTGATTCTAAAATTGTAGTCTTTCTAGGTGTAGGGTTATTCTATGATATTAAGTACAAGGGTAATACTAGGTCTATTTTTTTATTTGCGTAGTGGTGTGGTCCGTATTTCAAATAGTGGTTTTTTTTTTTGTTAGGTTAACATATATAGGCTGTAATTTTATTCTCCATGTTTTCATTAGGATTTCATGATTTATGTTTTAATTCTTAGGGTTAAGTCGAATAGGTCCTTAATCTTCATTTGCTTAGGGAGGTAGCGGTACCATATTTCAATGTTTAGAATATAGTTAGGCCAGTTCAGTCTTTTTTCTATTACAATTTGTTCCTTTCCATAGTCTGATTCTAAAATAGTAGTCTTTCTAGGTGTAAGGTTATTCTACGATATTAAGTACAAGGGTAAACTAGGTCTATTTTTTTTCATTTTCGCAGGTTGGGATAACCCTAGGATTTTCAGTCATCTTAATGCAAGGGTAATACTAGGCCGAGTTAGACAGAACGTACCTCCAAATCTGTCAATTTTGTCTAGTATTCCTCTTGTACCTGAGGTGGTCAGTATTTTAATTAGTGCTGTTTGTTTCTTTGGTTTGGTTAACAGTTGTAGGCTGTAATTTTATTCTCCATGTTTTCATTAGGATTTCATGATTTATGTTTTAATGCTTAGGGTTAAGTCGAATAGGTCCTTAATCTTCAATTGCTTAGGAAGGTAGTGGTACAATATTTCAATATTTAGAATATAGTCAGGCCTGTTCAGTCTTTTTTCTATTATAATTTGTTCCTTTCCATAGTCTGATTCTAAAATAGTAGTCTTTCTAGGTGTAAGGTTATTCTATGATATTAAGTACAAGGGTAACACTAGGTCTATTTTTTTTATTTTCACAGGTTGGGGTAACCCTAGGATTTTCAGTCATCTTAATGCAAGGGTAATACTAGGCCGAGTTGGACAGAACGTACCTCCAATTCTGTCAACTTTGTCTAGTATTCCTCTTGTACCTGAGGTGGTCAGTATTTTAATTAGTGCTGTTTTTTCTTTGGTTTGGTTAACAGTTGTAGGCTGTAATTTTATTCTCCATGTTTTCATTAGGATTTCATGATTTATGTTTTAATGCTTAGGGTTAAGTCGAATAGGTCCTTAATCTTCATTTGCTTAGGAAGGTAGCGGTACCATATTTGAATGTTTAGAATATAGTCAGGCGTGGTCAGTCTTTTATCTAATAGCAGTTGTTCCTTTCCATGGTCAGATTCAAAAATAGTAGTCTTTCTAGGTGTAAAGTTATTCTATGATATTAAGTACAAGGGTAACACTAGGTCTATTTTTTTCATTTTCGCAGGTTGGGATAACCCTAGGATTTTCAGTCATCTTAATGCAAGGGTAATACTAGGCCGAGTTGGACAGAACGTACCTCCAATTCTGTCAACTTTGTCTAGTATTCCTCTTGTACCTGAGGTGGTCAGTATTTTAATTAGTGCTGTTTGTTTCTTTGGTTTGGTTAACAGTTGTAGGCTGTAATTTTATTCTCTATGTTTTCATTAGGATTTCATGATTTATGTTTTAATGCTTAGGGTTAAGTCGAATAGGTCCTTAATCTTCATTTGCTTAGGGAGGTAGCGGTACCATATTTCAATGTTTAGAATATAGTCAGGCGTGGTCAGTCTTTTATCTAATAGCAGTTGTTCCTTTCCATGGTCAGATTCAAAAATAGTAGTCTTTCTAGGTGTAAGATTATTCTACGATATTAAGTACAAGGGTAACACTAGGTCTATTTTTTTTATTTTCACAGGTAGGGTTAGGGGTAACCCTAGGATTTTTAGTCATCTTAAATACAGGGGTAATACTAGTCTGAGTTGGCCGGAATTTACCACTCATTCTGTCCAACTTTCTCTAGTATTCCACTTGTATTTGAGATGGCCTGTATTTGAATTAATGCGGATTGTTTCTTGGGTTTGGTTAACAGTTATAGGCTGTAATTTTATTCTCCATGTTTTCATTAGGATTTCATGATTTATGTTTTAATGCTTAGTGTTAAGTCAAATAGTTCCTTAATCTTCATTTGCTGAGGGAGGTAGCGGTACCATATTTCAATGCATAGAATATAGTCAGGCGTGGTCAATCTTTTATCTACTAGCAGTTGCTCCATTCCATAGTCTGATTCTAAAATAATAGTCTTTCTAGGTGTAAGGTTATTCTATGATATTAAGTACAAGGGTAATAATAGGTCTATTTTTTTATTTGCGTAGTGATGTGGTCCGTATTTCAAATAGTGCTTATTTTTTTTTTTGTTAGGTTAACATATATAGGCTGTAATTTTATTCTCCATGTTTTCATTAGGATTTCATGATTTATGTTTTAATTCTTAGGGTTAAGTCGAATAGGTCCTTAATCTTCATAAGCTTAGGGAGGTAGCGGTACCATATTTCAATGTTTAGAATATAGTCAGGCGTGGTCAGTCTTTTGTCTAATAGCAGTTCTTCCTTTCCATAGTCTGATTCTAAAATTGTAGTTTTTCTAGGTGTAAGGTTATTCTATGATATTAAGTACAAGGGTAACACTAGGTCTATTTTTTTTATTTTCGCAGGTTGGGGTAACCCTAGGATTTTTAGTCATCTTAAATACAGGGGTAATACTAGTCTGAGTTGGCCGGAATTTACCTCTCATTTTGTCCAACTTTCTCTAGTATTCCTCTTGTATTTGAGATGGGCTGTATTTGAACTAATGCTGTTTGTTTCCGTTGTTTGTTTAACAGTTATAGGCTGTAATTTTATTCTCCATGTTTTCATTAGGATTTCATGATTTATGTTTTAATGCTATGGGGTAAGTCGAATAGGTCCTTAAACTTCAATTGCTTAAAAAGGTAGCGGTACCATATTTCAATGTTTAGAATATAGTCAGGCGTGGTCAATCTTTTATCTACTAGCAGTTGCTTCATTTTCGCAGGTTGTTGTAATACTAGGATTTTTAGTCATCTTAAATACAGGGGTAAAGCTAGTCTGAGTTGGCCGGAATTTACCTCTCATTCTGACCAACTTTGTCTAGTATTCCTCTTGTATTTGAGATGGGCTGTATTTGAACTAATGCTGTTTGTTTCTTTGGTTTGGTTAACAGTTATAGGCTGTAATTTTATTCTCCATGTTTTCATTAGGATTTCATGATTTATGTTTTAATGCTTAGGGTTAAGTCGAATAGGTCCTTAATCTTCAATTGCTTAGGAAGGTAGCGGTACCATATTTCAATGTTTAGAATATAGTCAGGCGTGGTCAATCTTTTATCTACTAGCAGTTGCTCCATTCCATATTCTGATTCTAAAATTGTAGTCTTTCTAGGTTTAGGGTTATTCTATGATATTAAGTACAAGGGTAATACTAGGTCTATTTTTTTATTCGCGTAGTGGTGTGGTCCCTATTTCAAATAGTGGTTTTTTTTTTTGTTAGGTTAACATATATAGGCTGTAATTTTATTCTCCATGTTTTCATTAGGATTTCATGATTTATGTTTTAATTCTTAGGGTTAAGTCGAATAGGTCCTTAATCTTCATTTGCTTAGGGAGGTAGCGGTACCATATTTCAATGTTTAGAATATAGTTAGGCCAGTTCAGTCTTTTTTCTATTACAATTTGTTCCTTTCCATAGTCTGATTCTAAAATAGTAGTCTTTCTAGGTGTAAGGTTATTCTACGATATTAAGTACAAGGGTAAACTAGGTCTATTTTTTTTCATTTTCGCAGGTTGGGATAACCCTAGGATTTTCAGTCATCTTAATGCAAGGGTAATACTAGGCCGAGTTAGACAGAACGTACCTCCAAATCTGTCAATTTTGTCTAGTATTCCTCTTGTACCTGAGGTGGTCAGTATTTTAACTAGTGCTGTTTGTTTCTTTGGTTTGGTTAACAGTTATAGGCTGTAATTTTATTCTCCATGTTTTCATTAGGATTTCATGATTTATGTTTTAATGCTTAGGGTTAAGTCGAATAGGTCCTTAATCTTCAATTGCTTAGGAAGGTAGTGGTACAATATTTCAATATTTAGAATATAGTCAGGCCTGTTCAGTCTTTTTTCTATTATAATTTGTTCCTTTCCATAGTCTGATTCTAAAATAGTAGTCTTTCTAGGTGTAAGGTTATTCTATGATATTAAGTACAAGGGTAACACTAGGTCTATTTTTTTATTTTCACAGGTTGGGGTAACCCTAGGATTTTTAGTCATCTTAAATACAGGGGTAATACTAGTCTGAGTTGGACAGAACGTACCTCCAATTCTGTCAACTTTGTCTAGTATTCCTCTTGTACCTGAGGTGGTCAGTATTTTAATTAGTGCTGTTTGTTTCTTTGGTTTGGTTAACAGTTGTAGGCTGTAATTTTATTCTCCATGTTTTCATTAGGATTTCATGATTTATGTTTTAATGCTTAGGGTTAAGTCGAATAGGTCCTTATTCTTCATTTGCTTAGGGAGGTAGCGGTACCATATTTCAATGTTTAGAATATAGTCAGGCGTGGTCAGTCTTTTATCTAATAGCAGTTGTTCCTTTCCATGGTCAGATTCAAAAATAGTAGTCTTTCTAGGTGTAAGGTTATTCTACGATATTAAGTACAAGGGTAAACTAGGTCTATTTTTTTTCATTTTCACAGGTTGGGATAACCCTAGGATTTTCAGTCATCTTAATGCAAGGGTAATACTAGGCCGAGTTGGACAGAACGTACCTCCAATTTTGTCAACTTTGTCTAGTATTCCTCTTGTACCTGAGGTGATCAGTATTTTAATTAGTGCTGTTTGTTTCTTTGGTTTGGTTAACAGTTGTAGGCTGTAATTTTATTCTCCATGTTTTCATTAGGATTTCATGATTTATCTTTTAATGCTTAGGGTTAAGTCGAATAGGTCCTTAATCTTCATTTGCTTAGGGAGGTAGCGGTACCATATTTCAATGTTTAGAATATAGTCAGGCGTGGTCAGTCTTTTATCTAATAGCAGTTGTTCCTTTCCATGGTCAGATTCAAAAATAGTAGTCTTTCTAGGTGTAAAGTTATTCTATGATATTAAGTACAAGGGTAACACTAGGTCTATTTTTTTCATTTTCGCAGGTTGGGATAACCCTAGGATTTTCAGTCCTCTTAATGCAAGGGTAATACTAGGCCGAGTTGGACAGAACGTACCTCCAAATCTGCCAACTTTGTCTAGTATTCCTCTTGTACCTGAGGTGGTCAGAATTTTAATTAGTGCTGTTTGTTTCTTTGGTTTGGTTAACAGTTATAGGCTGTAATTTTATTCTCCATGTTTTCTTTAGGATTTCATGATTTATGTTTTAATGCTTAGGGTTAAGTCGAATAAGTCCTTAATCTTTATTTGCTTAGGGAGGTAGCGGTACCATATTTCAATGTTTAGAATATAGTCAGGCGTGGTCAGTCTTTTATCTAATAGCAGTTGTTCCTTTCCATAGTCTGATTCTAAAATAGTAGTCTTTCTAGGTGTAAGGTTATTCTATGATATTAGGTACAAGGGTAAACTAGGTCTACTTTCTTTCATTTTCGCAGGTTGGTGTAATACTAGGATTTTTAGTCATCTTAAATACCGGGGTAATGCTAGTCTGAGTTGGCCGGAATTTACCTCTCATTCTGTCCAACTTTGTCTAGTATTCCTCTTGTATTTGAGATGGGCTGTATTTGAACTAATGCTGTTTGTTTCTTGGGTTTGGTTAACAGTTATAGGCTGTAATTTTATTCTCCATGTTTTCATTAGGATTTCATGATTTATGTTTTAATGCTTAGGGTTGTCGAATAGGTCCTTAATCTTCAATTGCTTAGGAAGGTAGCGGTACCATATTTCAATGTTTAGAATATAGTCAGGCATGGTCAGTCTTTTATCTAATAGCAGTTGTTCCTTTCCAAGGTCAGATTCAAAAATAGTAGTCTTTCTAGGTGTAAGGTTATTCTATGATATTAAGTACAAGGGTAATACTAGGTCTATTTTTTTATTTGCGTAGTGATGTGGTCCATATTTCAAATAGTGTTTTTTTTCTTTTGTTAGGTTAAACTATATAGGCTGTAATTTTATTCTCCATGTTTTCATTAGAAATTCATGATTTATGTTTTAATGCTTAGGGTTAAGTCGAATAGGTTCTTAATCTTCATTTGCTTAGGGAGGTAGCGGTACCATATTTCAATGTTTAGAATATAGTCAGGCGTGGTCAATCTTTTATCTACTAGCAGTTGCTCCATTCCATAGTCTGATTCTAAAATTGTAGTCTTTCTAGGTGTAAGGTTATTCTATGATATTAAGTACAAGGGTAATACTAGGTCTATTTTTTTATTTGCGTAGTGATGTGGTCCGTATTTCAAATAGTATTTTTTTTTTTGTTAGGTTAACATATATAGGCTGTAATTTTATTCTCCATGTTTTCATTAGGATTTCATGATTTATGTTTCAATTCTTAGGGTTAAGTCGAATAGGTCCTTAATCTTCATTTGCTTAGGGAGGTAGCGGTACCATATTTCAATGTTTAGAATATAGTTAGGCCAGTTCAGTCTTTTTTCTATTACAATTTGTTCCTTTCCATAGTCTGATTCTAAAATAGTAGTCTTTCTAGGTGTAAGGTTATTCTACGATATTAAGTACAAGGGTAAACTAGGTCTATTTTTTTTCATTTTCGCAGGTTGGGATAACCCTAAGATTTTCAGTCATCTTAATGCAAGGGTAATACTCGGCCGAGTTGGACAGAACGTACCTCCAAATCTGTCAACTTTGTCTAGTATTGCTCTTGTACCTGAGGTGATCAGAATTTTAATTAGTGCTGTTTGTTTCTTTGGTTTGGTTAACAGTTATAGGCTGTACTTTTATTCTCCATGTTTTCTTTAGGATTTCATGATTTATGTTTTAATGCTTAGGGTTAAGTCGAATAGGTCCTTAATCTTCATTTTCTTAGGGAGGTAGCGGTACCATATTTCAATGTTTAGAATATAGTCAGGCGTGGTCAGTCTTTTATCTAATAGCAGTTGTTCTTTTCCATGGTCAGATTCAAAAATAGTAGTCTTTCTAGGTGTAAGGTTATTCTACGATATTAAGTACAAGGGTAAACTAGGTCTATTTTTTTTCATTTTCACAGGTTGGGATAACCCTAGGATTTTCAGTCATCTTAATGCAAGGGTAATACTAGGCCGAGTTGGACAGAACGTACCTCCAAATCTGCCAACTTTGTCTAGTATTCCTCTTGTACCTGAGGTGGTCAGAATTTTAATTAGTGCTGTTTGTTTCTTTGGTTTGGTTAACAGTTATAGGCTGTAATTTTATTCTCCATGTTTTCTTTAGGATTTCATGATTTATGTTTTAATGCTTAGGGTTAAGTCGAATAAGTCCTTAATCTTTATTTGCTTAGGGAGGTAGCGGTACCATATTTCAATGTTTAGAATATAGTCAGGCGTGGTCAGTCTTTTATCTAATAGCAGTTGTTCCTTTCCATAGTCTGATTCTAAAATAGTAGTCTTTCTAGGTGTAAGGTTATTCTATGATATTAGGTACAAGGGTAAACTAGGTCTACTTTCTTTCATTTTCGCAGGTTGGTGTAATACTAGGATTTTTAGTCATCTTAAATACCGGGGTAATGCTAGTCTGAGTTGGCCGGAATTTACCTCTCATTCTGTCCAACTTTGTCTAGTATTCCTCTTGTATTTGAGATGGGCTGTATTTGAACTAATGCTGTTTGTTTCTTGGGTTTGGTTAACAGTTATAGGCTGTAATTTTATTCTCCATGTTTTCATTAGGATTTCATGATTTATGTTTTAATGCTTAGGGTTGTCGAATAGGTCCTTAATCTTCAATTGCTTAGGAAGGTAGCGGTACCATATTTCAATGTTTAGAATATAGTCAGGCATGGTCAGTCTTTTATCTAATAGCAGTTGTTCCTTTCCAAGGTCAGATTCAAAAATAGTAGTCTTTCTAGGTGTAAGGTTATTCTATGATATTAAGTACAAGGGTAATACTAGGTCTATTTTTTTATTTGCGTAGTGATGTGGTCCATATTTCAAATAGTGTTTTTTTTCTTTTGTTAGGTTAAACTATATAGGCTGTAATTTTATTCTCCATGTTTTCATTAGAAATTCATGATTTATGTTTTAATGCTTAGGGTTAAGTCGAATAGGTTCTTAATCTTCATTTGCTTAGGGAGGTAGCGGTACCATATTTCAATGTTTAGAATATAGTCAGGCGTGGTCAATCTTTTATCTACTAGCAGTTGCTCCATTCCATAGTCTGATTCTAAAATTGTAGTCTTTCTAGGTGTAAGGTTATTCTATGATATTAAGTACAAGGGTAATACTAGGTCTATTTTTTTATTTGCGTAGTGATGTGGTCCGTATTTCAAATAGTATTTTTTTTTTTGTTAGGTTAACATATATAGGCTGTAATTTTATTCTCCATCTTTTCATTAGGATTTCATGATTTATGTTTCAATTCTTAGGGTTAAGTCGAATAGGTCCTTAATCTTCATTTGCTTAGGGAGGTAGCGGTACCATATTTCAATGTTTAGAATATAGTTAGGCCAGTTCAGTCTTTTTTCTATTACAATTTGTTCCTTTCCATAGTCTGATTCTAAAATAGTAGTCTTTCTAGGTGTAAGGTTATTCTACGATATTAAGTACAAGGGTAAACTAGGTCTATTTTTTTTCATTTTCGCAGGTTGGGATAACCCTAAGATTTTCAGTCATCTTAATGCAAGGGTAATACTCGGCCGAGTTGGACAGAACGTACCTCCAAATCTGTCAACTTTGTCTAGTATTGCTCTTGTACCTGAGGTGATCAGAATTTTAATTAGTGCTGTTTGTTTCTTTGGTTTGGTTAACAGTTATAGGCTGTACTTTTATTCTCCATGTTTTCTTTAGGATTTCATGATTTATGTTTTAATGCTTAGGGTTAAGTCGAATAGGTCCTTAATCTTCATTTTCTTAGGGAGGTAGCGGTACCATATTTCAATGTTTAGAATATAGTCAGGCGTGGTCAGTCTTTTATCTAATAGCAGTTGTTCTTTTCCATGGTCAGATTCAAAAATAGTAGTCTTTCTAGGTGTAAGGTTATTCTACGATATTAAGTACAAGGGTAAACTAGGTCTATTTTTTTTCATTTTCACAGGTTGGGATAACCCTAGGATTTTCAGTCATCTTAATGCAAGGGTAATACTAGGCCGAGTTGGACAGAACGTACCTCCAAATCTGCCAACTTTGTCTAGTATTCCTCTTGTACCTGAGGTGGTCAGAATTTTAATTAGTGCTGTTTGTTTCTTTGGTTTGGTTAACAGTTATAGGCTGTAATTTTATTCTCCATGTTTTCTTTAGGATTTCATGATTTATGTTTTAATGCTTAGGGTTAAGTCGAATAAGTCCTTAATCTTTATTTGCTTAGGGAGGTAGCGGTACCATATTTCAATGTTTAGAATATAGTCAGGCGTGGTCAGTCTTTTATCTAATAGCAGTTGTTCCTTTCCATAGTCTGATTCTAAAATAGTAGTCTTTCTAGGTGTAAGGTTATTCTATGATATTAGGTACAAGGGTAAACTAGGTCTACTTTCTTTCATTTTCGCAGGTTGGTGTAATACTAGGATTTTTAGTCATCTTAAATACCGGGGTAATGCTAGTCTGAGTTGGCCGGAATTTACCTCTCATTCTGTCCAACTTTGTCTAGTATTCCTCTTGTATTTGAGATGGGCTGTATTTGAACTAATGCTGTTTGTTTCTTGGGTTTGGTTAACAGTTATAGGCTGTAATTTTATTCTCCATGTTTTCATTAGGATTTCATGATTTATGTTTTAATGCTTAGGGTTGTCGAATAGGTCCTTAATCTTCAATTGCTTAGGAAGGTAGCGGTACCATATTTCAATGTTTAGAATATAGTCAGGCATGGTCAGTCTTTTATCTAATAGCAGTTGTTCCTTTCCAAGGTCAGATTCAAAAATAGTAGTCTTTCTAGGTGTAAGGTTATTCTATGATATTAAGTACAAGGGTAATACTAGGTCTATTTTTTTATTTGCGTAGTGATGTGGTCCATATTTCAAATAGTGTTTTTTTTCTTTTGTTAGGTTAAACTATATAGGCTGTAATTTTATTCTCCATGTTTTCATTAGAAATTCATGATTTATGTTTTAATGCTTAGGGTTAAGTCGAATAGGTTCTTAATCTTCATTTGCTTAGGGAGGTAGCGGTACCATATTTCAATGTTTAGAATATAGTCAGGCGTGGTCAATCTTTTATCTACTAGCAGTTGCTCCATTCCATAGTCTGATTCTAAAATTGTAGTCTTTCTAGGTGTAAGGTTATTCTATGATATTAAGTACAAGGGTAATACTAGGTCTATTTTTTTATTTGCGTAGTGATGTGGTCCGTATTTCAAATAGTATTTTTTTTTTTGTTAGGTTAACATATATAGGCTGTAATTTTATTCTCCATCTTTTCATTAGGATTTCATGATTTATGTTTCAATTCTTAGGGTTAAGTCGAATAGGTCCTTAATCTTCATTTGCTTAGGGAGGTAGCGGTACCATATTTCAATGTTTAGAATATAGTTAGGCCAGTTCAGTCTTTTTTCTATTACAATTTGTTCCTTTCCATAGTCTGATTCTAAAATAGTAGTCTTTCTAGGTGTAAGGTTATTCTACGATATTAAGTACAAGGGTAAACTAGGTCTATTTTTTTTCATTTTCGCAGGTTGGGATAACCCTAAGATTTTCAGTCATCTTAATGCAAGGGTAATACTCGGCCGAGTTGGACAGAACGTACCTCCAAATCTGTCAACTTTGTCTAGTATTGCTCTTGTACCTGAGGTGATCAGAATTTTAATTAGTGCT
Source organism: Arma custos (assembly GCA_037127475.1). Taxonomy (NCBI): domain Eukaryota; kingdom Metazoa; phylum Arthropoda; class Insecta; order Hemiptera; family Pentatomidae; genus Arma; species Arma custos. The sequence continues at coordinate 390,531 of JBBAGI010000107.1, forward strand.
GTTTGTTTCTTTGGTTTGGTTAACAGTTATAGGCTGTACTTTTATTCTCCATGTTTTCTTTAGGATTTCATGATTTATGTTTTAATGCTTAGGGTTAAGTCGAATAGGTCCTTAATCTTCATTTTCTTAGGGAGGTAGCGGTACCATATTTCAATGTTTAGAATATAGTCAGGCGTGGTCAGTCTTTTATCTAATAGCAGTTGTTCTTTTCCATGGTCAGATTCAAAAATAGTAGTCTTTCTAGGTGTAAGGTTATTCTACGATATTAAGTACAAGGGTAAACTAGGTCTATTTTTTTTCATTTTCACAGGTTGGGATAACCCTAGGATTTTCAGTCATCTTAATGCAAGGGTAATACTAGGCCGAGTTGGACAGAACGTACCTCCAATTCTGTCAACTTTGTCTAGTATTCCTCTTGTACCTGAGGTGGTCAGTATTTTAATTAGTGCTGTTTGTTTCTTTGGTTTGGTTAACAGTTGTAGGCTGTAATTTTATTCTCTATGTTTTCATTAGGATTTCATGATTTATGTTTTAATGCTTAGGGTTAAGTCGAATAGGTCCTTAATCTTCATTTGCTTAGGAAGGTAGCGGTACCATATTTCAATGTTTAGAATATAGTCAGGCGTGGTCAGTCTTTTATCTAATAGCAGTTGTTCCTTTCCATGGTCAGATTCAAAAATAGTAGTCTTTCTAGGTGTAAAGTTATTCTATGATATTAAGTACAAGGGTAACACTAGGTCTATTTTTTTCATTTTCGCAGGTTGGGATAACCCTAGGATTTTCAGTCCTCTTAATGCAAGGGTAATACTAGGCCGAGTTGGACAGAACGTACCTCCAAATCTGTCAACTTTGTCTAGTATTCCTCTTGTACCTGAGGTGGTCAGAATTTTAATTAGTGCTGTTTGTTTCTTTGGTTTGGTTAACAGTTATAGGCTGTAATTTTATTCTCCATGTTTTCTTTAGGATTTCATGATTTATGTTTTAATGCTTAGGGTTAAGTCGAATAGGTCCTTAATCTTCATTTGCTTAGGGAGGTAGCGGTACCATATTTCAATGTTTAGAATATAGTCAGGCGTGGTCAGTCTTTTATCTAATAGCAGTTGTTCCTTTCCATAGTCTGATTCTAAAATAGTAGTCTTTCTAGGTGTAAGGTTATTCTATGATATTAGGTACAAGGGTAACACTAGGTCTATTTTTTTTCATTTTTGCTGTTTAGGATAACCCTAGGATTTTCAGTCATCATAATGAAAGGGTAATACTAGGCCGAGTTGGACAGAACGTACCTCCAAATCTGTCAACTTTGTCTAGTATTCCTCTTGTACCTGAGGTGGTCAGTATTTTAATTAGTGCTGTTTGTTTCTTTGGTTTGGTTAACAGTTGTAGGCTGTAATTTTATTCTCCATGTTTTCATTAGGATTTCATGATTTATGTTTTAATGCTTAGGGTTAAGTCGAATAGGTCCTTAATCTTCATTTGCTTAGGGAGGTAGCGGTACCATATTTCAATGTTTAGAATATAGTCAGGCGTGGTCAGTCTTTTATCTAATAGCAGTTGTTCCTTTCCATAGTCTGATTCTAAAATAGTAGTCTTTCTAGGTGTAAGGTTATTCTATGATATTAGGTACAAGGGTAAACTAGGTCTATTTTTTTTCATTTTCACAGGTTGGGATAACCCTAGGATTTTCAGTCATCTTAATGCAAGGGTAATACTAGGCCGAGTTGGACAGAACGTACCTCCAATTCTGTCAACTTTGTCTAGTATTCCTCTTGTACCTGAGGTACAATTTAGTGTAATTTTATTCTCCATGTTTTCTATTTATCTATATATGTTTTCTGTTATCTAGGTCAATTTTTATTTTCGAAGGGAGGTGGTAACTCTAGGATTTTCAGTCATCTTAATACAAGGGTAATACTAGTCCCAGTTGGCCAGAAATTAACTCTCATTCTGTCCAACTTTGTCTAGTATTCCTCCTGTATTTGAAATGGTCAGTATTTCAAATAGTGCTTTTTTTTTTCTGGATAACATATATAGGCCTTAATTTTTGTTTCCATCTTTTAATTAGGATTTCATATTTTATCTTTTAATAATTAGGGTTAAGTCGAATAGGCACTTAATCTTCATTTGCTAGGGGAGGTGGCGGTACCATCTTCCAATTTTTAGAAAATACAAAGGCCTGGTCAATCTTTTTTCTATTAGCAGCTGCTCTCTTCAATAGTCCGATTCTAAAATAATATTCATTGTAATCCTTAGAGTCAAGTCGAATAGGCCCTTATTCTTCAGTTGCGTAGGGAGGTAGCGGTATCATTTCTAATTGGTTTAGAATATATTCAGGCCGTCTCCCTTTTATTTCTATTAGAAGTTGCTCTATTCCATAGTCTTATTCTAAAATAGTAGTCATTCTAGATGTTAGGATCTTCTACGATATTAAGTACAAGGGTAATATTAGGTCTTTTTTTTTTTTTTCTAAGGGATGTGGTAATCCTAGGATTTTCAGGCATCTTAATACAAGGGTAATACTAGGCCGAGTTGGACAGAACGTACCTCCAATTCTGTCAACTTTGTCTAGTATTCCTCTTGTACCTGAGGTGGTCAGTATTTTAATTAGTGCTGTTTGTTTCTTTGGTTTGGTTAACAGTTGTAGGCTGTAATTTTATTCTCTATGTTTTCATTAGGATTTCATGATTTATGTTTTAATGCTTAGGGTTAAGTCGAATAGGTCCTTAATCTTCATTTGCTTAGGAAGGTAGCGGTACCATATTTCAATGTTTAGAATATAGTCAGGCGTGGTCAGTCTTTTATCTAATAGCAGTTGTTCCTTTCCATGGTCAGATTCAAAAATAGTAGTCTTTCTAGGTGTAAAGTTATTCTATGATATTAAGTACAAGGGTAACACTAGGTCTATTTTTTTCATTTTCGCAGGTTGGGATAACCCTAGGATTTTCAGTCCTCTTAATGCAAGGGTAATACTAGGCCGAGTTGGACAGAACGTACCTCCAAATCTGTCAACTTTGTCTAGTATTCCTCTTGTACCTGAGGTGGTCAGAATTTTAATTAGTGCTGTTTGTTTCTTTGGTTTGGTTAACAGTTATAGGCTGTAATTTTATTCTCCATGTTTTCTTTAGGATTTCATGATTTATGTTTTAATGCTTAGGGTTAAGTCGAATAGGTCCTTAATCTTCATTTGCTTAGGGAGGTAGCGGTACCATATTTCAATGTTTAGAATATAGTCAGGCGTGGTCAGTCTTTTATCTAATAGCAGTTGTTCCTTTCCATAGTCTGATTCTAAAATAGTAGTCTTTCTAGGTGTAAGGTTATTCTATGATATTAGGTACAAGGGTAACACTAGGTCTATTTTTTTTCATTTTTGCTGTTTAGGATAACCCTAGGATTTTCAGTCATCATAATGAAAGGGTAATACTAGGCCGAGTTGGACAGAACGTACCTCCAAATCTGTCAACTTTGTCTAGTATTCCTCTTGTACCTGAGGTGGTCAGTATTTTAATTAGTGCTGTTTGTTTCTTTGGTTTGGTTAACAGTTGTAGGCTGTAATTTTATTCTCCATGTTTTCATTAGGATTTCATGATTTATGTTTTAATGCTTAGGGTTAAGTCGAATAGGTCCTTAATCTTCATTTGCTTAGGGAGGTAGCGGTACCATATTTCAATGTTTAGAATATAGTCAGGCGTGGTCAGTCTTTTATCTAATAGCAGTTGTTCCTTTCCATAGTCTGATTCTAAAATAGTAGTCTTTCTAGGTGTAAGGTTATTCTATGATATTAGGTACAAGGGTAAACTAGGTCTATTTTTTTTCATTTTCACAGGTTGGGATAACCCTAGGATTTTCAGTCATCTTAATGCAAGGGTAATACTAGGCCGAGTTGGACAGAACGTACCTCCAATTCTGTCAACTTTGTCTAGTATTCCTCTTGTACCTGAGGTACAATTTAGTGTAATTTTATTCTCCATGTTTTCTATTTATCTATATATGTTTTCTGTTATCTAGGTCAATTTTTATTTTCGAAGGGAGGTGGTAACTCTAGGATTTTCAGTCATCTTAATACAAGGGTAATACTAGTCCCAGTTGGCCAGAAATTAACTCTCATTCTGTCCAACTTTGTCTAGTATTCCTCCTGTATTTGAAATGGTCAGTATTTCAAATAGTGCTTTTTTTTTTCTGGATAACATATATAGGCCTTAATTTTTGTTTCCATCTTTTAATTAGGATTTCATATTTTATCTTTTAATAATTAGGGTTAAGTCGAATAGGCACTTAATCTTCATTTGCTAGGGGAGGTGGCGGTACCATCTTCCAATTTTTAGAAAATACAAAGGCCTGGTCAATCTTTTTTCTATTAGCAGCTGCTCTCTTCAATAGTCCGATTCTAAAATAATATTCATTGTAATCCTTAGAGTCAAGTCGAATAGGCCCTTATTCTTCAGTTGCGTAGGGAGGTAGCGGTATCATTTCTAATTGGTTTAGAATATATTCAGGCCGTCTCCCTTTTATTTCTATTAGAAGTTGCTCTATTCCATAGTCTTATTCTAAAATAGTAGTCATTCTAGATGTTAGGATCTTCTACGATATTAAGTACAAGGGTAATATTAGGTCTTTTTTTTTTTTTTCTAAGGGATGTGGTAATCCTAGGATTTTCAGGCATCTTAATACAAGGGTAATACTAGTCTTAGTTGGCCGGTTATTACCTCTCATTCTGTCCAACTTTGTCTAGTATTCTTCTTGTATCTGAGATGGTCAGTATTGCAAGTAGTGCTGTTATACTCAGGCCGGCTCCCTCTTTTTTCTATTAGAAGTTACTCTATTCCATAGTCTTATTCTAAAATAGTAGTCATTGTAATCCTTAGAGTAAAGTCGAATAGGCCCTTATTCTTCAGTTGCGTATGGAGGTAGCGGTATAATTTCTAATTGGTTTAGAATATATTCAGGCCGGGTCCCTCTTTTTTCCATTAGAAGTTCCTCTATTCCATAGTCTTATTCTAAAATAGTAGTAATTCTAGGTGTTAGGATTTTCTACAATATTAAGTACAAGGGTAACGCTAGGTCTATTTTTTTTTTTTTTCAGAGGGATGTGGTAACCCTAGGATTTTCAGTCATCTTAATACAAGGGTAATACTAGTCTTAGTTGGCCGGTTATTACCTCTCATTCTGTCCAACTTTGTCTAGTATTCTTCTTGTATCTGAGATGGTCAGTATTGCAAATAGTGCTGTTTGTTTCTTTGGTTTGGTTAACATATATAGGCTATATTATTATTATCTATTTCTCCATTAGTTTTAGTGTTTCTATATTGTAATCCTTAAAGTCAAGTCGAATAGGCCCTTATTTTTCAATTGCGTAGGCAGGTAGCGGTACCATTCCTAATTTTTTAGAATATATTCAGGCCGGGTCTAGTATTCCTCTGGTATCTGAGATGGTCAGTACTTCAAATAGTGTTTTTTTTTTTTGGATAACATATGTAGGTGTTAATTTTAGTCTCCATCTTTTAATTAGAATTTCATATTTTATCGTTTAATCCTTAGGGTACGCAATTGAAAAATAAGGGCCTATTCGACTTGACTTTAAGGATTACAATATAAAAACACTAAAACTAATGGAGAAATAGATAATAATAATATAGCATATATATGTTAACCAATCCAAAGAAACAAACAGCACTACTTGCAATACTGATGACTCTTTTTTCTATTATCAGGTGCTCTATTCCATAGTCTGGTTATATAATAGTAGTCATTCTAGGTGTAAGGATTTTGAACGATATTAAGTACAAGGGTAATATTAGGTCTATTTTTTTTATTTTCGAAGGGATGCGGTAACTCTAGGATTTTCAGGCATCTTAATACAAGGGTAATACTAGTCTTAGTTGGCCGGTTATTACCTCTCATTCTGTCCAACTTTGTCTAGTATTCTTCTTGTATCTGAGATGGTCAGTATTGCAAGTAGTGCTGTTTGTTTCTTTGGTTTGGTTAACATATATAGGCTATATTATTATTATCTATTTTTCCATTAGTTTTAGTGTTGTTATATTGTAATCCTTAAAGTCAAGTCGAATAGGCCCTTATTTTTCAATTGCGTAGGCAGGTAGCGGTACCATTCCTAATTTTTTAGAATATATTCAGGCCGGGTCTAGTATTCCTCTGGTATCTGAGATGGTCAGTATTTCAAATAGTGTTTTTTTTTTTTTGGATATCATATGTAGGTGTTAATTTTAGTCTCCATCTTTTAATTAGAATTTCATATTTTATCGTTTAATCCTTAGGTTTAAGTGGAATAGGCACTTAATCTTCATTTGCTAGGGGAGGTGGCGGTACCATATTCCGATTTTAGAATATAGAAAGGGCTGATCACTCTTTTTTCTATTATCAGGTGCTCTATTCCATAGTCTGGTTATAAAATAGTAGTCATTCTAGGTGTAAGGATTTTGAACGATATTAAGTACAAGGGTAATATTAGGTCTATTTTTTTTATTTTAGAAGGGATGTGGTAACCCTAGGATTTTCAGTCATCTTAATACAAGGGTAATACTAGTCTTAGTTGGCCGGTTATTACCTCTCATTCTGTCCAACTTTGTCTAGTATTCTTCCTGTATCTGAGATGGTCAGTATTGCAAGTAGTGCTGTTATACTCAGGCCGGCTCCCTCTTTTTTCTATTAGAAGTTACTCTATTCCATAGTCTTATTCTAAAATAGTAGTCATTGTAATCCTTAGAGTAAAGTCGAATAGGCCCTTATTCTTCAGTTGCGTATGGAGGTAGCGGTATCATTTCTAATTGGTTTAGAATATATTCAGGCCGGGTCCCTCTTTTTTCCATTAGAAGTTCCTCTATTCCATAGTCTTATTCTAAAATAGTAGTAATTCTACGTGTTAGGATTTTCTACAATATTAAGTACAAGGGTAACGCTAGGTCTATTTTTTTTTTTTTTCAGAGGGATGTGGTAACCCTAGGATTTTCAGTCATCTTAATACAAGGGTAATACTAGTCTTAGTTGGCCGGTTATTACCTCTCATTCTGTCCAACTTTGTCTAGTATTCTTCTTGTATCTGAGATGGTCAGTATTGCAAGTAGTGCTGTTTGTTTCTTTGGTTTGGTTAACATATATAGGCTATATTATTATTATCTATTTCTCCATTAGTTTTAGTGTTTCTATATTGTAATCCTTAAAGTCAAGTCGAATAGGCCCTTATTTTTCAATTGCGTAGGCAGGTAGCGGTACCATTCCTAATTTTTTAGAATATATTCAGGCCGGGTCTAGTATTCCTCTGGTATCTGAGATGGTCAGTACTTCAAATAGTGTTTTTTTTTTTTGGATAACATATGTAGGTGTTAATTTTAGTCTCCATCTTTTAATTAGAATTTCATATTTTATCGTTTAATCCTTAGGGTACGCAATTGAAAAATAAGGGCCTATTCGACTTGACTTTAAGGATTACAATATAAAAACACTAAAACTAATGGAGAAATAGATAATAATAATATAGCATATATATGTTAACCAATCCAAAGAAACAAACAGCACTACTTGCAATACTGATGACTCTTTTTTCTATTATCAGGTGCTCTATTCCATAGTCTGGTTATATAATAGTAGTCATTCTAGGTGTAAGGATTTTGAACGATATTAAGTACAAGGGTAATATTAGGTCTATTTTTTTTATTTTCGAAGGGATGTGGTAACTCTAGGATTTTCAGGCATCTTAATACAAGGGTAATACTAGTCTTAGTTGGCCGGTTATTACCTCTCATTCTGTCCAACTTTGTCTAGTATTCTTCTTGTATCTGAGATGGTCAGTATTGCAAGTAGTGCTGTTTGTTTCTTTGGTTTGGTTAACATATATAGGCTATATTATTATTATCTATTTTTCCATTAGTTTTAGTGTTGTTATATTGTAATCCTTAAAGTCAAGTCGAATAGGCCCTTATTTTTCAATTGCGTAGGCAGGTAGCGGTACCATTCCTAATTTTTTAGAATATATTCAGGCCGGGTCTAGTATTCCTCTGGTATCTGAGATGGTCAGTATTTCAAATAGTGTTTTTTTTTTTTTGGATATCATATGTAGGTGTTAATTTTAGTCTCCATCTTTTAATTAGAATTTCATATTTTATCGTTTAATCCTTAGGTTTAAGTGGAATAGGCACTTAATCTTCATTTGCTAGGGGAGGTGGCGGTACCATATTCCGATTTTAGAATATAGAAAGGGCTGATCACTCTTTTTTCTATTATCAGGTGCTCTATTCCATAGTCTGGTTATAAAATAGTAGTCATTCTAGGTGTAAGGATTTTGAACGATATTAAGTACAAGGGTAATATTAGGTCTATTTTTTTTATTTTAGAAGGGATGTGGTAACCCTAGGATTTTCAGTCATCTTAATACAAGGGTAATACTAGTCTTAGTTGGCCGGTTATTACCTCTCATTCTGTCCAACTTTGTCTAGTATTCTTCCTGTATCTGAGATGGTCAGTATTGCAAGTAGTGCTGTTATACTCAGGCCGGCTCCCTCTTTTTTCTATTAGAAGTTACTCTATTCCATAGTCTTATTCTAAAATAGTAGTCATTGTAATCCTTAGAGTAAAGTCGAATAGGCCCTTATTCTTCAGTTGCGTATGGAGGTAGCGGTATCATTTCTAATTGGTTTAGAATATATTCAGGCCGGGTCCCTCTTTTTTCCATTAGAAGTTCCTCTATTCCATAGTCTTATTCTAAAATAGTAGTAATTCTACGTGTTAGGATTTTCTACAATATTAAGTACAAGGGTAACGCTAGGTCTATTTTTTTTTTTTTTCAGAGGGATGTGGTAACCCTAGGATTTTCAGTCATCTTAATACAAGGGTAATACTAGTCTTAGTTGGCCGGTTATTACCTCTCATTCTGTCCAACTTTGTCTAGTATTCTTCTTGTATCTGAGATGGTCAGTATTGCAAGTAGTGCTGTTTGTTTCTTTGGTTTGGTTAACATATATAGGCTATATTATTATTATCTATTTCTCCATTAGTTTTAGTGTTTCTATATTGTAATCCTTAAAGTCAAGTCGAATAGGCCCTTATTTTTCAATTGCGTAGGCAGGTAGCGGTACCATTCCTAATTTTTTAGAATATATTCAGGCCGGGTCTAGTATTCCTCTGGTATCTGAGATGGTCAGTACTTCAAATAGTGTTTTTTTTTTTTGGATAACATATGTAGGTGTTAATTTTAGTCTCCATCTTTTAATTAGAATTTCATATTTTATCGTTTAATCCTTAGGGTACGCAATTGAAAAATAAGGGCCTATTCGACTTGACTTTAAGGATTACAATATAAAAACACTAAAACTAATGGAGAAATAGATAATAATAATATAGCATATATATGTTAACCAATCCAAAGAAACAAACAGCACTACTTGCAATACTGATGACTCTTTTTTCTATTATCAGGTGCTCTATTCCATAGTCTGGTTATATAATAGTAGTCATTCTAGGTGTAAGGATTTTGAACGATATTAAGTACAAGGGTAATATTAGGTCTATTTTTTTTATTTTCGAAGGGATGTGGTAACTCTAGGATTTTCAGGCATCTTAATACAAGGGTAATACTAGTCTTAGTTGGCCGGTTATTACCTCTCATTCTGTCCAACTTTGTCTAGTATTCTTCTTGTATCTGAGATGGTCAGTATTGCAAGTAGTGCTGTTTGTTTCTTTGGTTTGGTTAACATATATAGGCTATATTATTATTATCTATTTTTCCATTAGTTTTAGTGTTGTTATATTGTAATCCTTAAAGTCAAGTCGAATAGGCCCTTATTTTTCAATTGCGTAGGCAGGTAGCGGTACCATTCCTAATTTTTTAGAATATATTCAGGCCGGGTCTAGTATTCCTCTGGTATCTGAGATGGTCAGTATTTCAAATAGTGTTTTTTTTTTTTTGGATATCATATGTAGGTGTTAATTTTAGTCTCCATCTTTTAATTAGAATTTCATATTTTATCGTTTAATCCTTAGGTTTAAGTGGAATAGGCACTTAATCTTCATTTGCTAGGGGAGGTGGCGGTACCATATTCCGATTTTAGAATATAGAAAGGGCTGATCACTCTTTTTTCTATTATCAGGTGCTCTATTCCATAGTCTGGTTATAAAATAGTAGTCATTCTAGGTGTAAGGATTTTGAACGATATTAAGTACAAGGGTAATATTAGGTCTATTTTTTTTATTTTAGAAGGGATGTGGTAACCCTAGGATTTTCAGTCATCTTAATACAAGGGTAATACTAGTCTTAGTTGGACGGTTATTACCTCTCATTCTGTCCAACTTTGTCTAGTATTCTTCCTGTATCTGAGATGGTCAGTATTGCAAGTAGTGCTGTTATACTCAGGCCGGCTCCCTCTTTTTTCTATTAGAAGTTACTCTATTCCATAGTCTTATTCTAAAATAGTAGTCATTGTAATCCTTAGAGTAAAGTCGAATAGGCCCTTATTCTTCAGTTGCGTATGGAGGTAGCGGTATCATTTCTAATTGGTTTAGAATATATTCAGGCCGGGTCCCTCATTTTTCCATTAGAAGTTCCTCTATTCCATAGTCTTATTCTAAAATAGTAGTAATTCTAGGTGTTAGGATTTTCTACAATATTAAGTACAAGGGTAACGCTAGGTCTATTTTTTTTTTTTTTCAGAGGGATGTTGTAACCCTAGGATTTTCAGTCATCTTAATACAAGGGTAATACTAGTCTTAGTTGGCCGGTTATTACCTCTCATTCTGTCCAACTTTGTCTAGTATTCTTCTTGTATCTGAGATGGTCAGTATTGCAAGTAGTGCTGTTTGTTTCTTTGGTTTGGTTAACATATATAGGCTATATTATTATTATCTATTTCTCCATTAGTTTTAGTGTTTCTATATTGTAATCCTTAAAGTCAAGTCGAATAGGCCCTTATTTTTCAATTGCGTAGGCAGGTAGCGGTACCATTCCTAATTTTTTAGAATATATTCAGGCCGGGTCTAGTATTCCTCTGGTATCTGAGATGGTCAGTACTTCAAATAGTGTTTTTTTTTTTTGGATAACATATGTAGGTGTTAATTTTAGTCTCCATCTTTTAATTAGAATTTCATATTTTATCGTTTAATCCTTAGGGTACGCAATTGAAAAATAAGGGCCTATTCGACTTGACTTTAAGGATTACAATATAAAAACACTAAAACTAATGGAGAAATAGATAATAATAATATAGCATATATATGTTAACCAATCCAAAGAAACAAACAGCACTACTTGCAATACTGATGACTCTTTTTTCTATTATCAGGTGCTCTATTCCATAGTCTGGTTATATAATAGTAGTCATTCTAGGTGTAAGGATTTTGAACGATATTAAGTACAAGGGTAATATTAGGTCTATTTTTTTTATTTTCGAAGGGATGTGGTAACTCTAGGATTTTCAGGCATCTTAATACAAGGGTAATACTAGTCTTAGTTGGCCGGTTATTACCTCTCATTCTGTCCAACTTTGTCTAGTATTCTTCTTGTATCTGAGATGGTCAGTATTGCAAGTAGTGCTGTTTGTTTCTTTGGTTTGGTTAACATATATAGGCTATATTATTATTATCTATTTTTCCATTAGTTTTAGTGTTGTTATATTGTAATCCTTAAAGTCAAGTCGAATAGGCCCTTATTTTTCAATTGCGTAGGCAGGTAGCGGTACCATTCCTAATTTTTTAGAATATATTCAGGCCGGGTCTAGTATTCCTCTGGTATCTGAGATGGTCAGTATTTCAAATAGTGTTTTTTTTTTTTTGGATATCATATGTAGGTGTTAATTTTAGTCTCCATCTTTTAATTAGAATTTCATATTTTATCGTTTAATCCTTAGGTTTAAGTGGAATAGGCACTTAATCTTCATTTGCTAGGGGAGGTGGCGGTACCATATTCCGATTTTAGAATATAGAAAGGGCTGATCACTCTTTTTTCTATTATCAGGTGCTCTATTCCATAGTCTGGTTATAAAATAGTAGTCATTCTAGGTGTAAGGATTTTGAACGATATTAAGTACAAGGGTAATATTAGGTCTATTTTTTTTATTTTAGAAGGGATGTGGTAACCCTAGGATTTTCAGTCATCTTAATACAAGGGTAATACTAGTCTTAGTTGGACGGTTATTACCTCTCATTCTGTCCAACTTTGTCTAGTATTCTTCCTGTATCTGAGATGGTCAGTATTGCAAGTAGTGCTGTTATACTCAGGCCGGCTCCCTCTTTTTTCTATTAGAAGTTACTCTATTCCATAGTCTTATTCTAAAATAGTAGTCATTGTAATCCTTAGAGTAAAGTCGAATAGGCCCTTATTCTTCAGTTGCGTATGGAGGTAGCGGTATCATTTCTAATTGGTTTAGAATATATTCAGGCCGGGTCCCTCATTTTTCCATTAGAAGTTCCTCTATTCCATAGTCTTATTCTAAAATAGTAGTAATTCTAGGTGTTAGGATTTTCTACAATATTAAGTACAAGGGTAACGCTAGGTCTATTTTTTTTTTTTTTCAGAGGGATGTTGTAACCCTAGGATTTTCAGTCATCTTAATACAAGGGTAATACTAGTCTTAGTTGGCCGGTTATTACCTCTCATTCTGTCCAACTTTGTCTAGTATTCTTCTTGTATCTGAGATGGTCAGTATTGCAAGTAGTGCTGTTTGTTTCTTTGGTTTGGTTAACATATATAGGCTATATTATTATTATCTATTTCTCCATTAGTTTTAGTGTTTCTATATTGTAATCCTTAAAGTCAAGTCGAATAGGCCCTTATTTTTCAATTGCGTAGGCAGGTAGCGGTACCATTCCTAATTTTTTAGAATATATTCAGGCCGGGTCTAGTATTCCTCTGGTATCTGAGATGGTCAGTACTTCAAATAGTGTTTTTTTTTTTTGGATAACATATGTAGGTGTTAATTTTAGTCTCCATCTTTTAATTAGAATTTCATATTTTATCGTTTAATCCTTAGGGTACGCAATTGAAAAATAAGGGCCTATTCGACTTGACTTTAAGGATTACAATATAAAAACACTAAAACTAATGGAGAAATAGATAATAATAATATAGCATATATATGTTAACCAATCCAAAGAAACAAACAGCACTACTTGCAATACTGATGACTCTTTTTTCTTTTATCAGGTGCTCTATTCCATAGTCTGGTTATATAATAGTAGTCATTCTAGGTGTAAGGATTTTGAACGATATTAAGTACAAGGGTAATATTAGGTCTATTTTTTTTATTTTCGAAGGGATGTGGTAACTCTAGGATTTTCAGGCATCTTAATACAAGGGTAATACTAGTCTTAGTTGGCCGGTTATTACCTCTCATTCTGTCCAACTTTGTCTAGTATTCTTCTTGTATCTGAGATGGTCAGTATTGCAAGTAGTGCTGTTTGTTTCTTTGGTTTGGTTAACATATATAGGCTATATTATTATTATCTATTTTTCCATTAGTTTTAGTGTTGTTATATTGTAATCCTTAAAGTCAAGTCGAATAGGCCCTTATTTTTCAATTGCGTAGGCAGGTAGCGGTACCATTCCTAATTTTTTAGAATATATTCAGTCCGGGTCTAGTATTCCTCTGGTATCTGAGATGGTCAGTATTTCAAATAGTGTTTTTTTTTTTTGGATATCATATGTAGGTGTTAATTTTAGTCTCCATCTTTTAATTAGAATTTCATATTTTATCGTTTAATCCTTAGGTTTAAGTGGAATAGGCACTTAATCTTCATTTGCTAGGGGAGGTGGCGGTACCATATTCCGATTTTAGAATATAGAAAGGGCTGATCACTCTTTTTTCTATTATCAGGTGCTCTATTCCATAGTCTGGTTATAAAATAGTAGTCATTCTAGGTGTTAGGATTTTGAATGATATTAAGTACAAGGGTAATATTAGGTCTATTTTTATTTTCGAAGGGAGGTGGTAACTCTAGGATTTTCAGTCATCTTAATACAAGGGTAATACTAGTCCCAGTTGGCCAGAAATTAACTCTCATTCTGTCCAACTTTGTCTAGTATTCTTCCTGTATCTGAGATGGTCAGTATTGCAAGTAGTGCTGTTATACTCAGGCCGGCTCCCTCTTTTTTCTATTAGAAGTTACTCTATTCCATAGTCTTATTCTAAAATAGTAGTCATTGTAATCCTTAGAGTAAAGTCGAATAGGCCCTTATTCTTCAGTTGCGTATGGAGGTAGCGGTATCATTTCTAATTGGTTTAGAATATATTCAGGCCGGGTCCCTCTTTTTTCCATTAGAAGTTCCTCTATTCCATAGTCTTATTCTAAAATAGTAGTAATTCTAGGTGTTAGGATTTTCTACAATATTAAGTACAAGGGTAACGCTAGGTCTATTTTTTTTTTTTTCAGAGGGATGTGGTAACCCTAGGATTTTCAGTCATCTTAATACAAGGGTAATACTAGTCTTAGTTGGCCGGTTATTACCTCTCATTCTGTCCAACTTTGTCTAGTATTCTTCTTGTATCTGAGATGGTCAGTATTGCAAGTAGTGCTGTTTGTTTCTTTGGTTTGGTTAACATATATAGGCTATATTATTATTATCTATTTCTCCATTAGTTTTAGTGTTTCTATATTGTAATCCTTAAAGTCAAGTCGAATAGGCCCTTATTTTTCAATTGCGTAGGCAGGTAGCGGTACCATTCCTAATTTTTTAGAATATATTCAGGCCGGGTCTAGTATTCCTCTGGTATCTGAGATGGTCAGTACTTCAAATAGTGTTTTTTTTTTTTGGATAACATATGTAGGTGTTAATTTTAGTCTCCATCTTTTAATTAGAATTTCATATTTTATCCTTAAATCCTTAGGGTTAAGTGGAATAGGCACTTAATCTTCATTTGCTAGGGGAGGTGGCGGTACCATATTCCGATTTTAGAATATAGAAAGGGCTGATCACTCTTTTTTCTATTATCAGGTGCTCTATTCCATAGTCTGGTTATAAAATAGTAGTCATTCTAGGTGTTAGGATTTTGAATGATATTAAGTACAAGGGTAATATTAGGTCTATTTTTATTTTCGAAGGGAGGTGGTAACTCTAGGATTTTCAGTCATCTTAATACAAGGGTAATACTAGTCCCAGTTGGCCAGAAATTAACTCTCATTCTGTCCAACTTTGTCTAGTATTCCTCCTGTATTTGAAATGGTCAGTATTTCAAATAGTGCTTTTTTTTTTCTGGATAACATATATAGGCCTTAATTTTTGTTTCCATCTTTTAATTAGGATTTCATATTTTATCTTTTAACAATTAGGGTTAAGTCGAATAGGCACTTAATCTTCATTTGCTAGGGGAGGTGGCGGTACCATCTTCCAATTTTTAGAAAATACAAAGGCCTGGTCAATCTTTTTTCTATTAGCAGCTGCTCTCTTCAATAGTCCGATTCTAAAATAATATTCATTGTAATCCTTAGAGTCAAGTCGAATAGGCCCTTATTCTTCAGTTGCGTAGGGAGGTAGCGGTATCATTTCTAATTGGTTTAGAATATATTCAGGCCGTCTCCCTTTTATTTCTATTAGAAGTTGCTCTATTCCATAGTCTTATTCTAAAATAGTAGTCATTCTAGATGTTAGGATCTTCTACGATATTAAGTACAAGGGTAATATTAGGTCTTTTTTTTTTTTTTTCTAAGGGATGTGGTAATCCTAGGATTTTCAGGCATCTTAATACAAGGGTAATACTAGTCTTAGTTGGCCGGTTATTACCTCTCATTCTGTCCAACTTTGTCTAGTATTCTTTTTGTATCTGAGATGGTCAGTATTGCAAGTAGTGCTGTTATACTCAGGCCGGCTCCCTCTTTTTTCTATTAGAAGTTACTCTATTCCATAGTCTTATTCTAAAATAGTAGTCATTGTAATCCTTAGAGTAAAGTCGAATAGGCCCTTATTCTTCAGTTGCGTATGGAGGTAGCGGTATCATTTCTAATTGGTTTAGAATATATTCAGGCCGGGTCCCTCTTTTTTCCATTAGAAGTTCCTCTATTCCATAGTCTTATTCTAAAATAGTAGTAATTCTAGGTGTTAGGATTTTCTACAATATTAAGTACAAGGGTAACGCTAGGTCTATTTTTTTTTTTTTCAGAGGGATGTGGTAACCCTAGGATTTTCAGTCATCTTAATACAAGGGTAATACTAGTCTTAGTTGGCCGGTTATTACCTCTCATTCTGTCCAACTTTGTCTAGTATTCTTCTTGTATCTGAGATGGTCAGTATTGCAAGTAGTGCTGTTTGTTTCTTTGGTTTGGTTAACATATATAGGCTATATTATTATTATCTATTTCTCCATTAGTTTTAGTGTTTCTATATTGTAATCCTTAAAGTCAAGTCGAATAGGCCCTTATTTTTCAATTGCGTAGGCAGGTAGCGGTACCATTCCTAATTTTTTAGAATATATTCAGGCCGGGTCTAGTATTCCTCTGGTATCTGAGATGGTCAGTACTTCAAATAGTGTTTTTTTTTTTTGGATAACATATGTAGGTGTTAATTTTAGTCTCCATCTTTTAATTAGAATTTCATATTTTATCGTTAAATCCTTAGGGTTAAGTGGAATAGGCACTTAATCTTCATTTGCTAGGGGAGGTGGCGGTACCATATTCCGATTTTAGAATATAGAAAGGGCTGATCACTCTTTTTTCTATTATCAGGTGCTCTATTCCATAGTCTGGTTATAAAATAGTAGTCATTCTAGGTGTTAGGATTTTGAATGATATTAAGTACAAGGGTAATATTAGGTCTATTTTTATTTTCGAAGGGAGGTGGTAACTCTAGGATTTTCAGTCATCTTAATACAAGGGTAATACTAGTCCCAGTTGGCCAGAAATTAACTCTCATTCTGTCCAACTTTGTCTAGTATTCCTCCTGTATTTGAAATGGTCAGTATTTCAAATAGTGCTTTTTTTTTTCTGGATAACATATATAGGCCTTAATTTTTGTTTCCATCTTTTAATTAGGATTTCATATTTTATCTTTTAACAATTAGGGTTAAGTCGAATAGGCACTTAATCTTCATTTGCTAGGGGAGGTGGCGGTACCATCTTCCAATTTTTAGAAAATACAAAGGCCTGGTCAATCTTTTTTCTATTAGCAGCTGCTCTCTTCAATAGTCCGATTCTAAAATAATATTCATTGTAATCCTTAGAGTCAAGTCGAATAGGCCCTTATTCTTCAGTTGCGTAGGGAGGTAGCGGTATCATTTCTAATTGGTTTAGAATATATTCAGGCCGTCTCCCTTTTATTTCTATTAGAAGTTGCTCTATTCCATAGTCTTATTCTAAAATAGTAGTCATTCTAGATGTTAGGATCTTCTACGATATTAAGTACAAGGGTAATATTAGGTCTTTTTTTTTTTTTTCTAAGGGATGTGGTAATCCTAGGATTTTCAGGCATCTTAATACAAGGGTAATACTAGTCTTAGTTGGCCGGTTATTACCTCTCATTCTGTCCAACTTTGTCTAGTATTCTTCTTGTATCTGAGATGGTCAGTATTGCAAGTAGTGCTGTTATACTCAGGCCGGCTCCCTCTTTTTTCTATTAGAAGTTACTCTATTCCATAGTCTTATTCTAAAATAGTAGTCATTGTAATCCTTAGAGTAAAGTCGAATAGGCCCTTATTCTTCAGTTGCGTATGGAGGTAGCGGTATCATTTCTAATTGGTTTAGAATATATTCAGGCCGGGTCCCTCTTTTTTCCATTAGAAGTTCCTCTATTCCATAGTCTTATTCTAAAATAGTAGTAATTCTAGGTGTTAGGATTTTCTACAATATTAAGTACAAGGGTAACGCTAGGTCTATTTTTTTTTTTTTTCAGAGGGATGTGGTAACCCTAGGATTTTCAGTCATCTTAATACAAGGGTAATACTAGTCTTAGTTGGCCGGTTATTACCTCTCATTCTGTCCAACTTTGTCTAGTATTCTTCTTGTATCTGAGATGGTCAGTATTGCAAGTAGTGCTGTTTGTTTCTTTGGTTTGGTTAACATATATAGGCTATATTATTATTATCTATTTCTCCATTAGTTTTAGTGTTTCTATATTGTAATCCTTAAAGTCAAGTCGAATAGGCCCTTATTTTTCAATTGCGTAGGCAGGTAGCGGTACCATTCCTAATTTTTTAGAATATATTCAGGCCGGGTCTAGTATTCCTCTGGTATCTGAGATGGTCAGTACTTCAAATAGTGTTTTTTTTTTTTGGATAACATATGTAGGTGTTAATTTTAGTCTCCATCTTTTAATTAGAATTTCATATTTTATCGTTTAATCCTTAGGGTACGCAATTGAAAAATAAGGGCCTATTCGACTTGACTTTAAGGATTACAATATAAAAACACTAAAACTAATGGAGAAATAGATAATAATAATATAGCATATATATGTTAACCAATCCAAAGAAACAAACAGCACTACTTGCAATACTGATGACTCTTTTTTCTATTATCAGGTGCTCTATTCCATAGTCTGGTTATATAATAGTAGTCATTCTAGGTGTAAGGATTTTGAACGATATTAAGTACAAGGGTAATATTAGGTCTATTTTTTTTATTTTCGAAGGGATGTGGTAACTCTAGGATTTTCAGGCATCTTAATACAAGGGTAATACTAGTCTTAGTTGGCCGGTTATTACCTCTCATTCTGTCCAACTTTGTCTAGTATTCTTCTTGTATCTGAGATGGTCAGTATTGCAAGTAGTGCTGTTTGTTTCTTTGGTTTGGTTAACATATATAGGCTATATTATTATTATCTATTTTTCCATTAGTTTTAGTGTTGTTATATTGTAATCCTTAAAGTCAAGTCGAATAGGCCCTTATTTTTCAATTGCGTAGGCAGGTAGCGGTACCATTCCTAATTTTTTAGAATATATTCAGGCCGGGTCTAGTATTCCTCTGGTATCTGAGATGGTCAGTATTTCAAATAGTGTTTTTTTTTTTTTGGATATCATATGTAGGTGTTAATTTTAGTCTCCATCTTTTAATTAGAATTTCATATTTTATCGTTTAATCCTTAGGTTTAAGTGGAATAGGCACTTAATCTTCATTTGCTAGGGGAGGTGGCGGTACCATATTCCGATTTTAGAATATAGAAAGGGCTGATCACTCTTTTTTCTATTATCAGGTGCTCTATTCCATAGTCTGGTTATAAAATAGTAGTCATTCTAGGTGTTAGGATTTTGAATGATATTAAGTACAAGGGTAATATTAGGTCTATTTTTATTTTCGAAGGGAGGTGGTAACTCTAGGATTTTCAGTCATCTTAATACAAGGGTAATACTAGTCCCAGTTGGCCAGAAATTAACTCTCATTCTATCCAACTTTGTCTAGTATTCTTCCTGTATCTGAGATGGTCAGTATTGCAAGTAGTGCTGTTATACTCAGGCCGGCTCCCTCTTTTTTCTATTAGAAGTTACTCTATTCCATAGTCTTATTCTAAAATAGTAGTCATTGTAATCCTTAGAGTAAAGTCGAATAGGCCCTTATTCTTCAGTTGCGTATGGAGGTAGCGGTATCATTTCTAATTGGTTTAGAATATATTCAGGCCGGGTCCCTCTTTTTTCCATTAGAAGTTCCTCTATTCCATAGTCTTATTCTAAAATAGTAGTAATTCTAGGTGTTAGGATTTTCTACAATATTAAGTACAAGGGTAACGCTAGGTCTATTTTTTTTTTTTTCAGAGGGATGTGGTAACCCTAGGATTTTCAGTCATCTTAATACAAGGGTAATACTAGTCTTAGTTGGCCGGTTATTACCTCTCATTCTGTCCAACTTTGTCTAGTATTCTTCTTGTATCTGAGATGGTCAGTATTGCAAGTAGTGCTGTTTGTTTCTTTGGTTTGGTTAACATATATAGGCTATATTATTATTATCTATTTCTCCATTAGTTTTAGTGTTTCTATATTGTAATCCTTAAAGTCAAGTCGAATAGGCCCTTATTTTTCAATTGCGTAGGCAGGTAGCGGTACCATTCCTAATTTTTTAGAATATATTCAGGCCGGGTCTAGTATTCCTCTGGTATCTGAGATGGTCAGTACTTCAAATAGTGTTTTTTTTTTTTGGATAACATATGTAGGTGTTAATTTTAGTCTCCATCTTTTAATTAGAATTTCATATTTTATCGTTAAATCCTTAGGGTTAAGTGGAATAGGCACTTAATCTTCATTTGCTAGGGGAGGTGGCGGTACCATATTCCGATTTTAGAATATAGAAAGGGCTGATCACTCTTTTTTCTATTATCAGGTGCTCTATTCCATAGTCTGGTTATAAAATAGTAGTCATTCTAGGTGTTAGGATTTTGAATGATATTAAGTACAAGGGTAATATTAGGTCTATTTTTATTTTCGAAGGGAGGTGGTAACTCTAGGATTTTCAGTCATCTTAATACAAGGGTAATACTAGTCCCAGTTGGCCAGAAATTAACTCTCATTCTGTCCAACTTTGTCTAGTATTCCTCCTGTATTTGAAATGGTCAGTATTTCAAATAGTGTTTTTTTTTTTCTGGATAACATATATAGGCCTTAATTTTTGTTTCCATCTTTTAATTAGGATTTCATATTTTATCTTTTAACAATTAGGGTTAAGTTGAATAGGCACTTAATCTTCATTTGCTAGGGGAGGTGGCGGTACCATCTTCCAATTTTTAGAAAATACAAAGGCCTGGTCAATCTTTTTTCTATTAGCAGCTGCTCTCTTCAATAGTCCGATTCTAAAATAATATTCATTGTAATCCTTAGAGTCAAGTCGAATAGGCCCTTATTCTTCAGTTGCGTAGGGAGGTAGCGGTATCATTTCTAATTGGTTTAGAATATATTCAGGCCGTCTCCCTTTTATTTCTATTATCAGGTGCTCTATTCCATAGTCTGGTTATAAAATAGTAGTCATTCTAGGTGTTAGGATTTTGAATGATATTAAGTACAAGGGTAATATTAGGTCTATTTTTATTTTCGAAGGGAGGTGGTAACTCTAGGATTTTCAGTCATCTTAATACAAGGGTAATACTAGTCCCAGTTGGCCAGAAATTAACTCTCATTCTGTCCAACTTTGTCTAGTATTCTTCCTGTATCTGAGATGGTCAGTATTGCAAGTAGTGCTGTTATACTCAGGCCGGCTCCCTCTTTTTTCTATTAGAAGTTACTCTATTCCATAGTCTTATTCTAAAATAGTAGTCATTGTAATCCTTAGAGTAAAGTCGAATAGGCCCTTATTCTTCAGTTGCGTATGGAGGTAGCGGTATCATTTCTAATTGGTTTAGAATATATTCAGGCCGGGTCCCTCTTTTTTCCATTAGAAGTTCCTCTATTCCATAGTCTTATTCTAAAATAGTAGTAATTCTAGGTGTTAGGATTTTCTACAATATTAAGTACAAGGGTAACGCTAGGTCTATTTTTTTTTTTTTCAGAGGGATGTGGTAACCCTAGGATTTTCAGTCATCTTAATACAAGGGTAATACTAGTCTTAGTTGGCCGGTTATTACCTCTCATTCTGTCCAACTTTGTCTAGTATTCTTCTTGTATCTGAGATGGTCAGTATTGCAAGTAGTGCTGTTTGTTTCTTTGGTTTGGTTAACATATATAGGCTATATTATTATTATCTATTTCTCCATTAGTTTTAGTGTTTCTATATTGTAATCCTTAAAGTCAAGTCGAATAGGCCCTTATTTTTCAATTGCGTAGGCAGGTAGCGGTACCATTCCTAATTTTTTAGAATATATTCAGGCCGGGTCTAGTATTCCTCTGGTATCTGAGATGGTCAGTATTTCAAATAGTGTTTTTTTTTTTTTGGATATCATATGTAGGTGTTAATTTTAGTCTCCATCTTTTAATTAGAATTTCATATTTTATCGTTTAATCCTTAGGTTTAAGTGGAATAGGCACTTAATCTTCATTTGCTAGGGGAGGTGGCGGTACCATATTCCGATTTTAGAATATAGAAAGGGCTGATCACTCTTTTTTCTATTATCAGGTGCTCTATTCCATAGTCTGGTTATAAAATAGTAGTCATTCTAGGTGTAAGGATTTTGAACGATATTAAGTACAAGGGTAATATTAGGTCTATTTTTTTTATTTTAGAAGGGATGTGGTAACCCTAGGATTTTCAGTCATCTTAATACAAGGGTAATACTAGTCTTAGTTGGCCGGTTATTACCTCTCATTCTGTCCAACTTTGTCTAGTATTCTTCCTGTATCTGAGATGGTCAGTATTGCAAGTAGTGCTGTTATACTCAGGCCGGCTCCCTCTTTTTTCTATTAGAAGTTACTCTATTCCATAGTCTTATTCTAAAATAGTAGTCATTGTAATCCTTAGAGTAAAGTCGAATAGGCCCTTATTCTTCAGTTGCGTATGGAGGTAGCGGTATCATTTCTAATTGGTTTAGAATATATTCAGGCCGGGTCCCTCTTTTTTCCATTAGAAGTTCCTCTATTCCATAGTCTTATTCTAAAATAGTAGTAATTCTAGGTGTTAGGATTTTCTACAATATTAAGTACAAGGGTAACGCTAGGTCTATTTTTTTTTTTTTTCAGAGGGATGTGGTAACCCTAGGATTTTCAGTCATCTTAATACAAGGGTAATACTAGTCTTAGTTGGCCGGTTATTACCTCTCATTCTGTCCAACTTTGTCTAGTATTCTTCTTGTATCTGAGATGGTCAGTATTGCAAGTAGTGCTGTTTGTTTCTTTGGTTTGGTTAACATATATAGGCTATATTATTATTATCTATTTCTCCATTAGTTTTAGTGTTTCTATATTGTAATCCTTAAAGTCAAGTCGAATAGGCCCTTATTTTTCAATTGCGTAGGCAGGTAGCGGTACCATTCCTAATTTTTTAGAATATATTCAGGCCGGGTCTAGTATTCCTCTGGTATCTGAGATGGTCAGTACTTCAAATAGTGTTTTTTTTTTTTGGATAACATATGTAGGTGTTAATTTTAGTCTCCATCTTTTAATTAGAATTTCATATTTTATCGTTTAATCCTTAGGGTACGCAATTGAAAAATAAGGGCCTATTCGACTTGACTTTAAGGATTACAATATAAAAACACTAAAACTAATGGAGAAATAGATAATAATAATATAGCATATATATGTTAACCAATCCAAAGAAACAAACAGCACTACTTGCAATACTGATGACTCTTTTTTCTTTTATCAGGTGCTCTATTCCATAGTCTGGTTATATAATAGTAGTCATTCTAGGTGTAAGGATTTTGAACAATATTAAGTACAAGGGTAATATTAGGTCTATTTTTTTTATTTTCGAAGGGATGTGGTAACTCTAGGATTTTCAGGCATCTTAATACAAGGGTAATACTAGTCTTAGTTGGCCGGTTATTACCTCTCATTCTGTCCAACTTTGTCTAGTATTCTTCTTGTATCTGAGATGGTCAGTATTGCAAGTAGTGCTGTTTGTTTCTTTGGTTTGGTTAACATATATAGGCTATATTATTATTATCTATTTTTCCATTAGTTTTAGTGTTGTTATATTGTAATCCTTAAAGTCAAGTCGAATAGGCCCTTATTTTTCAATTGCGTAGGCAGGTAGCGGTACCATTCCTAATTTTTTAGAATATATTCAGGCCGGGTCTAGTATTCCTCTGGTATCTGAGATGGTCAGTATTTCAAATAGTGTTTTTTTTTTTTTGGATATCATATGTAGGTGTTAATTTTAGTCTCCATCTTTTAATTAGAATTTCATATTTTATCGTTTAATCCTTAGGTTTAAGTGGAATAGGCACTTAATCTTCATTTGCTAGGGGAGGTGGCGGTACCATATTCCGATTTTAGAATATAGAAAGGGCTGATCACTCTTTTTTCTATTATCAGGTGCTCTATTCCATAGTCTGGTTATAAAATAGTAGTCATTCTAGGTGTAAGGATTTTGAACGATATTAAGTACAAGGGTAATATTAGGTCTATTTTTTTTATTTTAGAAGGGATGTGGTAACCCTAGGATTTTCAGTCATCTTAATACAAGGGTAATACTAGTCTTAGTTGGCCAGTTATTACCTCTCATTCTGTCCAACTTTGTCTAGTATTCTTCCTGTATCTGAGATGGTCAGTATTGCAAGTAGTGCTGTTATACTCAGGCCGGCTCCCTCTTTTTTCTATTAGAAGTTACTCTATTCCATAGTCTTATTCTAAAATAGTAGTCATTGTAATCCTTAGAGTAAAGTCGAATAGGCCCTTATTCTTCAGTTGCGTATGGAGGTAGCGGTATCATTTCTAATTGGTTTAGAATATATTCAGGCCGGGTCCCTCTTTTTTCCATTAGAAGTTCTTCTATTCCATAGTCTTATTCTAAAATAGTAGTAATTCTAGGTGTTAGGATTTTCTACAATATTAAGTACAAGGGTAACGCTAGGTCTATTTTTTTTTTTTTTCAGAGGGATGTGGTAACCCTAGGATTTTCAGTCATCTTAATACAAGGGTAATACTAGTCTTAGTTGGCCGGTTATTACCTCTCATTCTGTCCAACTTTGTCTAGTATTCTTCTTGTATCTGAGATGGTCAGTATTGCAAGTAGTGCTGTTTGTTTCTTTGGTTTGGTTAACATATATAGGCTATATTATTATTATCTATTTCTCCATTAGTTTTAGTGTTTCTATATTGTAATCCTTAAAGTCAAGTCGAATAGGCCCTTATTTTTCAATTGCGTAGGCAGGTAGCGGTACCATTCCTAATTTTTTAGAATATATTCAGGCCTGGTCTAGTATTCCTCTGGTATCTGAGATGGTCAGTACTTCAAATAGTGTTTTTTTTTTTTGGATAACATATGTAGGTGTTAATTTTAGTCTCCATCTTTTAATTAGAATTTCATATTTTATCGTTTAATCCTTAGGGTACGCAATTGAAAAATAAGGGCCTATTCGACTTGACTTTAAGGATTACAATATAAAAACACTAAAACTAATGGAGAAATAGATAATAATAATATAGCATATATATGTTAACCAATCCAAAGAAACAAACAGCACTACTTGCAATACTGATGACTCTTTTTTCTTTTATCAGGTGCTCTATTCCATAGTCTGGTTATATAATAGTAGTCATTCTAGGTGTAAGGATTTTGAACAATATTAAGTACAAGGGTAATATTAGGTCTATTTTTTTTATTTTCGAAGGGATGTGGTAACTCTAGGATTTTCAGGCATCTTAATACAAGGGTAATACTAGTCTTAGTTGGCCGGTTATTACCTCTCATTCTGTCCAACTTTGTCTAGTATTCTTCTTGTATCTGAGATGGTCAGTATTGCAAGTAGTGCTGTTTGTTTCTTTGCTTTGGTTAACATATATAGGCTATATTATTATTATCTATTTTTCCATTAGTTTTAGTGTTGTTATATTGTAATCCTTAAAGTCAAGTCGAATAGGCCCTTATTTTTCAATTGCGTAGGCAGGTAGCGGTACCATTCCTAATTTTTTAGAATATATTCAGGCCGGGTCTAGTATTCCTCTGGTATCTGAGATGGTCAGTACTTCAAATAGTGTTTTTTTTTTTTTTTGGATAACATATGTAGGTGTTAATTTTAGTCTCCATCTTTTAATTAGAATTTCATATTTTATCGTTTAATCCTTAGGGTTAAGTGGAATAGGCACTTAATCTTCATTTGCTAGGGGAGGTGGCGGTACCATATTCCGATTTTAGAATATAGAAAGGGCTGATCACTCTTTTTTCTATTATCAGGTGCTCTATTCCATAGTCTGGTTATAAAATAGTAGTCATTCTAGGTGTAAGGATTTTGAACGATATTAAGTACAAGGGTAATATTAGGTCTATTTTTTTTATTTTAGAAGGGATGTGGTAACCCTAGGATTTTCAGTCATCTTAATACAAGGGTAATACTAGTCTTAGTTGGCCAGTTATTACCTCTCATTCTGTCCAACTTTGTCTAGTATTCTTCCTGTATCTGAGATGGTCAGTATTGCAAGTAGTGCTGTTATACTCAGGCCGGCTCCCTCTTTTTTCTATTAGAAGTTACTCTATTCCATAGTCTTATTCTAAAATAGTAGTCATTGTAATCCTTAGAGTAAAGTCGAATAGGCCCTTATTCTTCAGTTGCGTATGGAGGTAGCGGTATCATTTCTAATTGGTTTAGAATATATTCAGGCCGGGTCCCTCTTTTTTCCATTAGAAGTTCCTCTATTCCATAGTCTTATTCTAAAATAGTAGTAATTCTAGGTGTTAGGATTTTCTACAATATTAAGTACAAGGGTAACGCTAGGTCTATTTTTTTTTTTTTCAGAGGGATGTGGTAACCCTAGGATTTTCAGTCATCTTAATACAAGGGTAATACTAGTCCCAGTTGGCCAGAAATTAACTCTCATTCTGTCCAACTTTGTCTAGTATTCTTCTTGTATCTGAAATGATCAGTATTTCAAATAGTGCTTTTTTTTTCTGGATAACATATGTAGGTGTTAATTTTTGTTTCTAACTTTTAATTAGGTTTTCATATTTTATCTTTTAATCCTTAGGGTTAAGTCGAATAGGCACTTAATCTTCATTTGCTAGGGGAGGTGGCGGTACCATATTCCGATTTTAGAATATAGAAGGGGCTGATCACTCTTTTTTCTATTATCAGGTGCTCTATTCCATAGTCTGGTTATAAAATAGTAGTCATTCTAGGTGTAAGTATTTTGAACGATATTAAGTACAAGGGTAATATTAGGTCTATTTTTATTTTCGAAGGGATGTGGTAACTCTAGGATTTTCAGTCATCTTAATACAAGGGTAATACTAGTCTTAGTTGGCCGGTTATTACTTCTCATTCTGTCCAACTTTGTCTAGTATTCTTCTTGTATCTGAGATGGTCAGTATTGCAAGTAGTGCTGTTTGTTTCTTTGGTTTGGTTAACAGATATAGGCTATATTATTATTATCTATTTCTCCATTAGTTTTAGTGTTTTTATATTGTAATCCTTAAAGTCAAGTCGAATAGGCCCTTATTTTTCAATTGCGTAGGCAGGTAGCGGTACCATTCCTTTTTTTTTAGAATATATTCAGGCCGGGTCTAGTATTCCTCTGGTATCTGAGATGGTCAGTATTTCAAATAGTGTTTGTTTTTTTTTGGATAACATATGTAGGTGTTAATTTTAGTCTCCATCTTTTAATTAGAATTTCATATTTTATCGTTAAATCCTTAGGGTTAAGTGGAATAGGCACTTAATCTTCATTTGCTAGGGGAGGTGGCGGTACCATATTCCGATTTTAGAATATAGAAAGGGCTGATCACTCTTTTTTCTATTATCAGGTGCTCTATTCCATAGTCTGGTTATAAAATAGTAGTCATTCTAGGTGTTAGGATTTTGAATGATATTAAGTACAAGGGTAATATTAGGTCTATTTTTATTTTCGAAGGGAGGTGGTAACTCTAGGATTTTCAGTCATCTTAATACAAGGGTAATACTAGTCCCAGTTGGCCAGAAATTAACTCTCATTCTGTCCAACTTTGTCTAGTATTCCTCCTGTATTTGAAATGGTCAGTATTTCAAATAGTGCTTTTTTTTTTCTGGATAACATATATAGGCCTTAATTTTTGTTTCCATCTTTTAATTAGGATTTCATATTTTATCTTTTAATAATTAGGGTTAAGTCGAATAGGCACTTAATCTTCATTTGCTAGGGGAGGTGGCGGTACCATCTTCCAATTTTTAAAAAATACAAAGGCCTGGTCAATCTTTTTTCTATTAGCAGCTGCTCTCTTCAATAGTCCGATTCTAAAATAATATTCATTGTAATCCTTAGAGTCAAGTCGAATAGGCCCTTATTCTTCAGTTGCGTAGGGAGGTAGCGGTATCATTTCTAATTGGTTTAGAATATATTCAGGCCGTCTCCCTTTTATTTCTATTAGAAGTTGCTCTATTCCATAGTCTTATTCTAAAATGGTAGTAATTCTAGATGTTAGGATCTTCTACGATATTAAGTACAAGGGTAATATTAGGTCTTTTTTTTTTTTTTCTAAGGGATGTGGTAATCCTAGGATTTTCAGGCATCTTAATACAAGGGTAATACTAGTCTTAGTTGGCCGGTTATTACCTCTCATTCTGTCCAACTTTGTCTAGTATTCTTCTTGTATCTGAGATGGTCAGTATTGCAAGTAGTGCTGTTATACTCAGGCCGGCTCCCTCTTTTTTCTATTAGAAGTTACTCTATTCCATAGTCTCATTCTAAAATAGTAGTCATTGTAATCCTTAGAGTAAAGTCGAATAGGCCCTTATTCTTCAGTTGCGTATGGAGGTAGCGGTATCATTTCTAATTGGTTTAGAATATATTCAGGCCGGGTCCCTCTTTTTTCCATTAGAAGTTCCTCTATTCCATAGTCTTATTCTAAAATAGTAGTAATTCTAGGTGTAAGGATTTTGAACGATATTAAGTACAAGGGTAATAATAGGTCTATTTTTTTTGTTTTCTCAGGGATGTGGTAACTCTAGGATTTTCAGTCATCTTAATACAAGGGTAATACTAGTCTTAGTTGGCCGGTTATTACCTCTCATTCTGTCCAACTTTGTCTAGTATTCTTCTTGTATCTGAGATGGTCATCAGTATTGCAAGTAGTGCTGTTTGTTTCTTTGGATTGGTTAACATATATATGCTATATTATTATTATCTATTTCTCCATTAGTTTTAGTGTTTCTATATTGTAATCCTTAAAGTCAAGTCGAATAGGCCCTTATTTTTCAATTGCGTAGGCAGGTAGCGGTACCATTCCTTTTTTTTTAGAATATATTCAGGCCGGGTCTAGTATTCCTCTGGTATCTGAGATGGTCAGTACTTCAAATAGTGTTTTTTTTTTTTTGGATAACATATGTAGGTGTTAATTTTAGTCTCCATCTTTTAATTAGAATTTCATATTTTACCGTTTAATCCTTAGGGTTAAGTGGAATAGGCACTTAATCTTCATTTGCCAGGGGAGGTGGCGGTACCATATTCCGATTTTAGAATATAGAAAGGGCTGATCACTCTTTTTTCTATTATCAGGTGCTCTATTCCATAGTCTGGTTATACAATAGTAGTCATTCTAGGTGTAAGGATTTTGAACGATATTAAGTACAAGGGTAATAATAGGTCTATTTTTTTTGTTTTCTCAGGGATGTGGTAACTCTAGGATTTTCAGTCATCTTAATACAAGGGTAATACTAGTCTTAGTTGGCCGGTTATTACCTCTCATTCTGTCCAACCTTGTCTAGTATTCTTCTTGTATCTGAGATGGTCATCAGTATTGCAAGTAGTGCTGTTTGTTTCTTTGGATTGGTTAACATATATATGCTATATTATTATTATCTATTTCTCCATTAGTTTTAGTGTTTCTATATTGTAATCCTTAAAGTCAAGTCGAATAGGCCCTTATTTTTCAATTGCGTAGGCAGGTAGCGGTACCATTCCTAATTTTTTAGAATATATTCAGGCCGGGTCTAGTATTCCTCTGGTATCTGAGATGGTCAGTACTTCAAATAGTGTTTTTTTTTTTTTTTGGATAACATATGTAGGTGTTAATTTTAGTCTCCATCTTTTAATTAGAATTTCATATTTTATCGTTTAATCCTTAGGGTTAAGTGGAATAGGCACTTAATCTTCATTTGCTAGGGGAGGTGGCGGTACCATATTCCGATTTTAGAATATAGAAAGGGCTGATCACTCTTTTTTCTATTATCAGGTGCTCTATTCCATAGTCTGGTTATAAAATAGTAGTCATTCTAGGTGTAAGGATTTTGAACGATATTATGTACAAGGGTAATATTAGGTCTATTTTTTTTATTTTAGAAGGGATGTGGTAACCCTAGGATTTTCAGTCATCTTAATACAAGGGTAATACTAGTCTTAGTTGGCCAGTTATTACCTCTCATTCTGTCCAACTTTGTCTAGTATTCTTCCTGTATCTGAGATGGTCAGTATTGCAAGTAGTGCTGTTATACTCAGGCCGGCTCCCTCTTTTTTCTATTAGAAGTTACTCTATTCCATAGTCTTATTCTAAAATAGTAGTCATTGTAATCCTTAGAGTAAAGTCGAATAGGCCCTTATTCTTCAGTTGCGTATGGAGGTAGCGGTATCATTTCTAATTGGTTTAGAATATATTCAGGCCGGGTCCCTCTTTTTTCCATTAGAAGTTCCTCTATTCCATAGTCTTATTCTAAAATAGTAGTAATTCTAGGTGTTAGGATTTTCTACAATATTAAGTACAAGGGTAACGCTAGGTCTATTTTTTTTTTTTTCAGAGGGATGTGGTAACCCTAGGATTTTCAGTCATCTTAATACAAGGGTAATACTAGTCCCAGTTGGCCAGAAATTAACTCTCATTCTGTCCAACTTTGTCTAGTATTCTTCTTGTATCTGAAATGATCAGTATTTCAAATAGTGCTTTTTTTTTCTGGATAACATATGTAGGTGTTAATTTTTGTTTCTAACTTTTAATTAGGTTTTCATATTTTATCTTTTAATCCTTAGGGTTAAGTCGAATAGGCACTTAATCTTCATTTGCTAGGGGAGGTGGCGGTACCATATTCCGATTTTAGAATATAGAAGGGGCTGATCACTCTTTTTTCTATTATCAGGTGCTCTATTCCATAGTCTGGTTATAAAATAGTAGTCATTCTAGGTGTAAGTATTTTGAACGATATTAAGTACAAGGGTAATATTAGGTCTATTTTTATTTTCGAAGGGATGTGGTAACTCTAGGATTTTCAGTCATCTTAATACAAGGGTAATACTAGTCTTAGTTGGCCGGTTATTACTTCTCATTCTGTCCAACTTTGTCTAGTATTCTTCTTGTATCTGAGATGGTCAGTATTGCAAGTAGTGCTGTTTGTTTCTTTGGTTTGGTTAACAGATATAGGCTATATTATTATTATCTATTTCTCCATTAGTTTTAGTGTTTTTATATTGTAATCCTTAAAGTCAAGTCGAATAGGCCCTTATTTTTCAATTGCGTAGGCAGGTAGCGGTACCATTCCTTTTTTTTTAGAATATATTCAGGCCGGGTCTAGTATTCCTCTGGTATCTGAGATGGTCAGTATTTCAAATAGTGTTTGTTTTTTTTTGGATAACATATGTAGGTGTTAATTTTAGTCTCCATCTTTTAATTAGAATTTCATATTTTATCGTTAAATCCTTAGGGTTAAGTGGAATAGGCACTTAATCTTCATTTGCTAGGGGAGGTGGCGGTACCATATTCCGATTTTAGAATATAGAAAGGGCTGATCACTCTTTTTTCTATTATCAGGTGCTCTATTCCATAGTCTGGTTATAAAATAGTAGTCATTCTAGGTGTTAGGATTTTGAATGATATTAAGTACAAGGGTAATATTAGGTCTATTTTTATTTTCGAAGGGAGGTGGTAACTCTAGGATTTTCAGTCATCTTAATACAAGGGTAATACTAGTCCCAGTTGGCCAGAAATTAACTCTCATTCTGTCCAACTTTGTCTAGTATTCCTCCTGTATTTGAAATGGTCAGTATTTCAAATAGTGCTTTTTTTTTTCTGGATAACATATATAGGCCTTAATTTTTGTTTCCATCTTTTAATTAGGATTTCATATTTTATCTTTTAATAATTAGGGTTAAGTCGAATAGGCACTTAATCTTCATTTGCTAGGGGAGGTGGCGGTACCATCTTCCAATTTTTAAAAAATACAAAGGCCTGGTCAATCTTTTTTCTATTAGCAGCTGCTCTCTTCAATAGTCCGATTCTAAAATAATATTCATTGTAATCCTTAGAGTCAAGTCGAATAGGCCCTTATTCTTCAGTTGCGTAGGGAGGTAGCGGTATCATTTCTAATTGGTTTAGAATATATTCAGGCCGTCTCCCTTTTATTTCTATTAGAAGTTGCTCTATTCCATAGTCTTATTCTAAAATGGTAGTAATTCTAGATGTTAGGATCTTCTACGATATTAAGTACAAGGGTAATATTAGGTCTTTTTTTTTTTTTTCTAAGGGATGTGGTAATCCTAGGATTTTCAGGCATCTTAATACAAGGGTAATACTAGTCTTAGTTGGCCGGTTATTACCTCTCATTCTGTCCAACTTTGTCTAGTATTCTTCTTGTATCTGAGATGGTCAGTATTGCAAGTAGTGCTGTTATACTCAGGCCGGCTCCCTCTTTTTTCTATTAGAAGTTACTCTATTCCATAGTCTCATTCTAAAATAGTAGTCATTGTAATCCTTAGAGTAAAGTCGAATAGGCCCTTATTCTTCAGTTGCGTATGGAGGTAGCGGTATCATTTCTAATTGGTTTAGAATATATTCAGGCCGGGTCCCTCTTTTTTCCATTAGAAGTTCCTCTATTCCATAGTCTTATTCTAAAATAGTAGTAATTCTAGGTGTAAGGATTTTGAACGATATTAAGTACAAGGGTAATAATAGGTCTATTTTTTTTGTTTTCTCAGGGATGTGGTAACTCTAGGATTTTCAGTCATCTTAATACAAGGGTAATACTAGTCTTAGTTGGCCGGTTATTACCTCTCATTCTGTCCAACTTTGTCTAGTATTCTTCTTGTATCTGAGATGGTCATCAGTATTGCAAGTAGTGCTGTTTGTTTCTTTGGATTGGTTAACATATATATGCTATATTATTATTATCTATTTCTCCATTAGTTTTAGTGTTTCTATATTGTAATCCTTAAAGTCAAGTCGAATAGGCCCTTATTTTTCAATTGCGTAGGCAGGTAGCGGTACCATTCCTTTTTTTTTAGAATATATTCAGGCCGGGTCTAGTATTCCTCTGGTATCTGAGATGGTCAGTACTTCAAATAGTGTTTTTTTTTTTTTGGATAACATATGTAGGTGTTAATTTTAGTCTCCATCTTTTAATTAGAATTTCATATTTTATCGTTTAATCCTTAGGGTTAAGTGGAATAGGCACTTAATCTTCATTTGCCAGGGGAGGTGGCGGTACCATATTCCGATTTTAGAATATAGAAAGGGCTGATCACTCTTTTTTCTATTATCAGGTGCTCTATTCCATAGTCTGGTTATAAAATAGTAGTCATTCTAGGTGTAAGGATTTTGAACGATATTAAGTACAAGGGTAATAATAGGTCTATTTTTTTTGTTTTCTCAGGGATGTGGTAACTCTAGGATTTTCAGTCATCTTAATACAAGGGTAATACTAGTCTTAGTTGGCCGGTTATTACCTCTCATTCTGTCCAACCTTGTCTAGTATTCTTCTTGTATCTGAGATGGTCATCAGTATTGCAAGTAGTGCTGTTTGTTTCTTTGGATTGGTTAACATATATATGCTATATTATTATTATCTATTTCTCCATTAGTTTTAGTGTTTCTATATTGTAATCCTTAAAGTCAAGTCGAATAGGCCCTTATTTTTCAATTGCGTAGGCAGGTAGCGGTACCATTCCTAATTTTTTAGAATATATTCAGGCCGGGTCTAGTATTCCTCTGGTATCTGAGATGGTCAGTACTTCAAATAGTGTTTTTTTTTTTTTTTGGATAACATATGTAGGTGTTAATTTTAGTCTCCATCTTTTAATTAGAATTTCATATTTTATCGTTTAATCCTTAGGGTTAAGTGGAATAGGCACTTAATCTTCATTTGCTAGGGGAGGTGGCGGTACCATATTCCGATTTTAGAATATAGAAAGGGCTGATCACTCTTTTTTCTATTATCAGGTGCTCTATTCCATAGTCTGGTTATAAAATAGTAGTCATTCTAGGTGTAAGGATTTTGAACGATATTAAGTACAAGGGTAATAATAGGTCTATTTTTTTTGTTTTCTCAGGGATGTGGTAACTCTAGGATTTTCAGTCATCTTAATACAAGGGTAATACTAGTCTTAGTTGGCCGGTTATTACCTCTCATTCTGTCCAACTTTGTCTAGTATTCTTCTTGTATCTGAGATGGTCATCAGTATTGCAAGTAGTGCTGTTTGTTTCTTTGGATTGGTTAACATATATATGCTATATTATTATTATCTATTTCTCCATTAGTTTTAGTGTTTCTATATTGTAATCCTTAAAGTCAAGTCGAATAGGCCCTTATTCTTCAGTTGCGTATGGAGGTAGCGGTATCATTTCTAATTGGTTTAGAATATATTCAGGCCGGGTCCCTCTTTTTTCCATTAGAAGTTCCTCTATTCCATAGTCTTATTCTAAAATAGTAGTAATTCTAGGTGTAAGGATTTTGAACGATATTAAGTACAAGGGTAATAATAGGTCTATTTTTTTTGTTTTCTCAGGGATGTGGTAACTCTAGGATTTTCAGTCATCTTAATACAAGGGTAATACTAGTCTTAGTTGGCCGGTTATTACCTCTCATTATGTCCAACTTTGTCTAGTATTCCTCCTGTATTTGAAATGGTCAGTATTTCAAATAGTGCTTTTTTTTTTCTGGATAACATATATAGGCCTTAATTTTTGTTTCCATCTTTTAATTAGGATTTCATATTTTATCTTTTAATAATTAGGGTTAAGTCGAATAGGCACTTAATCTTCATTTGCTAGGGGAGGTGGCGGTACCATCTTCCAATTTTTAGAAAATACAAAGGCCTGGTCAATCTTTTTTCTATTAGCAGCTGCTCTCTTCAATAGTCCGATTCTAAAATAATATTCATTGTAATCCTTAGAGTCAAGTCGAATAGGCCCTTATTCTTCAGTTGCGTAGGGAGGTAGCGGTATCATTTCTAATTGGTTTAGAATATATTCAGGCCGTCTCCCTTTTATTTCTATTAGAAGTTGCTCTATTCCATAGTCTTATTCTAAAATGGTAGTCATTCTAGATGTTAGGATCTTCTACGATATTAAGTACAAGGGTAATATTAGGTCTTTTTTTTTTTTTTTCTAAGGGATGTGGTAATCCTAGGATTTTCAGGCATCTTAATACAAGGGTAATACTAGTCTTAGTTGGCCGGTTATTACCTCTCATTCTGTCCAACTTTGTCTAGTATTCTTCTTGTATCTGAGATGGTCAGTATTGCAAGTAGTGCTGTTATACTCAGGCCGGCTCCCTCTTTTTTCTATTAGAAGTTACTCTATTCCATAGTCTCATTCTAAAATAGTTGTCATTGTAATCCTTAGAGTAAAGTCGAATAGGCCCTTATTCTTCAGTTGCGTATGGAGGTAGCGGTATCATTTCTAATTGGTTTAGAATATATTCAGGCCGGGTCCCTCTTTTTTCCATTAGAAGTTCCTCTATTCCATAGTCTTATTCTAAAATAGTAGTAATTCTAGGTGTAAGGATTTTGAACGATATTAAGTACAAGGGTAATAATAGGTCTATTTTTTTTGTTTTCTCAGGGATGTGGTAACTCTAGGATTTTCAGTCATCTTAATACAAGGGTAATACTAGTCTTAGTTGGCCGGTTATTACCTCTCATTCTGTCCAACTTTGTCTAGTATTCTTCTTGTATCTGAGATGGTCATCAGTATTGCAAGTAGTGCTGTTTGTTTCTTTGGATTGGTTAACATATATATGCTATATTATTATTATCTATTTCTCCATTAGTTTTAGTGTTTCTATATTGTAATCCTTAAAGTCAAGTCGAATAGGCCCTTATTTTTCAATTGCGTAGGCAGGTAGCGGTACCATTCCTTTTTTTTTAGAATATATTCAGGCCGGGTCTAGTATTCCTCTGGTATCTGAGATGGTCAGTACTTCAAATAGTGTTTTTTTTTTTTTGGATAACATATGTAGGTGTTAATTTTAGTCTCCATCTTTTAATTAGAATTTCATATTTTACCGTTTAATCCTTAGGGTTAAGTGGAATAGGCACTTAATCTTCATTTGCCAGGGGAGGTGGCGGTACCATATTCCGATTTTAGAATATAGAAAGGGCTGATCACTCTTTTTTCTATTATCAGGTGCTCTATTCCATAGTCTGGTTATAAAATAGTAGTCATTCTAGGTGTAAGGATTTTGAACGATATTAAGTACAAGGGTAATAATAGGTCTATTTTTTTTGTTTTCTCAGGGATGTGGTAACTCTAGGATTTTCAGTCATCTTAATACAAGGGTAATACTAGTCTTAGTTGGCCGGTTATTACCTCTCATTCTGTCCAACTTTGTCTAGTATTCTTCTTGTATCTGAGATGGTCATCAGTATTGCAAGTAGTGCTGTTTGTTTCTTTGGATTGGTTAACATATATATGCTATATTATTATTATCTATTTCTCCATTAGTTTTAGTGTTTCTATATTGTAATCCTTAAAGTCAAGTCGAATAGGCCCTTATTTTTCAATTGCGTAGGCAGGTAGCGGTACCATTCCTAATTTTTTAGAATATATTCAGGCCGGGTCTAGTATTCCTCTGGTATCTGAGATGGTCAGTACTTCAAATAGTGTTTTTTTTTTTTTTTGGATAACATATGTAGGTGTTAATTTTAGTCTCCATCTTTTAATTAGAATTTCATATTTTATCGTTTAATCCTTAGGGTTAAGTGGAATAGGCACTTAATCTTCATTTGCTAGGGGAGGTGGCGGTACCATATTCCGATTTTAGAATATAGAAAGGGCTGATCACTCTTTTTTCTATTATCAGGTGCTCTATTCCATAGTCTGGTTATAAAATAGTAGTCATTCTAGGTGTAAGGATTTTGAACGATATTAAGTACAAGGGTAATAATAGGTCTATTTTTTTTGTTTTCTCAGGGATGTGGTAACTCTAGGATTTTCAGTCATCTTAATACAAGGGTAATACTAGTCTTAGTTGGCAAGTTATTACCTCTCATTCTGTCCAACTTTGTCTAGTATTCTTCTTGTATCTGAGATGGTCATCAGTATTGCAAGTAGT
The DNA here is from genome assembly GCA_037127475.1 of Arma custos. Classification (NCBI taxonomy): domain Eukaryota; kingdom Metazoa; phylum Arthropoda; class Insecta; order Hemiptera; family Pentatomidae; genus Arma; species Arma custos. The sequence goes on from JBBAGI010000107.1 coordinate 427,252, forward strand.
GCTGTTTGTTTCTTTGGATTGGTTAACATATATATGCTATATTATTATTATCTATTTCTCCATTAGTTTTAGTGTTTCTATATTGTAATCCTTAAAGTCAAGTCGAATAGGCCCTTATTCTTCAGTTGCGTATGGAGGTAGCGGTATCATTTCTAATTGGTTTAGAATATATTCAGGCCGGGTCCCTCTTTTTTCCATTAGAAGTTCCTCTATTCCATAGTCTTATTCTAAAATAGTAGTAATTCTAGGTGTAAGGATTTTGAACGATATTAAGTACAAGGGTAATAATAGGTCTATTTTTTTTGTTTTCTCAGGGATGTGGTAACTCTAGGATTTTCAGTCATCTTAATACAAGGGTAATACTAGTCTTAGTTGGCCGGTTATTACCTCTCATTATGTCCAACTTTGTCTAGTATTCCTCCTGTATTTGAAATGGTCAGTATTTCAAATAGTGCTTTTTTTTTTCTGGATAACATATATAGGCCTTAATTTTTGTTTCCATCTTTTAATTAGGATTTCATATTTTATCTTTTAATAATTAGGGTTAAGTCGAATAGGCACTTAATCTTCATTTGCTAGGGGAGGTGGCGGTACCATCTTCCAATTTTTAGAAAATACAAAGGCCTGGTCAATCTTTTTTCTATTAGCAGCTGCTCTCTTCAATAGTCCGATTCTAAAATAATATTCATTGTAATCCTTAGAGTCAAGTCGAATAGGCCCTTATTCTTCAGTTGCGTAGGGAGGTAGCGGTATCATTTCTAATTGGTTTAGAATATATTCAGGCCGTCTCCCTTTTATTTCTATTAGAAGTTGCTCTATTCCATAGTCTTATTCTAAAATGGTAGTCATTCTAGATGTTAGGATCTTCTACGATATTAAGTACAAGGGTAATATTAGGTCTTTTTTTTTTTTTTTCTAAGGGATGTGGTAATCCTAGGATTTTCAGGCATCTTAATACAAGGGTAATACTAGTCTTAGTTGGCCGGTTATTACCTCTCATTCTGTCCAACTTTGTCTAGTATTCTTCTTGTATCTGAGATGGTCAGTATTGCAAGTAGTGCTGTTATACTCAGGCCGGCTCCCTCTTTTTTCTATTAGAAGTTACTCTATTCCATAGTCTCATTCTAAAATAGTAGTCATTGTAATCCTTAGAGTAAAGTCGAATAGGCCCTTATTCTTCAGTTGCGTATGGAGGTAGCGGTATCATTTCTAATTGGTTTAGAATATATTCAGGCCGGGTCCCTCTTTTTTCCATTAGAAGTTCCTCTATTCCATAGTCTTATTCTAAAATAGTAGTAATTCTAGGTGTAAGGATTTTGAACGATATTAAGTACAAGGGTAATAATAGGTCTATTTTTTTTGTTTTCTCAGGGATGTGGTAACTCTAGGATTTTCAGTCATCTTAATACAAGGGTAATACTAGTCTTAGTTGGCCGGTTATTACCTCTCATTCTGTCCAACTTTGTCTAGTATTCTTCTTGTATCTGAGATGGTCATCAGTATTGCAAGTAGTGCTGTTTGTTTCTTTGGATTGGTTAACATATATATGCTATATTATTATTATCTATTTCTCCATTAGTTTTAGTGTTTCTATATTGTAATCCTTAAAGTCAAGTCGAATAGGCCCTTATTTTTCAATTGCGTAGGCAGGTAGCGGTACCATTCCTTTTTTTTTAGAATATATTCAGGCCGGGTCTAGTATTCCTCTGGTATCTGAGATGGTCAGTACTTCAAATAGTGTTTTTTTTTTTTTGGATAACATATGTAGGTGTTAATTTTAGTCTCCATCTTTTAATTAGAATTTCATATTTTACCGTTTAATCCTTAGGGTTAAGTGGAATAGGCACTTAATCTTCATTTGCCAGGGGAGGTGGCGGTACCATATTCCGATTTTAGAATATAGAAAGGGCTGATCACTCTTTTTTCTATTATCAGGTGCTCTATTCCATAGTCTGGTTATACAATAGTAGTCATTCTAGGTGTAAGGATTTTGAACGATATTAAGTACAAGGGTAATAATAGGTCTATTTTTTTTGTTTTCTCAGGGATGTGGTAACTCTAGGATTTTCAGTCATCTTAATACAAGGGTAATACTAGTCTTAGTTGGCCGGTTATTACCTCTCATTCTGTCCAACCTTGTCTAGTATTCTTCTTGTATCTGAGATGGTCATCAGTATTGCAAGTAGTGCTGTTTGTTTCTTTGGATTGGTTAACATATATATGCTATATTATTATTATCTATTTCTCCATTAGTTTTAGTGTTTCTATATTGTAATCCTTAAAGTCAAGTCGAATAGGCCCTTATTTTTCAATTGCGTAGGCAGGTAGCGGTACCATTCCTAATTTTTTAGAATATATTCAGGCCGGGTCTAGTATTCCTCTGGTATCTGAGATGGTCAGTACTTCAAATAGTGTTTTTTTTTTTTTTTGGATAACATATGTAGGTGTTAATTTTAGTCTCCATCTTTTAATTAGAATTTCATATTTTATCGTTTAATCCTTAGGGTTAAGTGGAATAGGCACTTAATCTTCATTTGCTAGGGGAGGTGGCGGTACCATATTCCGATTTTAGAATATAGAAAGGGCTGATCACTCTTTTTTCTATTATCAGGTGCTCTATTCCATAGTCTGGTTATAAAATAGTAGTCATTCTAGGTGTAAGGATTTTGAACGATATTAAGTACAAGGGTAATAATAGTTCTATTTTTTTTGTTTTCTCAGGGATGTGGTAACTCTAGGATTTTCAGTCATCTTAATACAAGGGTAATACTAGTCTTAGTTGGCCGGTTATTACCTCTCATTCTGTCCAACTTTGTCTAGTATTCTTCTTGTATCTGAGATGGTCATCAGTATTGCAAGTAGTGCTGTTTGTTTCTTTGGATTGGTTAACATATATATGCTATATTATTATTATCTATTTCTCCATTAGTTTTAGTGTTTCTATATTGTAATCCTTAAAGTCAAGTCGAATAGGCCCTTATTCTTCAGTTGCGTATGGAGGTAGCGGTATCATTTCTAATTGGTTTAGAATATATTCAGGCCGGGTCCCTCTTTTTTCCATTAGAAGTTCCTCTATTCCATAGTCTTATTCTAAAATAGTAGTAATTCTAGGTGTAAGGATTTTGAACGATATTAAGTACAAGGGTAATAATAGGTCTATTTTTTTTGTTTTCTCAGGGATGTGGTAACTCTAGGATTTTCAGTCATCTTAATACAAGGGTAATACTAGTCTTAGTTGGCCGGTTATTACCTCTCATTATGTCCAACTTTGTCTAGTATTCTTCTTGTATCTGAGATGGTCATCAGTATTGCAAGTAGTGCTGTTTGTTTCTTTGGATTGGTTAACATATATATGCTATATTATTATTATCTATTTCTCCATTAATTTTAGTGTTTTTATATTGTAATCCTTAAAGTCAAGTCGAATAGGCCCTTATTTTTCAATTGCGTAGGCAGGTAGTGGTACCATTCCTTTTTTTTTAGAATATATTCAGGCCGGGTCTAGTATTCCTCTGGTATCTGAGATGGTCAGTACTTCAAATAGTGTTTTTTTTTTTTGGATAACATATGTAGGTGTTAATTTTAGTCTCCATCTTTTAATTAGAATTTCATATTTTATCGTTTAATCCTTAGGGTTAAGTGGAATAGGCACTTAATCTTCATTTGCTAGGGGAGGTGGCGGTACCATATTCCGATTTTAGAATATAGAAAGGGCTGATCACTCTTTTTTCTATTATCAGGTGCTCTATTCCATAGTCTGGTTATAAAATAGTAGTCATTCTAGGTGTAAGGATTTTGAACGATATTAAGTACAAGGGTAATATTAGGTCTATTTTTTTTATTTTAAAAGGGATGTGGTAACCCTAGGATTTTCAGTCATCTTAATACAAGGGTAATACTAGTCTTAGTTGGCCAGTTATTACCTCTCATTCTGTCCAACTTTGTCTAGTATTCTTCCTGTATCTGAGATGGTCAGTATTGCAAGTAGTGCTGTTATACTCAGGCCGGCTCCCTCTTTTTTCTATTAGAAGTTACTCTATTCCATAGTCTTATTCTAAAATAGTAGTCATTGTAATCCTTAGAGTAAAGTCGAATAGGCCCTTATTCTTCAGTTGCGTATGGAGGTAGCGGTATCATTTCTAATTGGTTTAGAATATATTCAGGCCGGGTCCCTCTTTTTTCCATTAGAAGTTCCTCTATTCCATAGTCTTATTCTAAAATAGTAGTAATTCTAGGTGTTAGGATTTTCTACAATATTAAGTACAAGGGTAACGCTAGGTCTATTTTTTTTTTTTTCAGAGGGATGTGGTAACCCTAGGATTTTCAGTCATCTTAATACAAGGGTAATACTAGTCTTAGTTGGCCGGTTATTACCTCTCATTCTGTCCAACTTTGTCTAGTATTCTTCTTGTATCTGAGATGGTCAGTATTGCAAGTAGTGCTGTTTGTTTCTTTGGTTTGGTTAACATATATAGGCTATATTATTATTATCTATTTCTCCATTAGTTTTAGTGTTTCTATATTGTAATCCTTAAAGTCAAGTCGAATAGGCTCTTATTTTTCAATTGCGTAGGCAGGTAGCGGTACCATTCCTAATTTTTTAGAATATATTCAGGCCGGGTCTAGTATTCCTCTGGTATCTGAGATGGTCAGTACTTCAAATAGTGTTTTTTTTTTTTGGATAACATATGTAGGTGTTAATTTTAGTCTCCATCTTTTAATTAGAATTTCATATTTTATCGTTAAATCCTTAGGGTTAAGTGGAATAGGCACTTAATCTTCATTTGCTAGGGGAGGTGGCGGTACCATATTCCGATTTTAGAATATAGAAAGGGCTGATCACTCTTTTTTCTATTATCAGGTGCTCTATTCCATAGTCTGGTTATAAAATAGTAGTCATTCTAGGTGTTAGGATTTTGAATGATATTAAGTACAAGGGTAATATTAGGTCTATTTTTATTTTCGAAGGGAGGTGGTAACTCTAGGATTTTCAGTCATCTTAATACAAGGGTAATACTAGTCCCAGTTGGCCAGAAATTAACTCTCATTCTGTCCAACTTTGTCTAGTATTCCTCCTGTATTTGAAATGGTCAGTATTTCAAATAGTGCTTTTTTTTTTCTGGATAACATATGTAGGCCTTAATTTTTGTTTCCATCTTTTAATTAGGATTTCATATTTTATCTTTTAACAATTAGGGTTAAGTCGAATAGGCACTTAATCTTCATTTGCTAGGGGAGGTGGCGGTACCATCTTCCAATTTTTAGAAAATACAAAGGCCTGGTCAATCTTTTTTCTATTAGCAGCTGCTCTCTTCAATAGTCCGATTCTAAAATAATATTCATTGTAATCCTTAGAGTCAAGTCGAATAGGCCCTTATTCTTCAGTTGCGTAGGGAGGTAGCGGTATCATTTCTAATTGGTTTAGAATATATTCAGGCCGTCTCCCTTTTATTTCTATTAGAAGTTGCTCTATTCCATAGTCTTATTCTAAAATAGTAGTCATTCTAGATGTTAGGATCTTCTACGATATTAAGTACAAGGGTAATATTAGGTCTTTTTTTTTTTTTTTCTAAGGGATGTGGTAATCCTAGGATTTTCAGGCATCTTAATACAAGGGTAATACTAGTCTTAGTTGGCCGGTTATTACCTCTCATTCTGTCCAACTTTGTCTAGTATTCTTCTTGTATCTGAGATGGTCAGTATTGCAAGTAGTGCTGTTATACTCAGGCCGGCTCCCTCTTTTTTCTATTAGAAGTTACTCTATTCCATAGTCTTATTCTAAAATAGTAGTCATTGTAATCCTTAGAGTAAAGTCGAATAGGCCCTTATTCTTCAGTTGCGTATGGAGGTAGCGGTATCATTTCTAATTGGTTTAGAATATATTCAGGCCGGGTCCCTCTTTTTTCCATTAGAAGTTCCTCTATTCCATAGTCTTATTCTAAAATAGTAGTAATTCTAGGTGTTAGGATTTTCTACAATATTAAGTACAAGGGTAACGCTAGGTCTATTTTTTTTTTTTCAGAGGGATGTGGTAACCCTAGGATTTTCAGTCATCTTAATACAAGGGTAATACTAGTCTTAGTTGGCCGGTTATTACCTCTCATTCTGTCCAACTTTGTCTAGTATTCTTCTTGTATCTGAGATGGTCAGTATTGCAAGTAGTGCTGTTTGTTTCTTTAGTTTGGTTAACATATATAGGCTATATTATTATTATCTATTTCTCCATTAGTTTTAGTGTTTCTATATTGTAATCCTTAAAGTCAAGTCGAATAGGCCCTTATTTTTCAATTGCGTAGGCAGGTAGCGGTACCATTCCTAATTTTTTAGAATATATTCAGGCCGGGTCTAGTATTCCTCTGGTATCTGAGATGGTCAGTACTTCAAATAGTGTTTTTTTTTTTTGGATAACATATGTAGGTGTTAATTTTAGTCTCCATCTTTTAATTAGAATTTCATATTTTATCGTTTAAGCCTTAGGGTACGCAATTGAAAAATAAGGGCCTATTCGACTTGACTTTAAGGATTACAATATAAAAACACTAAAACTAATGGAGAAATAGATAATAATAATATAGCATATATATGTTAACCAATCCAAAGAAACAAACAGCACTACTTGCAATACTGATGACTCTTTTTTCTATTATCAGGTGCTCTATTCCATAGTCTAGTTATATAATAGTAGTCATTCTAGGTGTAAGGATTTTGAACGATATTAAGTACAAGGGTAATATTAGGTCTATTTTTTTTATTTTCGAAGGGATGTGGTAACTCTAGGATTTTCAGTCATCTTAATACAAGGGTAATACTAGTCTTAGTTGGCCGGTTATTACCTCTCATTCTGTCCAACTTTGTCTAGTATTCTTCTTGTATCTGAGATGGTCATCAGTATTGCAAGTAGTGCTGTTTGTTTATTTGGTTTGGTTAACATATATAGGCTATATTATTATTATCTATTTTTCCATTAGTTTTAGTGTTGTTATATTGTAATCCTTAAAGTCAAGTCGAATAGGCCCTTATTTTTCAATTGCGTAGGCAGGTAGCGGTACCATTCCTAATTTTTTAGAATATATTCAGGCCGGGTCTAGTATTCCTCTGGTATCTGAGATGGTCAGTATTTCAAATAGTGTTTTTTTTTTTTTGGATATCATATGTAGGTGTTAATTTTAGTCTCCATCTTTTAATTAGAATTTCATATTTTATCGTTTAATCCTTAGGTTTAAGTGGAATAGGCACTTAATCTTCATTTGCTAGGGGAGGTGGCGGTACCATATTCCGATTTTAGAATATAGAAAGGGCTGATCACTCTTTTTTCCATTATCAGGTGCTCTATTCCATAGTCTGGTTATAAAATAGTAGTCATTCTAGGTGTAAGGATTTTGAACGATATTAAGTACAAGGGTAATATTAGGACTATTTTTTTTATTTTAGAAGGGATGTGGTAACCCTAGGATTTTCAGTCATCTTAATACAAGGGTAATACTAGTCTTAGTTGGCCAGTTATTACCTCTCATTCTGTCCAACTTTGTCTAGTATTCTTCCTGTATCTGAGATGGTCAGTATTGCAAGTAGTGCTGTTATACTCAGGCCGGCTCCCTCTTTTTTCTATTAGAAGTTACTCTATTCCATAGTCTTATTCTAAAATAGTAGTCATTGTAATCCTTAGAGTAAAGTCGAATAGGCCCTTATTCTTCAGTTGCGTATGGAGGTAGCGGTATCATTTCTAATTGGTTTAGAATATATTCAGGCCGGGTCCCTCTTTTTTCCATTAGAAGTTCCTCTATTCCATAGTCTTATTCTAAAATAGTAGTAATTCTAGGTGTAAGGATTTTGAACGATATTAAGTACAAGGGTAATAATAGGTCTATTTTTTTTGTTTTCTCAGGGATGTGGTAACTCTAGGATTTTCAGTCATCTTAATACAAGGGTAATACTAGTCTTAGTTGGCCGGTTATTACCTCTCATTCTGTCCAACTTTGTCTAGTATTCTTCTTGTATCTGAGATGGTCATCAGTATTGCAAGTAGTGCTGTTTGTTTCTTTGGATTGGTTAACATATATATGCTATATTATTATTATCTATTTCTCCATTAGTTTTAGTGTTTCTATATTGTAATCCTTAAAGTCAAGTCGAATAGGCCCTTATTTTTCAATTGCGTAGGCAGGTAGCGGTACCATTCCTTTTTTTTTAGAATATATTCAGGCCGGGTCTAGTATTCCTCTGGTATCTGAGATGGTCAGTACTTCAAATAGTGTTTTTTTTTTTTTGGATAACATATGTAGGTGTTAATTTTAGTCTCCATCTTTTAATTAGAATTTCATATTTTACCGTTTAATCCTTAGGGTTAAGTGGAATAGGCACTTAATCTTCATTTGCCAGGGGAGGTGGCGGTACCATATTCCGATTTTAGAATATAGAAAGGGCTGATCACTCTTTTTTCTATTATCAGGTGCTCTATTCCATAGTCTGGTTATACAATAGTAGTCATTCTAGGTGTAAGGATTTTGAACGATATTAAGTACAAGGGTAATAATAGGTCTATTTTTTTTGTTTTCTCAGGGATGTGGTAACTCTAGGATTTTCAGTCATCTTAATACAAGGGTAATACTAGTCTTAGTTGGCCGGTTATTACCTCTCATTCTGTCCAACCTTGTCTAGTATTCTTCTTGTATCTGAGATGGTCATCAGTATTGCAAGTAGTGCTGTTTGTTTCTTTGGATTGGTTAACATATATATGCTATATTATTATTATCTATTTCTCCATTAGTTTTAGTGTTTCTATATTGTAATCCTTAAAGTCAAGTCGAATAGGCCCTTATTTTTCAATTGCGTAGGCAGGTAGCGGTACCATTCCTAATTTTTTAGAATATATTCAGGCCGGGTCTAGTATTCCTCTGGTATCTGAGATGGTCAGTACTTCAAATAGTGTTTTTTTTTTTTTTTGGATAACATATGTAGGTGTTAATTTTAGTCTCCATCTTTTAATTAGAATTTCATATTTTATCGTTTAATCCTTAGGGTTAAGTGGAATAGGCACTTAATCTTCATTTGCTAGGGGAGGTGGCGGTACCATATTCCGATTTTAGAATATAGAAAGGGCTGATCACTCTTTTTTCTATTATCAGGTGCTCTATTCCATAGTCTGGTTATAAAATAGTAGTCATTCTAGGTGTAAGGATTTTGAACGATATTAAGTACAAGGGTAATAATAGTTCTATTTTTTTTGTTTTCTCAGGGATGTGGTAACTCTAGGATTTTCAGTCATCTTAATACAAGGGTAATACTAGTCTTAGTTGGCCGGTTATTACCTCTCATTCTGTCCAACTTTGTCTAGTATTCTTCTTGTATCTGAGATGGTCATCAGTATTGCAAGTAGTGCTGTTTGTTTCTTTGGATTGGTTAACATATATATGCTATATTATTATTATCTATTTCTCCATTAGTTTTAGTGTTTCTATATTGTAATCCTTAAAGTCAAGTCGAATAGGCCCTTATTCTTCAGTTGCGTATGGAGGTAGCGGTATCATTTCTAATTGGTTTAGAATATATTCAGGCCGGGTCCCTCTTTTTTCCATTAGAAGTTCCTCTATTCCATAGTCTTATTCTAAAATAGTAGTAATTCTAGGTGTAAGGATTTTGAACGATATTAAGTACAAGGGTAATAATAGGTCTATTTTTTTTGTTTTCTCAGGGATGTGGTAACTCTAGGATTTTCAGTCATCTTAATACAAGGGTAATACTAGTCTTAGTTGGCCGGTTATTACCTCTCATTATGTCCAACTTTGTCTAGTATTCTTCTTGTATCTGAGATGGTCATCAGTATTGCAAGTAGTGCTGTTTGTTTCTTTGGATTGGTTAACATATATATGCTATATTATTATTATCTATTTCTCCATTAATTTTAGTGTTTTTATATTGTAATCCTTAAAGTCAAGTCGAATAGGCCCTTATTTTTCAATTGCGTAGGCAGGTAGTGGTACCATTCCTTTTTTTTTAGAATATATTCAGGCCGGGTCTAGTATTCCTCTGGTATCTGAGATGGTCAGTACTTCAAATAGTGTTTTTTTTTTTTGGATAACATATGTAGGTGTTAATTTTAGTCTCCATCTTTTAATTAGAATTTCATATTTTATCGTTTAATCCTTAGGGTTAAGTGGAATAGGCACTTAATCTTCATTTGCTAGGGGAGGTGGCGGTACCATATTCCGATTTTAGAATATAGAAAGGGCTGATCACTCTTTTTTCTATTATCAGGTGCTCTATTCCATAGTCTGGTTATAAAATAGTAGTCATTCTAGGTGTAAGGATTTTGAACGATATTAAGTACAAGGGTAATATTAGGTCTATTTTTTTTATTTTAAAAGGGATGTGGTAACCCTAGGATTTTCAGTCATCTTAATACAAGGGTAATACTAGTCTTAGTTGGCCAGTTATTACCTCTCATTCTGTCCAACTTTGTCTAGTATTCTTCCTGTATCTGAGATGGTCAGTATTGCAAGTAGTGCTGTTATACTCAGGCCGGCTCCCTCTTTTTTCTATTAGAAGTTACTCTATTCCATAGTCTTATTCTAAAATAGTAGTCATTGTAATCCTTAGAGTAAAGTCGAATAGGCCCTTATTCTTCAGTTGCGTATGGAGGTAGCGGTATCATTTCTAATTGGTTTAGAATATATTCAGGCCGGGTCCCTCTTTTTTCCATTAGAAGTTCCTCTATTCCATAGTCTTATTCTAAAATAGTAGTAATTCTAGGTGTTAGGATTTTCTACAATATTAAGTACAAGGGTAACGCTAGGTCTATTTTTTTTTTTTTCAGAGGGATGTGGTAACCCTAGGATTTTCAGTCATCTTAATACAAGGGTAATACTAGTCTTAGTTGGCCGGTTATTACCTCTCATTCTGTCCAACTTTGTCTAGTATTCTTCTTGTATCTGAGATGGTCAGTATTGCAAGTAGTGCTGTTTGTTTCTTTGGTTTGGTTAACATATATAGGCTATATTATTATTATCTATTTCTCCATTAGTTTTAGTGTTTCTATATTGTAATCCTTAAAGTCAAGTCGAATAGGCTCTTATTTTTCAATTGCGTAGGCAGGTAGCGGTACCATTCCTAATTTTTTAGAATATATTCAGGCCGGGTCTAGTATTCCTCTGGTATCTGAGATGGTCAGTACTTCAAATAGTGTTTTTTTTTTTTGGATAACATATGTAGGTGTTAATTTTAGTCTCCATCTTTTAATTAGAATTTCATATTTTATCGTTAAATCCTTAGGGTTAAGTGGAATAGGCACTTAATCTTCATTTGCTAGGGGAGGTGGCGGTACCATATTCCGATTTTAGAATATAGAAAGGGCTGATCACTCTTTTTTCTATTATCAGGTGCTCTATTCCATAGTCTGGTTATAAAATAGTAGTCATTCTAGGTGTTAGGATTTTGAATGATATTAAGTACAAGGGTAATATTAGGTCTATTTTTATTTTCGAAGGGAGGTGGTAACTCTAGGATTTTCAGTCATCTTAATACAAGGGTAATACTAGTCCCAGTTGGCCAGAAATTAACTCTCATTCTGTCCAACTTTGTCTAGTATTCCTCCTGTATTTGAAATGGTCAGTATTTCAAATAGTGCTTTTTTTTTTCTGGATAACATATGTAGGCCTTAATTTTTGTTTCCATCTTTTAATTAGGATTTCATATTTTATCTTTTAACAATTAGGGTTAAGTCGAATAGGCACTTAATCTTCATTTGCTAGGGGAGGTGGCGGTACCATCTTCCAATTTTTAGAAAATACAAAGGCCTGGTCAATCTTTTTTCTATTAGCAGCTGCTCTCTTCAATAGTCCGATTCTAAAATAATATTCATTGTAATCCTTAGAGTCAAGTCGAATAGGCCCTTATTCTTCAGTTGCGTAGGGAGGTAGCGGTATCATTTCTAATTGGTTTAGAATATATTCAGGCCGTCTCCCTTTTATTTCTATTAGAAGTTGCTCTATTCCATAGTCTTATTCTAAAATAGTAGTCATTCTAGATGTTAGGATCTTCTACGATATTAAGTACAAGGGTAATATTAGGTCTTTTTTTTTTTTTTTCTAAGGGATGTGGTAATCCTAGGATTTTCAGGCATCTTAATACAAGGGTAATACTAGTCTTAGTTGGCCGGTTATTACCTCTCATTCTGTCCAACTTTGTCTAGTATTCTTCTTGTATCTGAGATGGTCAGTATTGCAAGTAGTGCTGTTATACTCAGGCCGGCTCCCTCTTTTTTCTATTAGAAGTTACTCTATTCCATAGTCTTATTCTAAAATAGTAGTCATTGTAATCCTTAGAGTAAAGTCGAATAGGCCCTTATTCTTCAGTTGCGTATGGAGGTAGCGGTATCATTTCTAATTGGTTTAGAATATATTCAGGCCGGGTCCCTCTTTTTTCCATTAGAAGTTCCTCTATTCCATAGTCTTATTCTAAAATAGTAGTAATTCTAGGTGTTAGGATTTTCTACAATATTAAGTACAAGGGTAACGCTAGGTCTATTTTTTTTTTTTCAGAGGGATGTGGTAACCCTAGGATTTTCAGTCATCTTAATACAAGGGTAATACTAGTCTTAGTTGGCCGGTTATTACCTCTCATTCTGTCCAACTTTGTCTAGTATTCTTCTTGTATCTGAGATGGTCAGTATTGCAAGTAGTGCTGTTTGTTTCTTTAGTTTGGTTAACATATATAGGCTATATTATTATTATCTATTTCTCCATTAGTTTTAGTGTTTCTATATTGTAATCCTTAAAGTCAAGTCGAATAGGCCCTTATTTTTCAATTGCGTAGGCAGGTAGCGGTACCATTCCTAATTTTTTAGAATATATTCAGGCCGGGTCTAGTATTCCTCTGGTATCTGAGATGGTCAGTACTTCAAATAGTGTTTTTTTTTTTTGGATAACATATGTAGGTGTTAATTTTAGTCTCCATCTTTTAATTAGAATTTCATATTTTATCGTTTAAGCCTTAGGGTACGCAATTGAAAAATAAGGGCCTATTCGACTTGACTTTAAGGATTACAATATAAAAACACTAAAACTAATGGAGAAATAGATAATAATAATATAGCATATATATGTTAACCAATCCAAAGAAACAAACAGCACTACTTGCAATACTGATGACTCTTTTTTCTATTATCAGGTGCTCTATTCCATAGTCTAGTTATATAATAGTAGTCATTCTAGGTGTAAGGATTTTGAACGATATTAAGTACAAGGGTAATATTAGGTCTATTTTTTTTATTTTCGAAGGGATGTGGTAACTCTAGGATTTTCAGGCATCTTAATACAAGGGTAATACTAGTCTTAGTTGGCCGGTTATTACCTCTCATTCTGTCCAACTTTGTCTAGTATTCTTCTTGTATCTGAGATGGTCAGTATTGCAAGTAGTGCTGTTTGTTTATTTGGTTTGGTTAACATATATAGGCTATATTATTATTATCTATTTTTCCATTAGTTTTAGTGTTGTTATATTGTAATCCTTAAAGTCAAGTCGAATAGGCCCTTATTTTTCAATTGCGTAGGCAGGTAGCGGTACCATTCCTAATTTTTTAGAATATATTCAGGCCGGGTCTAGTATTCCTCTGGTATCTGAGATGGTCAGTATTTCAAATAGTGTTTTTTTTTTTTTGGATATCATATGTAGGTGTTAATTTTAGTCTCCATCTTTTAATTAGAATTTCATATTTTATCGTTTAATCCTTAGGTTTAAGTGGAATAGGCACTTAATCTTCATTTGCTAGGGGAGGTGGCGGTACCATATTCCGATTTTAGAATATAGAAAGGGCTGATCACTCTTTTTTCCATTATCAGGTGCTCTATTCCATAGTCTGGTTATAAAATAGTAGTCATTCTAGGTGTAAGGATTTTGAACGATATTAAGTACAAGGGTAATATTAGGACTATTTTTTTTATTTTAGAAGGGATGTGGTAACCCTAGGATTTTCAGTCATCTTAATACAAGGGTAATACTAGTCTTAGTTGGCCAGTTATTACCTCTCATTCTGTCCAACTTTGTCTAGTATTCTTCCTGTATCTGAGATGGTCAGTATTGCAAGTAGTGCTGTTATACTCAGGCCGGCTCCCTCTTTTTTCTATTAGAAGTTACTCTATTCCATAGTCTTATTCTAAAATAGTAGTCATTGTAATCCTTAGAGTAAAGTCGAATAGGCCCTTATTCTTCAGTTGCGTATGGAGGTAGCGGTATCATTTCTAATTGGTTTAGAATATATTCAGGCCGGGTCCCTCTTTTTTCCATTAGAAGTTCCTCTATTCCATAGTCTTATTCTAAAATAGTAGTAATTCTAGGTGTAAGGATTTTGAACGATATTAAGTACAAGGGTAATAATAGGTCTATTTTTTTTGTTTTCTCAGGGATGTGGTAACTCTAGGATTTTCAGTCATCTTAATACAAGGGTAATACTAGTCTTAGTTGGCCGGTTATTACCTCTCATTCTGTCCAACTTTGTCTAGTATTCTTCTTGTATCTGAGATGGTCATCAGTATTGCAAGTAGTGCTGTTTGTTTCTTTGGATTGGTTAACATATATATGCTATATTATTATTATCTATTTCTCCATTAGTTTTAGTGTTTCTATATTGTAATCCTTAAAGTCAAGTCGAATAGGCCCTTATTTTTCAATTGCGTAGGCAGGTAGCGGTACCATTCCTAATTTTTTAGAATATATTCAGGCCGGGTCTAGTATTCCTCTGGTATCTGAGATGGTCAGTACTTCAAATAGTGTTTTTTTTTTTGGATAACATATGTAGGTGTTAATTTTAGTCTCCATCTTTTAATTAGAATTTCATATTTTATCGTTTAATCCTTAGGGTACGCAATTGAAAAATAAGGGCCTATTCGACTTGACTTTAAGGATTACAATATAAAAACACTAAAACTAATGGAGAAATAGATAATAATAATATAGCATATATATGTTAACCAATCCAAAGAAACAAACAGCACTACTTGCAATACTGATGACTCTTTTTTCTATTATCAGGTGCTCTATTCCATAGTCTGGTTATATAATAGTAGTCATTCTAGGTGTAAGGATTTTGAACGATATTAAGTACAAGGGTAATATTAGGTCTATTTTTTTTTTCGAAGGGATGTGGTAACTCTAGGATTTTCAGTCATCTTAATACAAGGGTAATACTAGTCCCAGTTGGCCAGAAATTAACTCTCATTCTGTCCAACTTTGTCTAGTATTCTTCTTGTATCTGAAATGATCAGTATTTCAAATAGTGCTTTTTTTTTCTGGATAACATATGTAGGTGTTAATTTTTGTTTCTAACTTTTAATTAGGATTTCATATTTTATCTTTTAATCCTTAGGGTTAAGTCGAATAGGCACTTAATCTTCATGTGCTAGGGGAGGTGGCGGTACCATATTCCGATTTTAGAATATAGAAGGGGCTGATCACTCTTTTTTCTATTATCAGGTGCTCTATTCCATAGTCTGGTTATAAAATAGTAGTCATTCTAGGTGTAAGTATTTTGAACAATATTAAGTACAAGAGTAATATTAGGTCTATTTTTATTTTCGAAGGGATGTGCTAACTCTAGGATTTTCAGTCATCTTAATACAAGGGTAATACTAGTCTTAGTTGGCCAGTTATTACCTCTCATTCTGTCCAACTTTGTCTAGTATTCTTCCTGTATCTGAGATGGTCAGTATTGCAAGTAGTGCTGTTTGTTTCTTTGGTTTGGTTAACAGATATAGGCTATATTATTATTATCTATTTCTCCATTAGTTTTAGTGTTTTTATATTGTAATCCTTAAAGTCAAGTCGAATAGGCCCTTATTTTTCAATTGCGTAGGCAGGTAGCGGTACCATTCCTTTTTTTTTAGAATATATTCAGGCCGGGTCTAGTATTCCTCTGGTATCTGAGATGGTCAGTATTTCAAATAGTGTTTGTTTTTTTTTGGATAACATATGTAGGTGTTAATTTTAGTCTCCATCTTTTAATTAGAATTTCATATTTTATCGTTAAATCCTTAGGGTTAAGTGGAATAGGCACTTAATCTTCATTTGCTAGGGGAGGTGGCGGTACCATATTCCGATTTTAGAATATAGAAAGGGCTGATCACTCTTTTTTCTATTATCAGGTGCTCTATTCCATGGTCTGGTTATAAAATAGTAGTCATTCTAGGTGTTAGGATTTTGAATGATATTAAGTACAAGGGTAATATTAGGTCTATTTTTATTTTCGAAGGGAGGTGGTAACTCTAGGATTTTCAGTCATCTTAATACAAGGGTAATACTAGTCCCAGTTGGCCAGAAATTAACTCTCATTCTGTCCAACTTTGTCTAGTATTCCTCCTGTATTTGAAATGGTCAGTATTTCAAATAGTGCTTTTTTTTTTCTGGATAACATATATAGGCCTTAATTTTTGTTTCCATTTTTTAATTAGGATTTCATATTTTATCTTTTAATAATTAGGGTTAAGTCGAATAGGCACTTAATCTTCATTTGCTAGGGGAGGTGGCGGTACCATCTTCCAATTTTTAGAAAATACAAAGGCCTGGTCAATCTTTTTTCTATTAGCAGCTGCTCTCTTCAATAGTCCGATTCTAAAATAATATTCATTGTAATCCTTAGAGTCAAGTCGAATAGGCCCTTATTCTTCAGTTGCGTAGGGAGGTAGCGGTATCATTTCTAATTGGTTTAGAATATATTCAGGCCGTCTCCCTTTTATTTCTATTAGAAGTTGCTCTATTCCATAGTCTTATTCTAAAATAGTAGTCATTCTAGATGTTAGGATCTTCTACGATATTAAGTACAAGGGTAATATTAGGTCTTTTTTTTTTTTTTTCTAAGGGATGTGGTAATCCTAGGATTTTCAGGCATCTTAATACAAGGGTAATACTAGTCTTAGTTGGCCGGTTATTACCTCTAATTCTGTCCAACTTTGTCTAGTATTCTTCTTGTATCTGAGATGGTCAGTATTGCAAGTAGTGCTGTTATACTCAGGCCGGCTCCCTCTTTTTTCTATTAGAAGTTACTCTATTCCATAGTCTCATTCTAAAATAGTAGTCATTGTAATCCTTAGAGTAAAGTCGAATAGGCCCTTATTCTTCAGTTGCGTATGGAGGTAGCGGTATCATTTCTAATTGGTTTAGAATATATTCAGGCCGGGTCCCTCTTTTTTCCATTAGAAGTTCCTCTATTCCATAGTCTTATTCTAAAATAGTAGTAATTCTAGGTGTAAGGATTTTGAACGATATTAAGTACAAGGGTAATAATAGGTCTATTTTTTTTGTTTTCTCAGGGATGTGGTAACTCTAGGATTTTCAGTCATCTTAATACAAGGGTAATACTAGTCTTAGTTGGCCGGTTATTACCTCTCATTCTGTCCAACCTTGTCTAGTATTCTTCTTGTATCTGAGATGGTCATCAGTATTGCAAGTAGTGCTGTTTGTTTCTTTGGATTGGTTAACATATATATGCTATATTATTATTATCTATTTCTCCATTAGTTTTA
This sequence comes from Arma custos, assembly GCA_037127475.1. Taxonomy (NCBI): domain Eukaryota; kingdom Metazoa; phylum Arthropoda; class Insecta; order Hemiptera; family Pentatomidae; genus Arma; species Arma custos. Next base: position 444,762 of record JBBAGI010000107.1, read on the forward strand.
GTGTTTCTATATTGTAATCCTTAAAGTCAAGTCGAATAGGCCCTTATTTTTCAATTGCGTAGGCAGGTAGCGGTACCATTCCTAATTTTTTAGAATATATTCAGGCCGGGTCTAGTATTCCTCTGGTATCTGAGATGGTCAGTACTTCAAATAGTGTTTTTTTTTTTTTTTGGATAACATATGTAGGTGTTAATTTTAGTCTCCATCTTTTAATTAGAATTTCATATTTTATCGTTTAATCCTTAGGGTTAAGTGGAATAGGCACTTAATCTTCATTTGCTAGGGGAGGTGGCGGTACCATATTCCGATTTTAGAATATAGAAAGGGCTGATCACTCTTTTTTCTATTATCAGGTGCTCTATTCCATAGTCTGGTTATAAAATAGTAGTCATTCTAGGTGTAAGGATTTTGAACGATATTAAGTACAAGGGTAATAATAGGTCTATTTTTTTTGTTTTCTCAGGGATGTGGTAACTCTAGGATTTTCAGTCATCTTAATACAAGGGTAATACTAGTCTTAGTTGGCCAGTTATTACCTCTCATTCTGTCCAACTTTGTCTAGTATTCTTCTTGTATCTGAGATGGTCATCAGTATTGCAAGTAGTGCTGTTTGTTTCTTTGGATTGGTTAACATATATATGCTATATTATTATTATCTATTTCTCCATTAGTTTTAGTGTTTCTATATTGTAATCCTTAAAGTCAAGTCGAATAGGCCCTTATTCTTCAGTTGCGTATGGAGGTAGCGGTATCATTTCTAATTGGTTTAGAATATATTCAGGCCGGGTCCCTCTTTTTTCCATTAGAAGTTCCTCTATTCCATAGTCTTATTCTAAAATAGTAGTAATTCTAGGTGTAAGGATTTTGAACGATATTAAGTACAAGGGTAATAATAGGTCTATTTTTTTTGTTTTCTCAGGGATGTGGTAACTCTAGGATTTTCAGTCATCTTAATACAAGGGTAATACTAGTCTTAGTTGGCCGGTTATTACCTCTCATTATGTCCAACTTTGTCTAGTATTCCTCCTGTATTTGAAATGGTCAGTATTTCAAATAGTGCTTTTTTTTTTCTGGATAACATATATAGGCCTTAATTTTTGTTTCCATCTTTTAATTAGGATTTCATATTTTATCTTTTAATAATTAGGGTTAAGTCGAATAGGCACTTAATCTTCATTTGCTAGGGGAGGTGGCGGTACCATCTTCCAATTTTTAGAAAATACAAAGGCCTGGTCAATCTTTTTTCTATTAGCAGCTGCTCTCTTCAATAGTCCGATTCTAAAATAATATTCATTGTAATCCTTAGAGTCAAGTCGAATAGGCCCTTATTCTTCAGTTGCGTAGGGAGGTAGCGGTATCATTTCTAATTGGTTTAGAATATATTCAGGCCGTCTCCCTTTTATTTCTATTAGAAGTTGCTCTATTCCATAGTCTTATTCTAAAATAGTAGTCATTCTAGATGTTAGGATCTTCTACGATATTAAGTACAAGGGTAATATTAGGTCTTTTTTTTTTTTTTTCTAAGGGATGTGGTAATCCTAGGATTTTCAGGCATCTTAATACAAGGGTAATACTAGTCTTAGTTGGCCGGTTATTACCTCTAATTCTGTCCAACTTTGTCTAGTATTCTTCTTGTATCTGAGATGGTCAGTATTGCAAGTAGTGCTGTTATACTCAGGCCGGCTCCCTCTTTTTTCTATTAGAAGTTACTCTATTCCATAGTCTCATTCTAAAATAGTAGTCATTGTAATCCTTAGAGTAAAGTCGAATAGGCCCTTATTCTTCAGTTGCGTATGGAGGTAGCGGTATCATTTCTAATTGGTTTAGAATATATTCAGGCCGGGTCCCTCTTTTTTCCATTAGAAGTTCCTCTATTCCATAGTCTTATTCTAAAATAGTAGTAATTCTAGGTGTAAGGATTTTGAACGATATTAAGTACAAGGGTAATAATAGGTCTATTTTTTTTGTTTTCTCAGGGATGTGGTAACTCTAGGATTTTCAGTCATCTTAATACAAGGGTAATACTAGTCTTAGTTGGCCGGTTATTACCTCTCATTCTGTCCAACCTTGTCTAGTATTCTTCTTGTATCTGAGATGGTCATCAGTATTGCAAGTAGTGCTGTTTGTTTCTTTGGATTGGTTAACATATATATGCTATATTATTATTATCTATTTCTCCATTAGTTTTAGTGTTTCTATATTGTAATCCTTAAAGTCAAGTCGAATAGGCCCTTATTTTTCAATTGCGTAGGCAGGTAGCGGTACCATTCCTAATTTTTTAGAATATATTCAGGCCGGGTCTAGTATTCCTCTGGTATCTGAGATGGTCAGTACTTCAAATAGTGTTTTTTTTTTTTTTTGGATAACATATGTAGGTGTTAATTTTAGTCTCCATCTTTTAATTAGAATTTCATATTTTATCGTTTAATCCTTAGGGTTAAGTGGAATAGGCACTTAATCTTCATTTGCTAGGGGAGGTGGCGGTACCATATTCCGATTTTAGAATATAGAAAGGGCTGATCACTCTTTTTTCTATTATCAGGTGCTCTATTCCATAGTCTGGTTATAAAATAGTAGTCATTCTAGGTGTAAGGATTTTGAACGATATTAAGTACAAGGGTAATAATAGGTCTATTTTTTTTGTTTTCTCAGGGATGTGGTAACTCTAGGATTTTCAGTCATCTTAATACAAGGGTAATACTAGTCTTAGTTGGCAAGTTATTACCTCTCATTCTGTCCAACTTTGTCTAGTATTCTTCTTGTATCTGAGATGGTCATCAGTATTGCAAGTAGTGCTGTTTGTTTCTTTGGATTGGTTAACATATATATGCTATATTATTATTATCTATTTCTCCATTAGTTTTAGTGTTTCTATATTGTAATCCTTAAAGTCAAGTCGAATAGGCCCTTATTCTTCAGTTGCGTATGGAGGTAGCGGTATCATTTCTAATTGGTTTAGAATATATTCAGGCCGGGTCCCTCTTTTTTCCATTAGAAGTTCCTCTATTCCATAGTCTTATTCTAAAATAGTAGTAATTCTAGGTGTAAGGATTTTGAACGATATTAAGTACAAGGGTAATAATAGGTCTATTTTTTTTGTTTTCTCAGGGATGTGGTAACTCTAGGATTTTCAGTCATCTTAATACAAGGGTAATACTAGTCTTAGTTGGCCGGTTATTACCTCTCATTATGTCCAACTTTGTCTAGTATTCCTCCTGTATTTGAAATGGTCAGTATTTCAAATAGTGCTTTTTTTTTTCTGGATAACATATATAGGCCTTAATTTTTGTTTCCATCTTTTAATTAGGATTTCATATTTTATCTTTTAATAATTAGGGTTAAGTCGAATAGGCACTTAATCTTCATTTGCTAGGGGAGGTGGCGGTACCATCTTCCAATTTTTAGAAAATACAAAGGCCTGGTCAATCTTTTTTCTATTAGCAGCTGCTCTCTTCAATAGTCCGATTCTAAAATAATATTCATTGTAATCCTTAGAGTCAAGTCGAATAGGCCCTTATTCTTCAGTTGCGTAGGGAGGTAGCGGTATCATTTCTAATTGGTTTAGAATATATTCAGGCCGTCTCCCTTTTATTTCTATTAGAAGTTGCTCTATTCCATAGTCTTATTCTAAAATGGTAGTCATTCTAGATGTTAGGATCTTCTACGATATTAAGTACAAGGGTAATATTAGGTCTTTTTTTTTTTTTTTCTAAGGGATGTGGTAATCCTAGGATTTTCAGGCATCTTAATACAAGGGTAATACTAGTCTTAGTTGGCCGGTTATTACCTCTCATTCTGTCCAACTTTGTCTAGTATTCTTCTTGTATCTGAGATGGTCAGTATTGCAAGTAGTGCTGTTATACTCAGGCCGGCTCCCTCTTTTTTCTATTAGAAGTTACTCTATTCCATAGTCTCATTCTAAAATAGTAGTCATTGTAATCCTTAGAGTAAAGTCGAATAGGCCCTTATTCTTCAGTTGCGTATGGAGGTAGCGGTATCATTTCTAATTGGTTTAGAATATATTCAGGCCGGGTCCCTCTTTTTTCCATTAGAAGTTCCTCTATTCCATAGTCTTATTCTAAAATAGTAGTAATTCTAGGTGTAAGGATTTTGAACGATATTAAGTACAAGGGTAATAATAGGTCTATTTTTTTTGTTTTCTCAGGGATGTGGTAACTCTAGGATTTTCAGTCATCTTAATACAAGGGTAATACTAGTCTTAGTTGGCCGGTTATTACCTCTCATTCTGTCCAACTTTGTCTAGTATTCTTCTTGTATCTGAGATGGTCATCAGTATTGCAAGTAGTGCTGTTTGTTTCTTTGGATTGGTTAACATATATATGCTATATTATTATTATCTATTTCTCCATTAGTTTTAGTGTTTCTATATTGTAATCCTTAAAGTCAAGTCGAATAGGCCCTTATTTTTCAATTGCGTAGGCAGGTAGCGGTACCATTCCTTTTTTTTTAGAATATATTCAGGCCGGGTCTAGTATTCCTCTGGTATCTGAGATGGTCAGTACTTCAAATAGTGTTTTTTTTTTTTTGGATAACATATGTAGGTGTTAATTTTAGTCTCCATCTTTTAATTAGAATTTCATATTTTACCGTTTAATCCTTAGGGTTAAGTGGAATAGGCACTTAATCTTCATTTGCCAGGGGAGGTGGCGGTACCATATTCCGATTTTAGAATATAGAAAGGGCTGATCACTCTTTTTTCTATTATCAGGTGCTCTATTCCATAGTCTGGTTATACAATAGTAGTCATTCTAGGTGTAAGGATTTTGAACAATATTAAGTACAAGGGTAATAATAGGTCTATTTTTTTTGTTTTCTCAGGGATGTGGTAACTCTAGGATTTTCAGTCATCTTAATACAAGGGTAATACTAGTCTTAGTTGGCCGGTTATTACCTCTCATTCTGTCCAACCTTGTCTAGTATTCTTCTTGTATCTGAGATGGTCATCAGTATTGCAAGTAGTGCTGTTTGTTTCTTTGGATTGGTTAACATATATATGCTATATTATTATTATCTATTTCTCCATTAGTTTTAGTGTTTCTATATTGTAATCCTTAAAGTCAAGTCGAATAGGCCCTTATTTTTCAATTGCGTAGGCAGGTAGCGGTACCATTCCTAATTTTTTAGAATATATTCAGGCCGGGTCTAGTATTCCTCTGGTATCTGAGATGGTCAGTACTTCAAATAGTGTTTTTTTTTTTTTTTGGATAACATATGTAGG